>JAYGXS010000001.1:90011273-90021721 GCA_036362985.1 Ligula intestinalis
GCACAGACTTTGTTTTGTGTTAAATTTAAAGGAAATGTAGTGCTTTTTGAAATGTGTGTGGTAATTGTAATGGTCATTAATTTGTATTTTTCATTTATCATTTATTAAGGTGAGGTGGGTACGTCGGTCGTGTTGGCATTGCGCCCAGCCAGGAAGTGTTCGACGAAGCCAGTCCGTGCTCCAAGTTGCCATTGACAAAGTAGACACTATCGCAGGGCTTGGGCGCTTGTGTCTTAAATCCGCAACACTTCAGTCTTACGATCCTCACTTGTCGTCTTGGTCTCCGATATTCAGCTGGATTTGCGGCTTGCTGCTCCATCCAGCGGGTCACGACTTTTACTTCTGAACGAAACCTTTCCAGAAATCAGGATTGATTTATCGCTGCTGCAGTGTGATATTCATGATATACTTGTAACTTCGCCCATTCTGCCTTGTCGTTGAACACCCATACTGATGTGGTCGTAATATAAACTCAATGGCAGGTGCTCATCACTTCATTCTCGTGAGAAGGTCTGTCCAACGCAGTTACATTTGCCTCAGTATGACGTTGATGATGAAGAGGTTGGCCACTTCCAAGACCCCAGTATTGATGGTATTCTTTGCATTTTAATTTTCCGCCTTCTACAGACGTAAGTGATGCTGAATTTATTCATTCCTTGCTTATTTTTCATGTTTTCGCCCGTACAGTAGCATTTGAGAAAAGCAGCCCTGTAGGTCTCCAGTTTTTATATTGATGTAACTGCCCTCTTGATCCCAAACTGAGTGTCGCAGCTTAACAAGAACCTGCAGGGTTTTGGGTATCTGATGATCGTTTTTTTAGTCGACTCCTGTACTTTAGAAATGGTGAGTCCCAGGTTTGCGCATTGCACCCCTGATGTGGTGCGAGTTTCAGTGGCATTGGGTCTGGCTTAATTATGGCCACCAGGTGGCGCCTTATAGTGCATGAAGGACTGCTAATTGACAATTTCAGGAGGCCAAATGCCAAAGACTTGTAATTTTTTTTTAAAATCACCCCTTCTAGTTTTGATAAACAGAACTGCTGCAGAGTTTGTTGAATTTGGGTACGATAAGCGCAAATATTTACTACAACTTAGGGAAACATCTTTATCGGAAGTCGCAGGTTAAATACACAACTTTTAACATGTTTTCGGCTAAGAATCCTTGATTTTGCAAGTTTACAAGACAGACCAGCAAGGTGCATGGAACCTTTTTAGGTGCTGTTTTGCATAGTGTTGACTTTTAGTCCAGCATACGAGCACCGTTTCTAAAAACCGTATTAAAAACTGAATACACAATAATAGATGCAAAATATATGTGTTACTATAATGTATTCAGTAACATATGCACCGTGCAAGATTGAATTGTAACTGTGGGCACCTTAGGGTGTCGAGGTCAATATGAAGTAGCAGCCTAGGAATAGTATTTCTGAGGCCATTTGGGTCTGTGCAAGTTTATTTGTCGTCAACTGAGAACTCGTAAAAAGTTAGGTTTCTTCGGCATCTCATTTCACGTAGCGATTATTTTTGAGAAAATACACAGAGATGCCAAAGAGATTGTACAGCTCTGCCATACAATATAAGCAATTAGCGTCAATTGTCGCTGTATGTTTGCCGTAATGACTGTATCCTATGAAAACTGCAAACTTATGTGCATGCATTAACCGTTTCTGCTACTGCTTCCTAGTCATATCTCTGATCATGAATCCGCGAGGGGTGTCGAAACGTCAAGCGAATAAACGTATTTTCCCAGCGATCGAATCTTCTTCTTCTCAATTGCTTCCTTGGACACGCATGCTCGCTTGTATTGGCAATATAATAATAATTGTACATGCATGACAGGTAACTGGAAAATTGCATGTTGTATAAGCAATTGTGTTCCTCAAAGAGCCATCTACGCAGATGGTTTTAAAGATGCACTTTTAACTATCAGCATTCCACTCTGTGTAACTTGCTCTTTGTTTCACCTGCACCTCAGCTATCTTTTCCATTTGAAAGTTGATTAGACATTTTGATTGGCGTCTGTTTAATCACAAGGCGCGCATGATAAATTTAATGTTTCCCTTTTTCCCTGTGTTATGTGAACCAAATTTTACAGACGCAACTCTCATAAGATCGTCCAAATACGACCGTTCGACCGTTGTGACGAACAATTTCTTCTGTGTGTACTAGCGTATAGTGGTGCAGGGCATTATTTCATAGTGATAACAGGCTTTCGCGGCATCTATCGCTCTCTTTCCATTCTCACTCACCTCGACCTTTTTGACGAGTCCGAGTCAGAATGAGCGGAAGCAGTGTCTAATCAAACTAAACAGTCTATCCACGCGTACCACAAACGACCTGCTTAATCCAGATTCACGAACATCTCGCCGAAAGGGGGAAGACTTGGACTCTGTCTTAGTGGAAATACCAAGGAGACCACACTATATAGGCGCGATTTATCGTAGTAGTTGGTACGTTTCCAAGCTTGGACATTAAGTGTGCCCTGATAGTGTCAAAAAAGGACAAATTGTTTACGATGAAGAATGTGTTGTAGTAAAACGGGGCTGGGTGAGTGAGAATCGACCTCAATCCCTCTGATCTTTCTTTTAGGCGCCAGCTCACTTTGCAGGATGGTCCGCCATCTGGTTCAAGTGCTGGACGTAATTTTTGGCATTGCGAGAAGCCTACATCTATATAGAGCAAAACACTCCTGTATGGCATTCGTTATTTACTACGCTGATCCTGTGCACTGTCCAAATATTGTTTCCGTTTTGATCCAGCACCTCAATAGCACAACCACCGTCTTAATGGGCATAGCTTCCTAGCCCTTTTATTTAAAACGGTCTATTGGTTTTACTTATTTATAGTTTCCTAATCTTACGTTGAAAATTATTTCTGCAGGGACGTCGTGACTTCCCTATAGTTCTAGCACAAATGCGTCTCTGCCCCTACAGGTTGTTACTAAATCGAGGCTTATGGATTTTATTGAAGCTTTTGAGTGACTAGATCCTCCGATTTGAAGGGAAGGCTAAAATCAACGATTTCCAAATAACTGAAACAATGGTTTTCCAAAATAACTTTCAACAAGGCAAAGGCAACGAAATATGGAGAAATTATGGATAACATCGAATTTCGCGACCTCTCATTGAATTGCGTGTGGTCACTTCCTATTAAAAGCTAGGTAAACGATCGAATTAGAAATCGACCTAGAAGAGCGAAATGTGATAGGTAAATAAGGCATGAACCTTTAAATTTAAGTCCTCTAGGTCGATGTTTAATTGGACAGTGTCTCTTTTCTTCTTAGTAGGCACTGTCCATCAAATAGACTCGCCAAAAAGAAGCGACCACAAGGGAATCGGTCCTCAGATAAAACTGTTTTAATTAGTCTCTCATTTCATCTGCAGACCCGATTTTCGTTCAACGTAGATGTAACCAAATAGGTCTTGAATGAATCATCCACGGTAATAGTGACTATGGTCAACAGCAGAATGAGAGTGGGGAAGAAGATTTGACCGAATGCAAGTTATTCGTTTAACCATATTTGTAACTCACCGAGCAAGTACGTCAGCCGCATGATAGGAGATGGGCAGGCCTGCGGCCTCTGGACAGAGCAGCATTTCCTGTTCCAAGGCAATGAGTCGTGTAAGCATCTCCATGTCCTCCTCGCTCATCTGATAGTACTCTACCTCCTCATCTGTAATCTCATCCGGTGGCACAAATACCTCTGGGCTCTTTGGGGCACAATGGAAGGGAAATAAATTAGGGGGAAATAAAGACGTTAGTCACTTGCAACCGCAGCGAAATTTTTTTCATTGCTATTTAGTTGTAGCTCGCTGTTACGAACATCTTATTTGTTGTGCATGCGATAACATTAATCGCCTCCAAAACTCAAATAAATTAACTACTCTCAACATATTCCAAATGCCCAGATTTCACCTCAGAGTGTCTGGTAAATGTAGCTGTAAGAAAGGTACTGCATTTGTAAACAAGCACACGTAAACAAACTGGAGCACACGATTCACTCCCTCCACCAAAATATCCGCTTGATTCTAGATTTTATTCCTTACATCGACGCTGCTATTATAAGACTTTCCAACCTTCACTACATTCGTCTGCCGGTACTGTTAAGTGCAGTTTTTATATCTGTTCTCTCAACGAGACCGTTCTGACTGTGGACGAGTAAATGTATCTTACCCAACTTAAAGTTCCAGGCTGGCGGCATTTTTACTCGAAGTCAGACTACCATAACTGTCTGCGGGTTAAAGAATGATAATAAACATTTGCAGCGTTTCCCGCAGAAGGGAACCATCGACAAAACGGGGAGGGACTGGGAGAAATATTTCTGCCTCCTTAGCCATCATCAGTCAGCCTTACCCAAAAACAGGTCTGAGTGTATCTGTGGTTGGAACTCCTGTTCTTATTGTTATAATTTTAACACTCTAAACAGTGAACAGTGGGCTAATTGTGCAGACGGTTGCGATGTGAAAGGATATCTAAGGAAGTTGAAGGTTGACTCGTTTCGGTAAGGAATTACTCGTGCTTTTGTGCTCCATCTAAAGTCCCGTAAGCAGAACTAGTCATCCCAGTCGGTAGTCTTCGCCTGTTTATATTACTTTTTGTTGTGCGAATGTCTATGTAACTCTAAATAGAACTCCAGTGCAGAATAGGGCGAATGGTACCCTAAGGCGATCGGTGGGCGTCCGTATACCATAACTATTTTTTCTTCTTCCGCAACTTCCTCGCCCTATTTGTATAAACCCATTCGGAAAAAAATGTGGCATGTCTCACCTACCTGAAATGGCAATGGCCTTTTGCATTATTGCAAATGATTCCCTTTTTCTTCAAGGTAAATAATATCAGGACTAAGCGTTTATTGCCCAGCATCAGTAGCCGTGTCAAAGGCACCGACCACAAAGCCCCACACATCTTGATGAAATATGCCGAACAACTAAAAACTACTTGAGAAAGAAGGATGCAAGGAAAGTCCAGAACACATTCCCACATTCAGTACTGAACCTTTTAGAAAGCAGCTCAACACAGTATGGTCCAAATCCTGCTCCCTTAATGCAAAATATCATCATTTTCCGATGTGTCTAAAAACTTTCGGGGCTACCTAGTCTGCGGTTCAAAAATCATCCACTGACTACGGCTTGGGCATAAATGATAATTCGCAGGTCCTTTCAGACTTTGTAGGCACATCGTCGCACATAAATCGTAGTTTAGCAAAAAGGGCCTTTGTCGTCGGACTCGATATACCATCAGATTTTACAAGCCTTTTTGGGGTTCCCTGGTGGCTGGAGTCCTGGCAATGCGTTTTGGAAGCACGTTTCCGAAGGAAATAAACATTTAACCTTCAGTCGCCTATTTCTGTTTCCTGGGAGATCAGATTGATCGAGCAACACACCGGCTAGCAAACTGAAAACTGCTTAAGTATTCACAGGGGAATAAGACTGTGTTAAGGTCTAAATGACGGCGACCCTCGGAAGTTTAAGATCACTGGTTTCACATTTCCTCCTATTTTTGAAAATACTACAGGTGCGTAGGGGAATTCTGACAGGACAGTAAGTTTACGTTGAATTTGGGTTCTGACAAGAATCCGCCGGCTCATTAAACACATTCTGCTTTAACGTCAGTCGGTAAGTAACATAATTGAATCAAGAGTAAATACCTCGAAATGGTTAGAGTCTTGACTTGAAGATGAAGGTGGGGACACAATAAGCGTCATAAATAAGAAAACCGGCGTAAAAGGCTATTGTAATACGGTAACCGTAGTAATAGGACTTTAATGGGTGATGCATGTTAGAAAAGCGTAAAATAATCGATGAAAATGGCTAAGAAGCATGAAGTCAGCCCTAGAAATCTGTTTTGCTTAAATAAGCATGTAAGCAATAGGCATGGCCCACGGGGTTTAAAATAGGCGTAACGGCAGCCAATGGCACAATTCTAACTGAAAATAGAACTTTGATTGACGAAAAAGGAAAGCAAATTGAACCAACCGAAGGCCTGTCAATCGAAAGCCCAGGGGTTAAGGTCGTAAGTGAAATGCGTGAAAGTTTGTTTTTTTGCCGCATTTACGTTTACGCCTTTACGGCAAAGTTTGATTTCTACATTTGTCGCCGGCAAAGGTAGCTTTACATTTCCATGAGGTTTTAAACTGAACTGGAAACACTTGTGCACTCTACACTGAGTACGCAGTAGATAAAGAACTTTAAAAAAGCTCTGAATCAGTTTAGTGAATCAACCCTTATCCTTAAACTAACTTTAATCATAACCCTAAAACTTTCCATAACACTAAAACTAACGCTGACTCTAAGCCTAAAACTAAACCCTATCCTAACACTAACCATACCTTGAGACCTATAACTAACACTTAACATAAAGCAGTCTATCCATAATCCCTACTAGAAACTACTTGATCTAACATCCTTAAATTTAGGAGATCGTAGGCCGAACCCCACAAAACGGCAGGAGGGCTGAAACTAACGCTCTTAAAAGATCGAACCTGGGCAACTAAGCTGCTTTAATCTAAAAACAAGATCGACTACCTTAAGACACAAGTCCGCTGTGTTTTAGAGGATGAACATCTAATACACGCAGCAAGTGGTCATTTTAAGTCAACAAAGTTTTGTTATGAGGCACTTCTACTGAAAACAATTTCAGTAGCAATAATAAAAGAATATAAATGATCAAACTACTTGGATTTTTCGATGAGCATGAGTTCAAATCAGCATTACCACAGCGAACGCGCCAATTATTACGAATACAGTTTTTCATGCACAGCAGATCCATACCAATCTATTCCAGTCCCTGTAGTTTCCTCATCTGCTATTATAATTTGCAGACCCGCTTATAAATCAAACTGCCTTTCATTGATGGAAGAGCATTTAAACTCGCTACCAACTCACCGGAAGACTGCGCTCAGGGCAAAAGGGGGAAAATATTGAAATGCCATTGACTCCGTATGTGCTTCTGTCAGCCCTTTTCGACATCTTCGCCAAGTGGGGCACCTTTCCAAGTCGAATAGCCAGGTCCCAACGCTGATCCATTATCCGCTGCTTGCGCCGGGTCATATCCTTCGCGTCAATTATTGGCTTCGTGGCCATTGCTCGGCCCCCACCCAGACCATCGAGGACAGTGTCCTGCAGATGAAAATCCGAAAATTAGTTCGATTAATATCAAAGAAAAACCTGGCTGCCTCATCTGCACTTGTACTTGCTACGGCTACGATCCTCTCTGGTCTAGCCGACCTCACCGACACGAACTGCACCTGTCCACGCGTGGTGATCCGCGGCAGCAGATCTGGACACTCCAACTCATTCTATTGGCCGGCTACCGAAGGTCTGAGAACCACTTTTATGTCTTGACGAACTGCGTCGAGCCAGGCTTTGAGGTTAGTACCTCATCGTCGCCCCTAAGTGGGCAATGCTGTCGGAGCAATGACATCTCTGTATCGTCTTATGTTTTTTGGCCTGGGATCATTGAATCTGTCTGGGGGGGCGTATCAGCCTGGTGTATCACACCGAGGATTCATACCATACGTATACAAATGAGCTATGATTTAGTGTTGTGTGACCTTTTTTAACTGTATCTGTACTCTGAGAGGATGAAGAATGCAAAGGCTTATGCCTCTCTTTGACCTCTAATACGTTTGAAATGACCTGAACTGACTTTCGCACCAAGAAACTTTTTGCATGAACGAATGGTCAGAAATATACGCACGTGACGTATCTGCTTAAATTCTGACATCTGTTTCTATCAGAAAGAATAACTTATACCACCGATTATCGTGCACCATAACCCGAAAATATTGCTGTCACGAAAGGACGCCGACCTTTGAATGCTCTCCTTTTCGGTGGACTGCAAAACCCTTTTCGCTGCATAGTGGTTGCTAAATTAGTTAAAGAAGTTGGTCCCACTGTCATCAAATCATTCTGACTGGCTGGATTTATGTATGTCCACAGCCACAACAATTTTTTTATTCTTGTCGTATTCTCACAGAGCCACTTTATTTTGGTTTAGTTTTATTTAAGATTTTCTGCGCATGTCCATTTTTGACGACCTAGCGTGCTAGTGTCGAAAATTTACGAATAAAGTTTGTTACCGTTTCCCGAAGTATTTCTCAATCAAATATAATACATTACTCAATTGGTTAATGGGGCGCACTACGCAAGGTTACACTAACGTTCCCTTGAATTTAGGACAGAGATCCATGTTTCCATGTCCTACCGATCATCTCTTCCGTCGTATAGCCTCAAACTTCAGTAAAATGTGATGTAATCCAAAAAATTGTAACTTTTTCTACCGCAAAAACATACGATTAGCAGTCTACGAAGCCAATCTGGTTATCCTAAGAAACCTTTCCACCAGGTCAAACAAGAAACTGAAAATCTTTTTCGATTCATGAATAAATTGCATCCAAAGATAAAGTTTGTGATGGAAATGAAGCAAAACAACAAGTTGCCTTTGCTTGACGTCCTCCTGTTTAGAAAAGATGATGGTTTTAATAAGGCGTAGTGTTTATCACAAAACTACCTAGAAGGGCCAGTACTTACACTTTACTAGTTTGGCGCGAATCCAGTGGAAACGAAACTTAATACTAACTCTCTTCTAGCGAGCTGAGAAAATATGCACCAATGAAACCTTACCAATAGAAATTGCCCGCATCAAAGAAGCCCTACTTAAACGTGGATATCTTTCACGTTTTATTCAGAAATACAGCAAACCTTTACGGCCGAAAATTACGGAGCATTCTGTTCTGAAAAAGCCCCTTTTTATATTTTTAGCCTTCAAGGGTGACAATGTATCAAATACAATCAAACGACGTTTGCGATGTACCATAGAGAGAACGTACAATGCAGCTGCATTTTTGTTCCTCAGCCCCATTAAAGGCCTTCTCGTTAACAGGACAAAGGATACCTTGCCTTTGCACGCGACCCCAAACTGCGTCTATGAATTCACGTGCACTTGCGGATGCAAGTACATTGGGCGAACGCAAAGGCAATTGGCGACCAGGGCATCTGAACTTTTACCTTCTTGGTTTTTTAAACAAGAGGAAAAAGCACCTCAGTCCTCTATTACAAAACATATATTGGACAGTGGACACTCTGTCGATCCGAAAACATCTTTCCGAGTTCGAGCATGAACAAACCGGGCATTACGCTACATGGAAGCAGCCTATATACGTCGGGAGAAACCCGACCTATGTCAGCAATAAGAACACGTGGCTAACCTATAGCTGCCTTGGTGATCATAGGCCTATATTTAGTCACCCTTTTGTTGTGTTTTTGTGTTATTTCCTTCCCCCAAATTTCCGCCTCTTCCCAAGTTAAGTTGACAATATGGATGTTTACGTGCGCGCAAATTGACCTTACTTTTATCGATTTTGTTGATATTCAAATTGTGCTATTATCCACTTGTTATTCATCCCATGCAAAGACAGACATGCTTTTGGCTGACGGGGCTCTGGTAGGGGAGCAAGACCGGGGACCTAGCGCCAATCCCCTTTTCTCCACGAAACACTGAATTGACTTTCTTGACTTTCTACACTTTCATGAATAACAACTATACGCAACATACGATCTCTGCTACGGCGTCCGCGGGAACCGACGCTCTCCATCCTCGTGGCATCGCGGGATGGGTGTTAAATCTGCGAGCTGATGCCGGATTGCGAATTGCAGGCTGGAATGTTCAAACTCTGAGGGATGATGGCGCCCAACTGTTAATAGCCAAATCCCTTTCTGAATACCGTGTTGGTGTGGCGTGTCTCTCTGAGGTCCGCCTACCTGGCACTGGCCACAAACTGCTGCAAGTAACAAGAACTGACTCTGCGTACCAGCTCTACCACAGTGGTGTGTCCGACAACTCTGGACTGTATGGTGTCGCTATAGCTTTGGCCGATGAATTTCACTCAAGTCTGCTAGAGTGGGAGGCTGTCTCACTGCGGATCGCTTGGGTCCGTTTGAAAAGTGCCCCAGTCAACGTTTCCATCATCTCGGTATATGCGCCTACTCTGGCTGCTGATGACAGCATAAAAGATGACTTCTACTGTGACCTCCAGCGAACAGTTGACCACATCGCAAGAAGCGATCTACTCGTCATTGCCGGTGATTGGACCGCCCGGCCAGGTGTGTGTGACGCTGAAACCCGTCATGTGGTAGGCAAATTTGCTGTCGGAGCGCAGTATGCCAACGGTGAGCGCCTTGTCCACTTCGCATCGTCTAACCGCCTCGTTGTGTCAAGCACCCGTTTTGATCATCCGTGCCACCACCTTGTCACTTGGCACTCAAATGACGGGCATACCCAGGCCCAAATAGATCACATCCTTGTCCGAGCACGCTGGGCCAGCTCGGTCTTGGATTGTCGAGCCTACCGCGGTGCTGATACAGGAAACGCTCATGCATTGGACCATGTCCTTCAGCGGGCAACCCTTCGCTTGCGTTTGAGAGCTATTTACAGACCCTCTCGACCACA
>JAYGXS010000001.1:90021821-90054483 GCA_036362985.1 Ligula intestinalis
GCCTGTACCCTGACGCCCGAGCGGACCCGGAGCCCGCGTGGCAGTCCTTGAAGGCCGCGATGTCAGAGCTGGCATACACCCATCTGGGCAAAACCCGATGGTGATATCGCGACTGGATCACTAGACCCACGCTTGAGTTAGCTGAGGAGGCCGGCCGAGCCAGACTCACTGGCTCCCCCACTCATAGGGAGCTGCGGCGCCAAACGACAAGGGCCATCCGAGCCGATAGGAACGCCTACTGGAGTGACTTTGCCACGGAAACGGAGCGAGCGGCTACCAGAGGTGACAACCACAAGCTCTACCGACTCTTAAAGCAGGCCAGCAGAGGTTCGGGGAACACCACCGAGGCTTTACTGGATCGCAACGGTGCCGTCATCACGAAGATCGATGACCGGTTAGAGAGATGGCGCGAGCATTTCTGTGACCACCTTAACCATGATCCCCCTATGATGTCTGACCTGTCGCCAAATGCGGACGATCCTCACCATCTGTTTGAGTGCAACACAGAGCCACCCAGTGTAGAGGAAGTTGTCTCCATTCTCTTGAGGCTACGCAACAACAAGGCACCTGGTGAGGATGACCTCCCGCCGGAGCTCTTTAAATGTGCACCCGAGGTTATTGGGCCCTGGCTACAACAAATATTTGCCAAGATATGGGACAGCAAAGTTGTGCTCTCTGACTGGAGAAATACAGTGATCCTTCCCTTGTTTAAAAAAGGTGACAGACGAGCGTACAGAAATTACAGAGGCCTTAGCTTTATCGATGTAGCGGCGAAAACATTCACGTCTCTTCTTCTTAAACGTTTCCAAACTGCGAGAGACCAACGCACCCGCCCAAATCAGAGTGGATTTCGACCAGGTCGTGGCTGCACCGACCAGATCTTCAATCTCCGCCGTGTACTGGAACTAAGATGGGGTCACCAACAACCCACTGTTCTATGCTTCATCGACTTTGCTGCCGCATTTGACTCTGTTGATCGCAGTTCGCTGTGGAACATAATGACGACGGACGGCCTACCACCTAAGCTTCTCAATCTCATGCAGGCATACAATCGTGGCACTTCCACACGGGTGAGGACGCAGAACGGTGACACGGAAGCCTTTAGCGTCAGGACGGGCGTCCGCCAAGGTTGTGCCCTTTCACCAACCCTGTTCAACTATGCGGTGGACTGGATCATGACCAAAGCACTGGATGACTTCCCGGGAGTGCAGTTTGATCGCTCGAAATGGGTGACTGACTTGGCGTATGCTGGTGACGTCGTCCTCTTTGGCGAAACCTGTATTGCAGTTCAGCAGGCGTTGGACAAGGTCAATGAGCGTGCCCGATCCATCGGATTACGCCTAAACGCGACTAAGACCCAAGTTATGCTCTCCTGTGTGCCCCCTACATCTGTCAGTCCTATTGTTCTTGACGGCGCTTCTCTCGAAGTGGTCGACTCGTTTAGATACTTAGGCTCTTTGGTCACGGAAACGGGTCAAGGTGTCGACGAGGTTGTAGCACGCGTCAACCGTGCCCGATCTGCCTTCTACCGTCTGTGCGCTCCTCAATGGAATGGAAGGAAAATATAACTACGCACAAAGTCCCGTGTTTACCAAGCAGTGGTTCGATCTATCCTGCTCTATGGCGGAGAGACATGGCCTATGCGTGTTGAGGACATGAGGCGCCTTGAGGTGTTTGACAATGACTGCCTACGCCGCATCCTTCGTCACCGACGAGTCGACCGAATTCGCTGCTCCGATCTCCGCCGACGCTGTCACCTGGACGCTCTGCCTCCACTCCTGCTTTAGAGACGACTTCGGTGGTTCGGGCATGCGTCCCGGTGTGATGATGGTGAGCTGATTCGCGACCTGATTGTGGCGACGCCTCCCCCCACCTGGCACAAACGTCGCGGTGGGCAGCTGAAAACTTGGACAGCAACAGTCAAGCCGGATCTGTCATCCGTTTCCGGCCCATGCGTCTATGGCCTACGCCGGTAGAACCGTGAATGGATGGTGCTCTCGTGTGAACAGGCGCAAGATCGACGCGCCTGGACAGCTGTGATTCATGATGCAGTCAACATCAAAACTGGTGCCGGCTCAACACACCCGAGGTGAATGCCGTTACAAGTACAAGTACAAGTAAAGACAGGCTGCAGCTGATGAGCAGTCACGAAATTTGTTTGATCAGATAAATTCTGCCATATATGCTTGTTACAAAGGTCAATCATTGTCCGTCATGCCGAGATGGAGCAAGAACCAACTTTTTTACCTGCCGTAGGTATACACAAAGCAAGCAGGCTACAAAAACACCTATACCAACCTGGACACGGATGGCTGAATGCACATGAGCAGATGGTGGCTCACTCAACAAAACAAAATCCCTTCTTTAGTTTTGATTGGGTAGATGCCTTAACAAGGAGGATACAAGCAGCTGAGTCATGAGCAAGTTTTAACGTGGTGCACCAAACAGTAAGCATAAATATTTCCATGTATTACTCCTAACACGAACCCTAACCCAAGCCTTAATCGTAACCCTAATCTTAATGCTAACCCTTGTTTCTCCGGAATTCGGTGCAAAGCTACCCGTATAACAAGGGGTTCCTGTTCCCATGTTCCACGACTGGATCAATCCAAGTAGCTCATACCTAGTCACTGCATGAACTTCACGGACCACCTCGGTATATACGAGCCCGTTTTATCAATGGTAGAGTGTTCCCCCCAATGATCAAAGATCGTGGGTTCAAATCTCGGGTGCTCCCCGCCTGGGATTGGGTATGACGTGTTGATTATGATCAATAAACCCAAAATGGTCATTCCGGTTGCCCTGGTTTTTGTCGGTTCTAGCTTAAATCATAAAGTACAAGTCGCTTTGCGATTGCCTGCAAAGGCTCCATATTGGGCTCCAGAGGACAACGGGACATACATGTCCCCTCAACTATATCGGTGAGCAAACGACAAAAACAACGGATGCGTGACTCAATTGCAGATTCTTACGTCCCATGAGCACAGGTCGCCTGTTCAAATCACGGGTGATCCACTTCTGGTATTGGGTATGCTAAGCTGATTACTGTTAGTAAGCCAGAAGTGGTCACTCTATTCTCTCTAGTATTTTTCGGTTCCACCCTATCACATATATATGCTATTAAGGCTCGTTATGAGCAAGTAAGATGC
Organism: Ligula intestinalis; assembly: GCA_036362985.1. Classification (NCBI taxonomy): domain Eukaryota; kingdom Metazoa; phylum Platyhelminthes; class Cestoda; order Diphyllobothriidea; family Diphyllobothriidae; genus Ligula; species Ligula intestinalis. The sequence goes on from JAYGXS010000001.1 coordinate 90,024,971, forward strand.
CCAATACAGAGAAGTATCAATTTGGAGGATGGTACCGAAGAGCAATACTGTCATGTCACTACTAGGCCTGATCCTAATACAGTAGTCGCCGGTTATTAAGCCCACCTCGGTCCCAGACCAAATTGGGCTTGATAGACGGCGGGCGCACTAACCGGAGAATACTAGTTCTTGATTAGCAAATGTAGGATAGGCACTATTCATTACATACTGTATTATGTGTATAGCTTGGTTATGTACAAGAAAGAAATGTTGTTTGTCTGTATTCTATGTAATAACAAAAGTAAAAAATGATTTGCGACACGTTTAAAAAAGCGGTCTAGTTTCAGTTATTTTGGAGGAAACTTCACTCGCAACTGCTCTTTGATGTCGTCTGGGAGACCTTGCCCTGCCGTGCCTACTTCAACAAACATCAAGCTTATTATGATTCTTGTCATGAACGTCCGTAGATCAATTGCACGAGCGACTACGTCTGTCCCCAGGTTTGCGGCTGTACCGCCATTTCCTGTAAATACTGAAACTCCGAGAAGTTCAATACCTTCGTCGGTTTAAATTCCTGTCAACTTAGATGAATTCAAAAACCTGTACACATAAACCGTTCGCTCATACGAAGAAATCTGCTTCTTCCTCAATTCAGACATTCAAAATTTAACCAAAATGTAACATCAGTCAATAAAATGCTGAAAACATTTTACAGTTTACCTTTCCATCATCAGCTCCAGCAGCTTCAAAACGGCTGAAATGACAAAATAAATGGCCCTTGACATTGTAAATCGGCACAAAACCATATAAAAATTCTGAGGGGTTTCGGAGAAATCACAGTAGTTTAAATAAGTCGTTCTGACGATGAAAAGGTCTTTATCCTTTTAGTGCGCTCCGAGTGTCATTCGACGTACACATCATTCGGTAGTTTCGGAAGTCATAAAATGATCGAACGGAACAAATGGGTTTATGAACTCTACATTAGCGGGAAATATGTCGAACAACTTTGAACAGAGCAACCGTCCTTTAACCTGCTCTCGAAAAACTGTTTTTTAAGCGTAACAGCCCGACAGTTTGACCATCGGTTTCAATGATACCCACTGTCAGACGGTCACATATTTTTCGCAGCTTTACGCAACTGCTCATGGTTATATAGGGTGCGGTCCACCAGGCGTGGCTAAAACTGAGGCCCTTTCAGCTCGGAAGGCGTGATAAGCGAAACTATTTAGAGACCTCATCGGCTTGCGCGTCATTATAATGCAGGCTGAACTAGCAAATCTTCTTTTTGAGGCAAACTCTGGCCGGATTTAGTAAAATTTTTGGTTATCAGTATTTACTGCAAAGCTAAGCTGTCGTCGTGTTTTACTTAAAAAGAATAGCTAGTTCGCCCTCATGAACTTGACAAGGTACATTTAAGAACCAATCCTGATACATTTGCTGACGTTACTCATTCGAAGTTCCATAGTTTCCCAAAGAAACTACCCCGTATCATTAGATACCTGTGATAGATTTTTTGCTTTTTCTGCAGGATGGTACAGGTGTTGTAAACGATGTTTAGGACCTTGCGGTACTTAGATTTGAAGAGACATTTCTTGCGTATTTTTTAGGTAAGATCTGCGTTTTAGTAGGCATGTCTGAATTAATTACTTTAATTTATGATAGGTAAGCATGCTGAGCTTTGCTAAATAATGTTATTAATCTGGAACAGTTGACATGCCCTAGGTGTAAGGTCACGACATCTACTGCTATTCGATTCCGCCTAAATGTAGATATCGGGAACAGTAAAAAAAATTTTTACTGATATTTTTCAAGTTTTCTTGAATAAAAGGCAGGTATTTATAACTAAATGTGCTAAAACTCACCCCGTCTTCATCTTCAGTTGTCAACCCAAGGCAATGCAACGTTCGCAGTCTAATTTTACTACTTGGTGCTGATCGATAAAAGCCAAGTTTAAATGATGTGACCTTCAGTCTGGAAAATTGGTCCATTCAGGGCGGGCCATTTGAGACGGAAAAAAGCCGGTTCGTTTGAACGGATTCATTGCATTGCCGTTTTTTAGACAGCCTAGTCTGCTCACTCCCCTCCCTGAGCTGTGCTGTTGAAGTCTGGCTCTTATCAGCGTGCGTTCTTTGACGGGACTCAGCAATCGAGCAAAAGTAAATATTAGGTGCTATTTCAGTCGGCAGTGTTATTTCTCACTGGGTAAATTCCTTGTAAATATTCAAGCAAAAGCGTGGAATTTACGTTTTATATTGCCGCGATAATGATAATATGGCACGGGAATATGAAGCAGTCACGATGCAGGTAGCTTTGTGTTGACTTCCAAAAGCAATAAGGGTTCAATGTAGGGGGCTGAGTTAGAGTTAAGTTTAGGATTTTGAGTAAGGTAAGGGTAGCGGTTAGGGTTACGATAAGTTAGGAGAAGTTGCGGATTATAGTTAGGGTTGAGCCTATACTTGGGGTTAAGATTGGGGCCAGGATTAAGATTGGTGTTAGGCGTATTTTTAGGGTCAGGACATGGGCATATAAACCATGAAATTTGTGCAGGATCACCTGTATTTCTTGAGCGGGGCGCTCTTATTCCAATGCACTGTTTAGAGTACCATATAGGTAATTCTTTGTGATTTTGTTGAAATCTAACTCCTAAGCCATGAGTGTTGTGGTGGTCGATAAATATGACCAAAACGATGCTACAGGAGTAATTTCTGACCAAGTAACCCGCATCGAGCAATCCTAACCAAATCATGGATGTTGGCATGTAGCGTGCATAGGCCAACGTTGATTGCAGAGCATACTATTCGTGATTCCGTTCTGTCTTGCAGCCGACGGCCCACTGCCCGCGTTGGTGACGACACGGCTATTGCAATCAATAACTGGTAAAAATGCTGGCCAGGGAATGTTTATTTTGGGTCTGTTAACCGTCTTCCTCCGATGGTACCCCAATCCCTGTGTGACTCACATAAACCCACCTCCAGCTGAGATCGGATTCGTTCGTATCTCCTTATGTAATTCGCATATATTGGCGCACGCTAGGCCTCAAATTCTGAGTAACCCCTCAATTTGCGGTTTTACTGCGGGCTCAAGGAAAGTTGCGAATACGTTTCAGTATCTACTCGGGGCATTTTAGTAGTTTTAAGAATAATTTAGAATTTAGGTAATCCAATTTAACAAGCATGATTTCCGTAAAGGGTTGAATTGCAGCTTCTTCCGGTTGCAAAATAATCATTTTACTTTCGGTAATTGTTTTAACTAGCAGAAAGCATCTTGACCGCTTAGAACACGCAAAAGGATCGATTTTTCACATACTTTCTGACAGAGCTGGGCTCCTTCAGCATTGTGTCGGCTCTGCCGTAAATTTTGCCCTGACTTCACTCATCTGCACATCCTTTTCTTCAAAGTCAATATGATCGGAAATAGTATGTATTAATCCTACATACAGAAGTTTCTGAGGAAGCCCCGCTATGAGCAGTCGAAAGGAGAAGATCTTCAGTTCTGGTTTGCAATATCCTATTTGAGGCACGTATTAGAGGCGATGGCAGGAATCCTGAAACCACCCGTATTGTTGTGGGTCATAAACCGGAATCAACAGCAGACAGCAATTCATGAGGCCCAAAGACCCGCTACCAGTGACAGCTACACCCCTAGTTAGTAGCATTATAAATAATAGCAGCTTTAGCAGCAGTACCAGCCTTGGTTTTCTTTGACTCTGGCTGGAGACCTACTGAAGAGGAGTGAGGATAAATAGCGCTTTAGTGCCAGCGCAAAAGATTACTGCCAATTAAGACTAATTAGGAGATGTTCCGGCCTGCATTGGTGAAAACGGCCTACGCTCGATTCCTGCTCGGTCATCTTGACTTTTTTCTTGCCACCAGTTCAAGCGTGGAGAGGGTTTAGAGTGTGGTAGATGGCTGCTCGTCTACTTTCACTATACCTGACTACAGTCACCATCCCTGCATATGATGGATACCATCGAAATCGATGGTCAAACTATCAGCAGTGATCTGCAGCATACAGTGCCAAAATTGCGACCCGTATTATTTTGGTGAAACAGACAAATGCCTTGGCACAAAACTTTATGAACATCAGCCTGCAATCGACTGCAAAGATAAGCTGCTTATGGTCAGGTACAGCAGAAGAACCACAGTTTCGCATTTGAGAGAGCGAGGGGGTCGGTCTAGCTACTGAGGATATAGCCGGAATGTTGCTCAAAAGTTGTTTCTCGACTGATGCACTTAACGGAACAAATTACCTGCATGTTGCGGACAAGATTCTACGCACAAAGCTTGAGTCAGTTCATGCAGGGCCAACAGGACAGTCAAGTAAAATCACAAGTGACAAGCACTTGACGTCAGAGAAAAATATGAGAGAAGCTGGCCGAAGCCCACGTGATCAGCGTGAACAACTACCTCACCGCGACGAGACCACCCAGGACACCGAAATTACCTCACACAGACACCAAAACTGATCCATTTTTTTGTTGGCTGACAACGGACAGACCACTGAGCATGCTCATTTGCCAACAATTACGACGGCCGCAGAGGGGGCAAATGTCACGCGAGTCCACCAGCGGTCAACCTCGGAGAGGTCACCAGTAATCAGCAGCGAACAGATAGGTCTGCGCATGTCTCAGACCTGTTTACGATTACCTATGACTAAGGATTCCCGACGGAATCCGAAATGTCAGGAAAGTAAAGTCCTTGTTCCAGTGATCGCATCTTCTTCTTCGGAACTGCTGCCTGGAACTCGTATATTCTCCTCCATTGGCAATCTCTTTGAGATAGGTCAAAGTTCGTGCGTCGAGCACAGATCTAATAGCCGCTAGGCGTCAAGGCTGAGGCATTTCAGGCCAACAGGAGGAACCACCACAGCACTATGATAATGGAGACGAGAGTTTCCGAAACTGCAGTGCAAATAAACTTCAGTCCATGAACTCGTCACTTTTTTTCGTTTTCTTTAGAGGTTGATAAGCACGATAATATCTATGAACCTCGAATGTTCACGCATATATTAGTCTGTATATGGGATGGAGAATCGCCAATTACGAGGAAGTCGGAATGGTCGTTTCTGACTTAGTAGAAACTGTCTTCAACCATTCATACCCAACCCCAGGTTTACAGAACCTGGAATCTAAAATCCGAAGTCATTGACCATTGCGAACTTTGCAAATTCACGCTCTATAATTTTTCACTGTCTTGGAGGCTAGTAACCGAGGCTGTTACCTCCAGGTCCGCTTGTTCTGCTGTTTATCTGCAATGGGTTTTCCGATGCGCTTTCGTTTCGATTTCCTCGAATTTTGACTTGAGATATTCTCGCTATGACCGGGTGAGCGGATGGTAATGAGGTAGGTTAAGATAGAACTCCTCCCCCACCACCAACCTGTTCGCTGCTTATATGTGTGGCAGCTGTATTGCAGCAGCCTAAGTTAATCGGGGAGACCCTTACTGCTATGATCTTCACGTCCGATTCTGTAGGGGAAGAGAATAAGTAGGACAATAGAAGCGAACATGTGAGTCCTATGAAGTAATTGCGAAGAAGACGACTCGATCGCTGGGACAATACTTTTATTCGCCTGATGTTTCGAGATCCGTCGCGGATTCGTCATCAGAGACGTAGTCAAAGAGCAGTAGTAGAAACGAGTAACACATGCATAGGGGTTTGCAGTATTTATAGGACACAGTCATTGCTGCAAACATACAGCGACAATTAACGTTAATTGCCTTCTTGTGCGTGGACTGCTTGTTGGACGGCATGCGGGCTCTGACCTGTTGAACTTTCATCACGCGTGGTGGACTAAAGCGTGATGATTGCCCGGCCATCTGGCCCTGCGGTGTTTGCGTAGGCCTGTCCGTTCCCCCAAATGGCGACTCTGATGACGAATCCGCAACGGATCTCGAAACGTCAGGCGAATAAAAGTATTGTCCCAGCGATCGATTCATCTTCTTCTCAATAAGTGGGACGCCAGTTGGAAGGAATAGCGTATTCTGTATAGAGCTAATGGAGTGTATGTTGACGGAAGTTTGCAGCCGGAGTAGCGCGCGTCCACACCTGCGAGTGCGGGGTCCCAAGTGTGAGAGCGCGAAATTCATTTAGGCCCCTCGAGCAAGGTCATTTGTGAGTTATTTGCAGGAAGATGACTGGATTGTGGTCAGCAGACACTGGTGTGGCTTCAGAAGAATAGGATGCGATCACTGGAACAATAGTTTTATTTGCCTGACGTTTCGGATTCCGTCGGGAATCTTTACTCATAGGTGATGGTAACAGAGTCATGGTCAAGCGCAGATAGGGTGGGGTGGGGGTTGAGCGTTGCAGGCGCAGTCGGGCCACTACGGTTGAACGGGCCAGCCATTAGCGTCAGGCTGGACCCACAATATTCAGATTTTAACGTTGTCCACTAGGCGTCTGCAAACAAAGCCAGTCGTTACCAATTGAGGAGGTTCGCTACTAGTCAGTTTTTGTGTGCCTTGACTCAAAATAGGCTTTTCTTTAATCTCTGACTTCCACCTTTGTAACGCGACAATATGCGGAATATCGATCGGCTTCTCGACTGCATAAAATTCCTCACTTTCTGCTACAAACTTCGCTAAGTGTGAGTGAGTTGTATGGATGTACTCTTATTGAGTTAACCCTGTAAGGTCGTGTCGGCCCTCTTTTCCAAAGTACCTGGAAGCATCCGACACGTTCTTTGTGTTATCTTCTGGAATTTCACCTCGAGTAGACTCGTTGAGTGGTTAGCTAGCTGACCTGCTCTTGGCCCAGGCCAGATTCCTTTAGTTGTCCTCATTTTATACCAGTGCTGTATCCGTTCCGGATCAGCGAAGGACCCAAATAAAACTTGGTAAGATGTTATTGTGGTTGGTCACTATTGTAATTGTATTTTATTGCCATTATAAAGGCAAGGTCAACAGCAATATACATATGGTAGAGGATCGAGGTAGCAGTTAAAAACACCATCCCAGTAGCTAATGTTTTTCAGTAAAAAAAACTGCAGCTCGTTTAATGATCGAGGTCTGGGGAGCGGAATGATTGGCACAAGTGCATAGTATGGTCAGTATCCCTTCAGCATTTCGGATCCGGTATTCTACACCAGACAAATATGTAAATTGACGTTGTAATTTACCATACTAACAGCCTAGGTACTTTCTTAAAAGCCCAGAAACGTGTTTCGCCGGTATTCTGCCACTGCCTGGCACAGCTGCGAGGGCTCCGGCTCATCAGTGGGTCCCCCAGCTTTCCCTATCTACGTCTACGCCTATAGACCTTGAATATATTGATAAATACCACGAACAGAAATTAATTTCTCAGGAGATTAAAAAGCTGAGCAGACGAAGGTGTTCAGCTTTTTAATTTACAGAGAAATTAATTTCTGATCACAGTATATATCAGTATATTTAAGGTCTATAGGCGTAGACCGAAATTCTAAGTGTATATTCGTGTTAAAATCCGTCAACCCCGGTAAAATATACAAATGATGCCATCAGACAGTCGTTTGTAGTATAAATTGACGTTTTAACTTACCATAATAGCAGCCTAGGTATTTGCTAAAAGGCCCAGACACGTGTTTCGCCATTATTCTGCCGCTGCTTGACACAGCTGTGAGGGCTCCGGCTCATCAGTGGGTAGCCCAGCTTTCCCTATCTGCTTTCTGGTTGATATACCGGTTTTGAAAGTTCAGCTTGTTAATCTCCAGAGAAATCAATTTCTGATTGCGGTATATATCGGTATATTTAAGGTCTATAGGCGTAGACCGAAATTGTGTCAGCTGTGTCAAGCAGTGGCAGAATACCGGCGAAACACGTGTCTGGGCCTTTTAGCAAGTACCTAGGCTGTTAGTATGGTAAGTTACAAAGTCACTTTAGACAAGGTTTGTCGGCAAATGATTGCTAGCTGTCAGCTGAAGAATTAAATTATTTCCGGCTGCAGTCAGCACTATTGCCATGAAGCCTGGCGCAAGGTTCAGAGTCCGCGAAGGCTATCAGAGCGGAAGAGAGGATCCACCGAGTCAGTACACAAACTTTGTGAGAAGTATCCTAAATGTAGCAAACTAATGATAGCCCACGTAAACAGATGATAGTTGTGCTGAATTTTGATACTTCTAGGTAGCTTATTCCAGATCGCTATGGCATTTACTGACAAAAAAAACTGTCGATATCTAACTGTGCGTCCATAAAGAGATATCTCAGTAACTGGTGCGCCGAGAGTGGTTAAACTGTTTTACATTGGTAAATGAATTAAAGGTATGACTGTTCAAACAGTAAAAATAATCCCTTCTAGAACGTGCGAAACTAAAACGGATTGAAATTTGTAAGCCACCAGTGTTGTTGGCAGGTCAGGATACGGTGTCCTGAAGAGAAAACTCCTTTAGTAAAGATATGCTTGACCTATTGTATTTTCTTCCATTCCCTAGCCCGCAGAAGGTCAAATAGAAATGAGCGGTCCACCAGAATGGACCTAAAGTACATTTTATATACTGGTTCCAATTTTGATAGTTTTAAAATTTCGGAGGATAAACTCCGAAGCTGCACCACTTACAAATACTTGTCTAACATCGAAAAGGTGATGCTGATAGCCTATAATTATTGGTATTTTCGTGGCGGCTAAAGTGGAATAGAGACCCCAGCTAATAGGATCTTCAGGCCTGGACTCCAATAGGAAGAAAACTTGAAGGGCAGTTGAGAGGCCAATGTATTCTGCACGGTAAGATCAAAAGCCGGGTCGGTACTCGTCCTGCGCCGCGATGCGCGACGTCCGAAGTATGAGACAGGCGTCACAGCGCCTTGAGTGATAGCACGTCTGAGTCAACCTTGATGTTTATCAATCGGATTGAATAGTTGTGACTGGCCGAGGACCAAATTGCCATTGGTATGCCTGAGGTATAGCCCGACAAGGTACAGTTTCGCTTCAATGAAGGCGCAGGAGATGTATGCGGTGCGTCTTTTAACTACTTTCCAAGGTTAAGTTTTTGTCCTTATTAGAATTGTGGTACAGCTACTAAAGATGTCCATATGGGGAGTGCAATGAAAGTAGGCTAAGTAACCCGATAAAACGTCAACAATGGGATGAAATCCGGTGAATCGAAATAAAGGAAAACGTGATTGAAATAAAATAAGGAATGCCCAAATGCGCCCACGCAAACGCATATAGTATTTATTAAAGTATGTTTGACGTATGTGCGCTAAATAACCTCCTCGAACCATTGCCTACACCTTCTGATAATAATCAGAGGCCTTAATAAGTCTGCAAAATCACTAGTGCGGGTATGGGTCAGCCATACCAGAAGAGTCTTTGAGGCATTTGGTCTGATATTTCGACCGTCGGTTTTGACGATGCCCACCGTGTGTTTCAGCAGGCCGAAAGCAAACGCGGCAACGAGCGCATGATAGTAGAATTGCACCGAATCCAACGCACCCCTTCTTCCATCATTCGTCCGTGTCCGGTGTCAGGACGGCGACAAGAAGACCAAAAGCGGGGTCCGGCGCAAGTAGTGGACACGACAATATCCGCGCCTAAGCGTGCCTCCAAGATCCTTGGTCCACAACAACCACTAGGCAAAGATGCATAAAATGAATAATATTCGCATTGCGGACGACACTTAAAACAGCACCAATTCCCAATTCAAACCTGGAATGCAAGAAGTTATTTGAGAAGGAGCTAAAGCTCTAGCTTAACAACAAGCCATGCTAATTTAAAACTCAATTCTTGAGAATTTGCCTCCCGGATGTTGGATATTCGCCTAATAGACAGCACACTGACTGACTCGTTAGAGTCATGTAATTGTATGAGAGCAGAGTGAATTCTTCTTCAGAAGGCTATAAATTGACCTTCCAAAACTTATCACTGACGTCCATGGACGATTGGTCAAAAAGTTCATACATTTATATGAACTTGCTCAAAGAGCGAGCTGCGAGCGACTTTAGATTTAAAAAAAATGGGATGACCTCAACAAAGCTCGTTGCGATGAATATCAATATGTATGATCGGATGTTCCAGGAAAAGTCTTGAGTGGAATGCCCGCAAAATGACTATGGACTAAGCATATAACCTAGGAATAGACACAAAGACAATTAAGAATGGAACGTTTAGTCTTAGTTTATGAACCGTCGTTAGCAACCATCTTCAGGTCGAAGTGGAAGAACTATGCGCCGCATATGTTTCCAAGGTATATATTCCAGTCCCTTCAAGCGAAAGAGTAGAAGAAAGCAATTTCATTTGGTTCTAAAGGTTCATGTATATCAGCAGATTAACACTACGCCTATTGCGTTATTTGGCCTACAAATTCGATCTCCGACTGGCTTTGCATTATCAGCCACCCATACCTAACCGTAGTTCCGAGGTTTGGACCGGACATCATTTATTTATTAAGCGCAGCACCCCAACTCTGAACTCCAGATTCTGTTATGACCAGCGCTTGAAACTTGTAATTAACACGAAATATGAGCTTGCTCGCTTGTTCTTTCCAAAGCCAGCACGGGAAAGGAAGAAGAGGCAATCGACCACCAGCAAATTATATTCATACACAGCAAATAATTCTTGATAATATACTGCGTATATTGATCCGCATGATTAAAAATTCGCGAAGATATAGACCAATCAAAGTTGGCGAAGGTTCGACAGCCATGGTTCAGGGGCACGCTCTCGTGGCAGGCAGAGTGACAGCTCTTGCAGGCGCCTTTCTGTGGGATGACATATCGTAAAAATGGAGACACAACAGACTCATGTTTTGCCTATTGTCATCGCGAATATTCTAACTTATTTTACAATGAAACTGCCTCCTGTACCTTGCTCGCTAAGCAGAAAATTTAACTAGTGGACACGGGAGTGGCTTGCAAGAAAAACCCGAGAACCATCCACTAGCCATTTCATACCTCTTGACTGTTTAAGCACGATCATTCTCCCTAATTTGTGTAGCCTGTAGGACATCTACCAGATTTGATGTCCCGAACAACTCTCCTTGATGAATCGCCCTGCTAATCTGCCTCGGTCGCCGAACACCAGCAATGGCCAAGAAAGCAAGTCATTGTGATTTTTATTGCATTGACTGTAACGTTTTATACAATTGTTGGGCCGATAAACGTAGGCAGGTCCACACCCACAAATTCCAATTCAGTAAAAGTCCAGAGGTGGAAAAATGCTGTCAGACTGCGCGGGGTGTGGTGCGCGATCAGGCGACACGTGACTGTTTGCTAAAGTCACGCCGACTTGGCTCGTGGCGACTTGGCTGTGTCGTAACGAAATGCACACCCTCGGTGAAAACCCTTTTTGCACGTGGCAATACAGAACATTGTGAAATCCCGGTGCTTTGTACTCAAACTAGGGGATGTGGTTGCAGACCTAGGTGGTGATTCTCATCTTGTCAACCATCTGTGCACTCTTCCACCCCCGGTCTTCCTGACTTTGTGAAGAGAGGATGTGTTAGATGCTGTGCAAATCCACTATCAATATCAGCAATTCATCGCCGTCACCATCCAATACCAAAAAATGCAAAATCTCTCCCAAATTGTCAACCTCTTGATTGAACTTGTATATCATACGTCGGCATGGTTAGTTAGTTGCTAATCCATCGCACAAAGGCTGACGAACCAGTGTTAGGAGCATCAAAATGCGCCCTTCGTCATCGCCTCGACTGCCGCACTGCTTACCCATATTTTGTACAACGCATAAACGTACTCGGGTGTAGGCGCAGCAATAAAAAACTGTGATAAAAAACTGTTGTTCAACCAAGCAGCATCAAACAGCGTCACGCTAGAGCATACATCACACACACACACGACGACAGTTCCCCCGTCAATTTCGACGATGGGCACCACGCGCTCCATCAGGACGCAGCAAACGCTGAAGTGAGCCGCAGCATACACAGAGGCAAGCTGGGCTAGCAACACGAAAGCGACAGCAAGCAGGAGCAACGCAGAGAACTCGTGCGAGAGAAAACAGGAGTTTAGGCAGACTCGCGCAGAATCTACCCACTCGCTCGCCACTCCCACCTCCGTATCCGGTGTAAAGACAAAGTCAATAAGACCGGGGATGAGGGAGGGTGTAGATGGCTGGTGCGATAAACACTCAGCACGCGCACACTTGATGCAGCCATCTCGCTAGGTATGCTCCCACGTGCGCGGGAGCGCCATAAAGGCCACATAAAGAGGGAGCCATTGCAACCTGACTTTCATTCCTCCCTCTTCTCCCGTACGCACACATAGACACACGCGTACAGAAGGAGCAGCTACGTGGGGGCCCGAGTTTTCCCGTCAGTTGGCAGACCCTCCAAGCCACGGCTTTTAGCGCACCGTGATAGATTCAGATGCATTCAGATTTATTTTAGTGAGGGAAGAAACGCGCCGAGGTCGACCTCACTCTCTCCCCCACCGCATAGTGACCGCCTAGCTTTTCGGGCACCCGCAGTGGGGCCTGAAACCCAGTGGGAGCGCGAGCGCAGTCACCAACAGGGAATCAGAAGTGAGAGAAAGTGCCAGCGCCTTCCAGGCCGCAGGGACCGTGGTTGGCTGGAGACTGGCATTGCATGTGCATACATACCATTGGATCTCAGCAGGGTGAGAGCAGCCCTGCATGAGGCCTGGGCCAACACCCTCCTGAGAGGGCTAACCAGTCATTCAACGACTGAAAGGCATTACCCATGCTCCGTTGCCGGTCGGCGTCCGTGGGCGAGGCTGAAAGGAGAGCGAGAGACAACTGGTGAAGTTTGCAATTGTGGTCGTGCAGAAGGCGAAAAAGAAAAAAAGAATAGAAGGAAGGAAGGAAGATGAAGTAGAAGAAGAGGGAGAGTAAGAAGGAGGAGTGGAAAGGACGAAGAGGAAAAATAGAAAAGGGATAGGAAGAAGAAGAGATTAAGTATAGAAAAGAACAATGGGGGCAAAATCTCAGCTTACCTTGCAGCAGAGAATCTTCGGTAACAACTGAGGCTGATGTTTGTGCTAAAGACAGAACTGTAGGCGCCGCTATTATGAGTATGATTGCGGTAATGGAGCGAGTAATATAACTACAGGAGCTATTATAAGGCAGTAAAAGGCAAGACAGCTTTCGACAAATTCAGCAAGAACGGCCTCCACTTACCTGAGGGAGGAGGCACTCACCTGTGTTCCCGACAAACTTGACGACGCAATCGTGACGCGAGGCGACTAGTGAGTGGGGCTGAGGCTGGTGGTGGGGATGTGTGAGGTTCTGGGTGTGCCGACATCACGGTCAGTGCCGCTGTCGTCAATGCGCATGTGACCTAGTAGGCCAATGCGATGAGCGAATGATCGGGGACAGTGTGGGCAGTGAAGGCGGCGGTCCCGTCGGTAGGTTGGTGCTCCAGGCACTAGTTCACCAGTCTCTGTGCGATGGATTCGCAAGTAAACCGACAAGGCCGATGCGTGATGTGAGTGTACGATTGCAATGAGGGCATAACAGGCCCTCAGAGCTGGTGGGGGTTTGAGGTGTGCAATTTGTTGCGGGCGGTAATGTGTCGGAAGGAGTGGAGGAAGTTGCGGGTGGGTTGGAGTCGGTGGATGAGGGCAACGAGTCATCTCTCCCGTCGGTGATTGCCGTCAAGGTGGAGGGTGCAGAAGGGTCTGGTGGAGTGTTGGGTGCAGTAGACGTGGATGCTGTCGGAGGAGGGTTGCATGGCTTCCGGAGGTGACCGACCAAGCCAATGCGTGCACGGAAGGTGCGTTGACTGCGCGGACACGTTGGGAGGGGTTGGGTGGTGGCAGCGTGCGTCCGTGTGCTGTGAGACTTGCGTGTTGTCCGTTTAGCCTTGGCGGCGGCGATCCGACCGGCTTCGTAGATTGCAGTGCCCGGTTTAACCGCTCGGAACCACGCAGTTCGGTCCAGGGCAAGCTCCTCCCCGTTCAACGTGTTGATTTGGAGACACTTCAGGGAGTTCTTCAGGGTATCCTTGTAACGTCTCTTCTGTCCTCCTTTGCGATGAGTGCCTACGGCGACATCATCGTAGAACAGTCGCTTGGGTAGCCGTTCATTGTTCATACTTATCACGTGACCAGCGCAGTTGTATCTGCCTGAGCATGGCCTGGATGCTGAGAACTCCCGTTCTCTCCAGGATTTCCGTGTCCGGAATCCTCTCCTGCCATTTCACCTTCAATATGCGACGCAGGCAGCTGATATGAAAGTGGTTCAGTTTCCGCGCTTGGCTAGCATAGACTGTCCAAGTCTCCGCTCCGTACAAGAGTGTTAACAGCACAACAGCCTTGTACATCTTCAATTTCGTTGACAGTTGAAGACCATGACGATTCCATACGGGGGCTTGGAGCCGACCAAAGGCTTGGCTAGCTTCGGAGATTCTGCGGGCAACCTCGTCGTCTATTTTAGTGTTGCGGGAAAGCTTACTGTCGAGGTAAGTGAAGTTGTCCACGTTCTGCAGTTCGGCTCCGTTGACGGTGATGCGTGCGGGGTTGAAGTCAACACCTGGTGAAAGTTGATGCATAACCACCGTCTTGTCCGTGTTGATGGTGAGGCCAAAGTTGGCACAACCTGCTGCAAAGACGTCCATGCTCATTTGCATGTCCGCTTCGGTGGTGGTGTTGAGAGCGCAGTCGTCTGAAAACAGCCGATCGTGGACAGTGGTTGTGGAGACGCGCGTGGGGGCCTGCATCCAACGAATTTTGAGAAGGTTTCCGGCCGTTCTGTAGTTGATGGGGATTCCGGGACGCTCGTCACGGTAGGCGTCCATCAGCATGGCAGAGAACGTGAGACTGAAGAGGGTGGGCGCGAGGACACAGCCCTGCTTCAATCCATTGGTCACTGCGAAGGCCTCAGACAGCGTTCCGTAGTCCGTGACGCACGCCATCATCCCATAATGGAGTTGTCGAACACACACACGCACACACGTGCGCACACGACAGTTTCCCCGTCGATTTCGACGATGGGCAGCCGCGTGCTCCAACAAACCGCAGCAAACGCTGAAGCAAGCTGAGGCAGACACTGAGGCAAGCTGCATGAAGGCTACAGCAAGCTAAAGCAACGCAGCGAACTACCGTGAATGAAAAACAAGATTTAGAGCAGACTCGCAAGGGATCTACCCACTACTCACCGCTCCCATCTCTGTTTCCTATGCAAAGACAAAGTCAATAAGACCGGGGATGAGGGAAGGTGTAGGTGGCTGGCACCATAGTCACTCAACACGCGCGCACTTGACTCAGCCAACTCACTTGGTAGGCTCCCGCATAAAGGCCGCATTAAGAAGGAGCCATTTCAGCCTGACCCTCAGTCTTCCACCTCCTCACATACGCACACACGAACATACGTGTACTGAAAAGAAAGATCTTCGGCAAATCGAGTTGTACTCGTGAATTTACGAACAAGTATCACGTGTTCATCGTCAGACTAAATTAAAAGTGAGGGCTGGGAATGTCACACTCTGGAGGCAGATGTTACAACGGACGGGGAGGGAAGGGTTATAGTGACGTGACACCCGCGGCGATAGGTTGTGCTAGTGAGGATGCTAGAGGGACAGCGATGTAGATGGTCCGAGTTGTCCCATCAGTTGGCCAACCCTCCAAGCCATGGCTTTTAGCGCACCGTGATAGATTCAAGCGCATAGTGAGGATAGCAGTGCGCTGAGGGTCAACCTCACTCTCTCCCCCATCGTCTAGCGACCGCCTAGCTGTTCGGACACCTGAGATGGGACCTGAAACCCAGTGGGAGCGCGAACGCAAGCACCGACAGGGAATCAGAACCTACGCCTACCAGGCCGCAGGGACCGTGATTTGCCGAAGTCTGACATTGGATATGCATACAGACATTGGATCTTAGAAAGGCGAACACACACACGCACACACAAAGCCATGCCACATCCCTCTCTTACCGTGTCAGCCATTGCGCTCTCTCACCGCATCTGTTGACTGAGCGGTTCCGAACGTGGACTGGTATCTGGGAGAAGAAAGAGAGTGTGAGGTCAACTCTCAGTGCACAGGTCTCGCGCTAGACAATCCAACACGCTCTTGAACCATCACGCTGCGCTAAAAGTGCTAGGGTTTAGAAGACTATAAACTGATGCGATAATTTGGTCCGCTTCTCAGGATGGAGAGTCGAGCTGCAGTGGCTCCTTTTTAACTGCGACAATCTCATTTATTTGCGATAAGTGTCACGGTCATCTTGCCTCTATCTCGACAGCGGGCACAGGAAGAAAACGATGCGAGAACGTAGTAGCTGGCGTGCAATTCTACTATAACTGTTAAATAATGGACGCACAAGTCGCCGTCCTTGCACTCTACCTGCTGTGGGGCGCATGGCGGGACTCGTCGGAATCGACAGTCGAGCTGTCTGTAGGGAGAGAGGTCTCACGGTTTAGACGTCGGGCTCAGGAACACCTCAGTTGGCGCGGCTGAACCTACCACATCAGAGGAGTAGTTATGCTGCTACAAAGTGTGTTTTCTTGCGATGTGCAGGAAGATCGTGTACTCAGAGGAAGCAGATCAGCGAACATTCACTTAGGTAAATGACCTATTTTACGATCTTAGCAGGAGTAGAACCCAGGTTCTCCAACCAGTCACAGTGATGCCTTTAACTTTTAAGCGTCTTCCATAAAATCGTAAACTGTGTGTTTAAACAAAGACCTGTGGTAATAAAAACAGCGGCCTTGTCAAAAGGCATGAAGTTTCCCTATATTATCCTGAAATATCAGATGAACTTCCCCACTTCGCTAATGCTACTACGCCGAGGAAGAGAAGTTAGCGCAATCAGTGAAACTGCTCGACAACAAAGGCACGCGGCTAGTGGCCAAACACCCTAAGACAGTTTGTTAAAACCTATGGAATCGTAAGGTACGACTATTTTCATCTGGGCACAGAAATCGAAGCACATTTGCTTCCCACTTAACCCTCTGTAGCGCATTTACACGGCTTATGTCATGAAACAGTGACTGCCAGGGCAGTATTTCGAGTTCGAAGGAGGATTCTGACTGTAATTTCTCTCATTTTCCAGCAATTTTTCCATAGAAACGTTTAACTTGGTCCCCCCAATTTGAATACCAGTGCCCTACCTATCATTTGACGGCCACAGGAAACTCCCTGTGAGTGGCTCAAGAAAAGGGCTAAATTTTGAGGTAACAAGCCGCAAGTAATCATGTTGTTTAACATTGGGGCTATAATGTTAGCATGTCCTCAACAAAGAGGACGTCAAGTTGCGGCTCATTCGACGAGAAACCGGCCACATATTCAAATTTGATGAGGCCAAAATTCTCGCAAGAGGTGACAATGGGGTGAGCTGAGTATTACTTGAGTCATGGTTCACGGGCCGCCAATCCATCAACAAGTGCAACGAGTTGCCTAATCCATATTCGGTGTTGAGGCTCAATCTGGCCAAAGTAAGTCACGACTTGGGGTACTGAAAGGCCTACGCAAACACCACAGGGCCAGATGGCCGAGCAATCATGACACCCCAGTCCACCACGCATTATGAAAGTTCAACAGGTCAGAACCCGCATGCTGCTCAGCAAACTATCCACGCGAAAGGAGGCAATTAATATTAATTGTCACTGCATGTTTGCAGCAATGGCTATGTCCTATAAATACCGCAAACCCCTGTGCATGCATTACTCATTTCTGCTACTGCTCTTTGACTATGTCTCTGATGACGAATCCGCAACGGATCTTGAAAAGTCAGGCGAATAAAAGTATTGTCCCAGCAATCGAGTCATCTTCGGCTCAGCTACTCTTTCTTCATGTATAAACTTTAGGGAAGGCATATTGTGCTAACAACTTGTACCAATAAATCCTTTTAAATTCGTACCAGAAAACAACGCTTCAAAAATCAGAAGTGTATTTTTCACTTATGTTATCTTTAAAACAGTTTGAATTGACAAGTGCTTCAAAAATCAGCGCAAAAGTAGGCATCTTTTATTGAGTGTAGTTTTCTTCGGTTGCGACTTGAATGACCTGCGATTATGCTGTACGATCCTTAGTATTACAAAGCCACGTAGGCAATGCTGTCTAATCGGAGACCGATTTCGGTTGACATTTTATTACAGTACAGTTTAAGTAATTCAGTATGTTAGCTGTGAAAAACGACGTGCCCACATTGCCATTGGTTATTTGTAATACCCCGATACAGACTGTCGGCTCATACTATAGATATGTGCACAATAATTTTTGAAATACGATGAGGATGGATGGTGATGGGCTGGCTACCCCTCCTCCAAATCCTCGCAGTGGGGCTAGGAACTAGCCTAGGTCTCATTGGCCTAGAAGTTGGATGCCGACTGGCAGGAGGAATCTGCTGTGCAATCTTCATGGTGGAAACTATGCGAGCGTAGGCATTGATAGATGACTGGGAATCCCATTGCTTGGACACGAGTTGTTTTTGGCTAGATTGTTGTTTTGGGGGCAACTCACGTCCAACGGGACGACCTATATGATTCACTCCCAAGCAGCGATGGGGCTGCCCACACAAAATTCCTACACAGGTAACTCCACTAGTTACCCAAGCCAATACTGACCACTGCGTCGAGCAACATGCGATAGAAACAGGACTACGCACGGGGCGGCCGGTAGCTGACCAGCTCTTTCAAAGAAAGCGTCGGCAGTGAGACAGGGTACCGATCCACGCTAATATCTGTCCGGGGCTGTGACTTCCGGTGCTTTGACGTCATTCAGGCGCAATAAGGTCTGCTCCTCTCAACAAGCACCCCTCGCCTGGTCCAACTTCCGGAGTCCAGTTGGGGCAACACGACCCTCAAGTTAGAAGTATATTAAGGTGCTTTGGTATTATGATTTGGTCAAAAAGAGCAAAGAATATCGCCAAAGTGCTCTCAGCTATATGCATTGGTTGGAACTGTCAGACCAACTACTGCTTACCACCAACACAAATTAGCCTTAGACTTTTCTGCGTTTCCTGATTCCCACCACCTTGCAGTACAGTTTACCTGTAGGCCCATCTCAAAGGGATGCTTTCATCCGAGTTCAAGTTAAAAGTAACAACTCGTAATACTCCAGTTGCGATTTACAGATGATGTATGTACCTGCCTTGCAATCAGATTCATGCTAGCCATCAGATGTACATTTGGCAAACTTGCCGCCATAATTCTAGCCTGAGATAACCGAATAGCACCTGGTGAGTGTGCAAACGCCCTAGGCGAGGATACGTTTGTCTGACATTTAAATAGTCTGGTTGTTATATCTCACTTGCACATGTGCCATGTGGGCGATATGCCCCACAGGTAGTGATTGGTGAGAACTGACCATGCTGCCACCTGGATTTAATGTGCACCCGCATTTGCGCGTACAAAACAGGTAGCAATTACCACGACATGCAATCGATGACCGGCTGCTGTTTGTCCCGATTAGGCCTCACTTCGGTCCACATACCGCCTGATCAGCGCAGATTCCGTCCCACCCACGATGGAAAAAGAGGTCAACCCTGTTCGGGGACGCAAAACCTCTGAACGAGGTTACAACAGGCCAAAAACACATGCACAAGCAGAGAAAATCACAAAAAGGCGGCTTAACCAGACAAAGTCTGGCACGCGTCTATGGCAGTTCCAGCTGCAATGACTCCTGGAACACAGTTGAGATTGAGGTCCAGATAATGTTGGGCGATAGGCGGAGTCAATAACGACGATTTTTGGAGGACGCATGTTCATAGTTTGTTTAAACTGTCGAGGCGGTGCACAACAGCTTTTTTGTACCAGTGAACTTATTGAATGGTACTGCAACACCCAGTAGCCTGTTCACGCGAACTTGGAGTAAATTCTTCAAAATACGCCCAGTCCGAAAGCTAATATGAAAAACGGAGTTGAAATACATCAGCGGAATAACCACGTCATATTCACAAGCCACCAAAAGGCAGTTAGTGGCATGCAACTGCGGTATTATTAACCATACTGAGAGCATAAGTAGTGATTTAAAGTCCACACACACGTGTCTCACCGCCGCCAATTCACCTCAATCCAGAGGAACTCACAGTTGTCTCACCACTCCAGAGGACTCTGGGAAGGCTGGCAGACCCCTAGCACCTGCGTCATACATCGATACAATATCGGTGAAGCATGCGCGTCTGGGTTTTTAACTACTACTCGTACTGACAGTATGCTAAATAAATTCGTAGTTAAACATCCGTGTTGGAAGTAGGCAAATAGTATTGCCAGCAAAACACAAGGGAGACTGGAATGGCCATTTCTGGCTCACTAGCCGTCGTCAGCCATTCCCACACCACAACTTGAGTCTGAGTAGGACTGGCCGACGAAGGCTATTGAGCAGAAATGGCTATTTCAGTCTCTGCGTACTTCCAGCTGTTACGGCCTCTGTCGAGGCCCAAGGTAGAGCCAGACAGATGATTTTCATCAGTGGTCAGGTGAAAGTTCACCAGTGAGTGTAAACATCCGTGTCTTGGTTAAATTGTAACTCAACTATCTGACTGGCTCCACCCTACGCCATCTGCAAAAAGGTTCAAATTTAATTGTTTAAATGCAGCCTTACCAGACAGCCGCCAGTGCCTTAACAAGACACGCAATCGATAGTTCGACCATCGCTTCCGATGAGATTCGCCGTGTGCTCCACAGCATAGTGGTACAGGGGGGACGTGCGCGTAGCTTAGAGTGATATTAGACTGTCGCAGCACCTACCACACTCGCTCTCCCATTGCACACCTGTGTCCAAACACAGTTAAGAAGACGAGGGGCTTAGTTCAGGGGCAGGAGCTTGGCACTAAGCGATCCTACACCCACACGCCCAACGTGTGCGACATTGGTTATGAGAGCGCAGGCCAAATAACGCCTGCCGCGCCCTGATCTCGTGACCGTTATTGGCCCAGCGCATCTGCCACACGGCCCGTTCAGGAAGGATATGCAAGCATACCCGTCTTGCATGTATTAGCGTCCGACTACACCAGTTCAGTCTCCTGCTTTTTTTCTCAGAGATTGTGCACTCATAGCATACACAAGCACTACTACAGTGTGATTCCCCATATCAACAGTCAGCTGCACGTCAGCACGTTTAGTCATCCTGCTCCTGACCTAAACAGCAAGAAAAGAAGGCAGTAATTGCAATTCAGAGCATATTGGTGGATACAATTGCCTAAAATGGGTTAGGGAGGGGAAGGGGCGGGGCAGGGCGGGTAACAGACCCGCACGCGCGCGGTGGGACTCTCAGCCACTGCGAAACTCCCCTAACAGCAGGATACGAAAAACAATGAAGGTCTCCTTTGAAGCCAGTGGCCGATCAAAAGTATATCCTGAGGTGGTGGCTAATAAAAACCTAAAAGTACCAAATTGGGGGGATGGGGCGGGAAGCGGAGGCGAGAACAAGTAGGAGGGGAATCAGCCTAAAAATGCTGTGATCCTGCTAATTTGACCGCTCCGCCTCAGCTATGACCACTCGCGGTCGCGTTGTGCGGGCTAGTTCTTTAATGTGACTGCGGGCAGAGTCGCGGAGTGAGGAGGCCGAGGAGGGGTAGGAGGAAAGGGAGGATGCAGTGGTGACTGTTACTGCCGAGGGATTTTGGCTGTGCATTTGGCATACATAGTTAAAACCGCGGAGGGACTGTTGGGATGAGGAGGCGTAGCGCCTTGAGAGGAAGGCCCATAAAGGATAAAGGATCTTGGAGGCTAGGCTGGACCTTGCCGACAAACATCGGTCAATCTGCGTGCAGTCATGTGCGGAAGAGGACGTTTCCGTCTGCTGAGTCGACGGGAAGTAGTCGCAACGCTCCTCTACAACCTGATAGAGAACAAGGGAGGGAATTAAACAGCACAGGTAGTATAATGGGTTGCCAACAACCACTGTGGAGCGTTAATTTTTTTTAAACTGTGGAAGTTCGGTGGTCTGGGTGGTTAGAAAATTCGGCGAGAGGTTAATCTGGTGGGTAATCACAGGCACTATGCGCAACAGGATATTCAACCATACCGTGAAGGATGTCCTTGGTTACAACGGCATTCACTTAAGCCACAGGCGCACCATAAATTAGCAGCACATTGTTCCTATTCACCGTTCGAAATAAATATGCCTCTCATGACGCTCGGGACTATTTTTCAGTCAGCCTCCTAATCCTTTGCAGTCTTCCCAACAGCCTCAACCTTAATCTCACTAAATGTATTTTAGCGGACATTAAAGAGAACTAGCACAATCAACCATCGACACTAGTGCCGTTTTTATGTCTGACAGAGGTACTACCGTAATGTATGCAAAAGCACCATCGGCAAAGTACTGCCATTTATTTTTTGCACCTATTTTTAAGATCCTTTTCTTTGGTACACCTTTCAATCGTCACGCATTGCTATATTTAGCACTAAAAGACCCGTGAGGTGTCCGCTTTCGGTGGAAAAATACTGACCTAGCAGATACTCATTTAGATACCAGGAAGGAGGTCTGATAAGGGCAAGGCAGACAGCAATTAAAGTTTATGACTTATTAACTGTCATTAGCCGGTCATACTCGAGCTTGAGTTTGTATAAATAGCCGGATCGATAAATCAGGGTTTGAATCACAGGCTTTCCAAACCTAGGGTTGGCTATGGCCGATTGACGGCGGCTAATAAACTAGAAGTGATGAATTTAGTCTGCTCTGCCCCTGTCGACACTTATTCCTGGTTTAAAAACGACTAATTACTTGTACTTCTAATTGATAAGGCTGTGACCATGTTTGATCTAGCTAACTTCAATGATTTCACAGATGATAACCCTCTAAAAGTGACGATTATCGGAAACGGGTCTGGAAAGCTCCGCCCATTCTCTTCTCCAGCGACGAAGACCGAAAGAGGAAGATCGAGGAACCGCTTCCATATCTTGGCGAACGGTATAGAGTCAAGAATTCAGTTGCTCTCTTCTACTTTTCCAGGTGGGCTCTGGCGTCAGATCGAGAGCAGCATAGCAAAGCTCGTAAGGCGGAAGACGGAGAACGTGCCCAAACCACCTAGCCGTCTTCTTTTCGATGGCCTGATATATCCTTGCAATATTGTCGGAGTGAGGGCTGGAAAGACCAAAGTGTTTTCATGCTGCATCCCTACCGAACAGAAGGCATCTCTCGAGATTAGTGGCTGTCAACTAGAAGGAGTCGACCGTTTAAAATACCTCGGAGCGAGATTGCTGCCGAATAGACAGAGAAAGGATAATATTGTCTCCCGAATTGATGCAGCGCGACAAGTGTTCTCCAACCTTCGTAAGTGTTTATGGACCCGACGCGATATCTCTATCTCAACAAAGATCCGCGTGTACCGTGCATCTGTGCGGTCCGTTCTCCTATACGGATGCGAATGTTGGGCTATGGGCGTGGAA
Organism: Ligula intestinalis; assembly: GCA_036362985.1. Taxonomy (NCBI): domain Eukaryota; kingdom Metazoa; phylum Platyhelminthes; class Cestoda; order Diphyllobothriidea; family Diphyllobothriidae; genus Ligula; species Ligula intestinalis. The sequence goes on from JAYGXS010000001.1 coordinate 90,048,165, forward strand.
GATGAACAGAAACTGGAAGTCTTTGACCACTACTGTCTGCGGAGCATCCTTCGAGTGAAGTACACCGACTTTTTCTCCAATGAGACAATCCGCACTCGCTGAGACAAAATCACAAGGATATCCCAGGCCATTCAAGAAAGACGGCTGAGGCGGTTTGGACACGTTCTTCTTCACCAACCTCAAGAGCTCAGTGTTAGTGCTCTTGAAATGAAACCGTTGCCTAATTGGAAACGTCCAAGAGGGGGTCAACTCCAAACCTAGCTCTACTCAGTCCGTCAAGACATGGAAGTGGTTCTCGGACCTTCGGTATTTGGTCTCCGGCGCTGGTGAAGAGAATAGGTTGAACTGTCCAGGTCTGCGGCCATGGATCGTCGCGCTTGGAGAAGCACCATTCGGGACATAATTGAGGCCGGCTATATCAGTCATGATCGCAGCCGTAACAAGTACAAAGTACAAGTACATAAGGTCAGTATACGTCTCTCAAAGGATGGTCCTCAGGCAGCGATGGCCAAATAACTCATTTTCATCGGAGTACCGACTGGACGGATGCGTAGCATACATGGATCTTTGTGGTGATGGGGACTAAGCGTCGAATCTATAGACAATTTCGGAGAATTGAGAAAACCCGGCGAGCAACATAGATTCGGGAGACAATGCCGTTCTTACTCTGTGCCATGCGGTAGCAGCCTCGCCCCGAGATGTTTAAAGCTGTCCACGTCTGCGAATTGACGTTCATTAATCCCCAGGCATGCAGCTAGGGAATAAGTTGGTCTGCCCGGTATTTATGGACAAGCCAAACAATGTAGCAATCTCACTCACTTGTAACACTACAGACTGCAAATCACCCAGGCTTGAGGTTAAAAGGACGATATTATGGGCGTAGGTCAGTCAGCTGGCGTTTGGGTACAAACTCTACACCCCCAAACCGTGTAGAGCCCTTTTGAGAATGCAATTAATAACGCAGTTAGACAGCATGGGCGACAGGACGCAACCTTGTCCAACGGTTTTTGTGGACCAGAACTAACGCGGTGTTGGAGTGGTAGAAGGCCTTGATCATGGCAATTATTTTGGTCGGTACTTCATTTAGTTCAATTATTCGTTACGATTAATTTCTGCTGTCGGACTTACTAAAACTTAATAGCTGGAAGAACACGGGTCTGAAACTCCGATACACCCCAAACCTGGGTCTGGGTTAGACAATTACTAACTAACCAGAAATGACCACCTCAGTCTCCCTTGATTGTGAAATTATTCCCTACCGGATCACTAGTCATGGTTAGGCCACTACCTGTGAGGACTTTCAATTGAAACTCAGGGCGCAGCAAGAGGACAACGCCCCGTAACCCAATCGATGAACGGCCTCGACGCCACAATTTGTAAACCAAATTATAGCTTAATGCGAAGGAAGATCGTTCTCCTAATATGAGATAAAAATAAAACATGTAGTAGCAGTAGGAGGCAAAGGGATTAAGGTTGCAAACCAACTTACAGCATGGCGCGCCAGTGCGCCAACATTCCGAGTAATTGTGGTAATCCGCCGGGCCGAAATATCGACAATAGATTCCTCAACCATCAATTCCTGCCGATTGGACAAAAACTTGCGGAGCCAAAAAGGGATGCTACCAAAACCCCTTTTCATTATGATACGTTTCGTATAGAGTGTGTTGGGATCTACGAGATAGCGCTCGAATGTGTCCTCAAAAAGAACGTGCTTTCTACATTAAAACGTACATGTGAAATAAGGAGAAATAACTTACGAGAAAGGATTTGGATAGCGGAACCAAAACAGGGATGCGACATAATCCCAGGAATAATCCATGTACTGTGAAATGTTGGTGCGCATCCTAGGGAGCTTGAGCGTGTGGGGCAGAAATGCTCTAGAATGTACAAGGACAGCGTGCATGCATTGGTTCAAGATCATTGCAAAATGGGCGATCTTCAAAATGGTGAAATTGAAAGGGATAGCGGTCAAAGATAGGTAGTGTCGCCTATGCTCACTGAACCCTTATCAAGTTGGGACCTGTGTACATTTTAAACTTGGTAGAATTTCAGACAGAATGGACAGGAGGGGGAGGGAAGAAGAAGGTTAGTTCCTGACAAAGTCCAAAAATGTATGTTCTAAACTTACCCTGAAAGATGAATGGCTACAAACAAACGTGCTTATCAACAATGGCTACGTCCTATCGGGCACACGAAATCAAATAAGTTCAGTGCTCTCACTGGGCAAATTGTCGTTGCCACAGGAGACTTCACCTATAACCTGAGAAAGCAGAGGATCTAGGGATCGAATTGTCTTCGGGAGGGCCCAAAGGCTTCAAGTAAATCAGCCCCCCTCCATACCGTCTAAGCTTAATATCTTGATGCGACATGAGCCCTCGAGTCTATTCCCCTTAGTTCCACGGGTCGGGTAATGTACAGACGCCATCGAAAATCACTAAATTCAACTTCTCAAAACCGAGCATAGATTGAAAAAACTGCATTCTGCAAGCAAAATCTCCCCACATTCAGTGGCGAAACATACGAGTGTAACAAGGGAAGTGCGAAGAGCGTGCTGGCGAAACGCGTCTTTGAGGCATTTTTAGTCAATGAATTAGCCTTCATAATCTTTTTGTCTGATCCACAAATATCGTATTTCTGATAAATAAGAAGCCTCCAGGTAGTGAAAGTTGCCAGCAAAATAGGCAGAGTTGGTTGCTGTGCGACTAATGGGGCGCATGAAAAGTTAAGAGGCCTTTACCGAAAATTAAATGGTGGTGAAGCAACCTAAGTTACGAAAATCAGATTTGTCCAGGTAAAAGTTGTAAGCTGCGGCTTGCAATAGATAGCAACCGTTGGCTGCGGCTTTGCCGGGGTGAACATATTTTGAATGGAACGCGTATGTATGCTAAGCCAGCCAGCTGCTACTCAGCTTGACACGCCTATTCATATACAATGCAGAATTAAAAATTATGAAATGGACCGAACGAAGACCTGCGGTCTAAGATTGGTCTAAATATGATTGAGATGCCCAAACCCGCCTGAACCACAAATTGGGAATTGAACTGTTAGGATTTCGTGCGGTCAGCGCACTTCAGCACGGCGTACTAACGGGAATACTTTGACCGTTTCATTGACACCCCCTTCCCCACAATAGAAGTGGGAGCCGCACCTCAGTTCAACCCTTTGAGCGTGGTGCATACAAAAACGCAACTAGATAGTCAATATATACTGAATAGTGCTTTCTGTAACCATGGTATACATGATAAATTAAAGAAATAGAAAATTTTATCGTTTTAAAAGTGACGATCGAATCAATAAATCGGATGAAACGTGACAAAAAATAATAATCTTATAGTTAAACACGCGCATGGATACATAAGAGGGCGCAAATGGGCTAATGCACATAATGGGCTGTAAACCGGCGGCAGTTACAGCTTAACAGCAGTTTTTTTATTTGTGTATGAGGACCGCGTACAAGAAGGTTATCTTTCAATGAGAATATGAAATAAGCTCATACAAACAGTAGACTTCACAGATGGCTGCTGCCGATGGAATTGCGGAACCCCGGCTGTGTTAAATATGGTATTAATTTAGAGCAAATGAATACAAAACTGAGCGTCGTACATGTGCTCAATTTGTGCGCTCCGCAGATCTCTGCAATCAAGGAAACCCAAAGAATTGTGATATTTTCCTTATTGCCGAGCATGTACCAGCAAAGTCTGAGCGAAGGCTTCTAAAACCACTTTGGAACACCGAGGTATCGAAAAGCCAACAAAGATTTTATAGCTACATCGGTTAGCCGTTCGAGTAACATCCGAGGATTCCGTGGATCGATTTGCGGCCCCATTGACATTCTCGGCTTGGTACCAAATCAGAAAGCCATTCACGTCCGATAAAGCTCATATTTGAGTCATCTGTGATAGCCTAAATATGGCTGTCAAGATGTTATAAGCACAAGGGCTTACCGGTATCTGTGAAACCAGACCTATCACCTGATTAACATGAAAAACACCGTGTGCCCGTCGAAGAGCTAAAGCATCGGACACTCACCGGCGAAACGGACCGCATTATCCAAAATTTTCGGGTTATGAGGAGACGCCGTCTCTTCTCTGCACCATTGATCGTGTGGTCGTCAGACAATTCAGTCGAAGAGCCTCCCTTATCGGTCTTATCAATGCCAGAAACTTGCTCTCCAGGCTCGCCGAGCTCTTCCATTGGGTAAACAACCAGAAGCCGTTATTCTTTTAAATAACTGAAACTTGGCTCCATCCTGATATTGGTGACGCTGAAGTTCACATTACTGGCTACAATTTTTACCGAACTGATAGAGCTGGATCTGCGTATGGCGGCGTCGCCTTGTACGTGAGACAAGACCTCCAAAGCAAGGCTATTCGAAGCCTTGGAGGTGAAGGCCTGGGTAAACAACTTTGAGTGTCAATTTCTAGTTCCCGCGAATCACTCGTAATGGTGGGTGTTGTGTACAGAAGTCCTAGTACTACGTCTCTGGCCTGGCTCGACGCGTTCGCTGAATACGCATTATCTTCCCATGTTTGCTTTTTTGGGTGACTTTAACCTTCCTTCGGTTAATTGATTTATAGCACCCCCAGTATCCACAACTCCAAACTGTCTAAACAACGCTTTTTTGATGTTGTTTCTGTCACTGGTCTTGTGCAACATGCTATCGGACGGAGAGAAAGCGCAGGCCTTGGCATCACAATACCGGGGTGTATATGCTAACCAGCAGCGAATAATAACACCAGTGTCCCTCCCATCTCAGACCCCTGATATTTTAACAGACATCGAGTTTTCGGTAGAAAAAGTTATCCGTATTTTGACTGCACTTAAATCCTCGACCTCACCTGGACCCGACAATTTGCACCCACTTATACTGAAGCATCTGGCATATACTATTGCTCTACTTGCTCTGGATACTTTTCAAATGTCTATCAGTACGAGCACTCTTCGTCAAGATTGGAAGATTGGTGTCGTGAAGCCGTTTTATAAATCCGGTGATAAATCGCTTCCCTCCAATTATAGGCCAGTAACGCTCACCTCGGTTTTAGTGAAGGTACTCGAAACTCTCATAAAACAAGAGATCGACAATTTCCTGGACCAAACCAACGGTTGGATTCAAGAGCAACACGGTTTTACGTGCGAAAAATCTTGTGCAACAAACCAGTTATTAGCCTTTGAGTCTTGGGCCGAATCGAAAGATAGGGGTTGCCGAACGCACGTGGTATTTATCGACTTCAGTAAAGCGTTTGACTGAGTTTCTCACCAACTGATAGTTAACAAGTTAGCAACCCTTGGTATTGGTGGCAACATTCTGAACTGGATCCGGTCATATTTGAGTGATAGGACTTGGAGTGTCAGTGTCGGAGATTTATTGTCTCCTGCCGAGGTCACATCATCTGGGGTTCCTCAAAGATCCATTTTTGGCCACAACTAGTCCTCCATCAACTTTCAGGATCTGAAATAATGCCTTTCCTCTCCGTTCGTATTGTACGCCGATGACCTGAAAATATGGCGCGATGTCACCACTGCTAACGACATAGTCGCCCTGCAACAGGACCTTATTCAGTTAGCCTCTTGGGCTACAAGTTATCAATTGCCAGTCAATGCCGCGAAATCGACGTTCATGACAATTGGATCTACTGATGTCGTCTCATCATATTCGCTCAATGGTGTACCACTCCGACAAGTCACGGAATTCCGCGACCTCGGAATCATGATACAAGACAATTTGAAGGCAAACATTTGAGCGGCTGAGCTTCAGTGTTTAAGGATGTTCAGAAGGACCTTTTCTATGTAGTCTCCCGCCTTGGCGCGCAACTCGATTTTTCGCAGCTAAGTGAATTTTCAAATTTTAATAGGATTTTATCGTATCCTGTCGACTTTGTTGGCATAATTGTTGTTCATAATTCGAATTTCTAACCCCTAAGCCACTCCACAAGCCAGTGGTCGTTTTCTTTGTCTATAGGTGAAAATATACAGTTTTCTACTGTTTCAACCGACATAGCCTCCTAGGAATTCTCTAAGATTCAGTTGAAAAACACGTAATTAAGTTCGTGAATATTAAACCAGATTGTATATTTTATAATAATAATAATATGTTTAACATGTTTATTATGCCAGTTTACAGGCAATTGTAAAGAGTTGGTAATGCACCTCTTGGGCGCCTTCCAACACCTCGAAGACCGGAAAAAAACTAAAACAAACTCCCTATGTTGCAGCCAGTATTGTTTTTGTTTCAGGTTTTTTGTTTTTTGTTTTGTCAATACTGGGCGAGATAGGGAGTTTGTTTCAAGTGAAAAAAACCTGCCTTCAAAGGTATGATACA
>JAYGXS010000001.1:90059483-90273214 GCA_036362985.1 Ligula intestinalis
AAGAACAATCTGGATCGCTTCCATTCCTTGATGTGCTACTGAGTAAAAGAGCCGATGGGAGCATTCAACGTAGGGTATATCAAAAGAAGACGTGGTCCGGGCAATACATCAATTTCGCTAGTTTCGTACCGTTTAACTTCAAACGCAATTTAGTACGGTGTTTGACGCAAAGGGCGAAGCGGATTTGCTCGACTGATAGCATTGAAGAGGAGCTTACGATTGTTGAAGGCGTGTTTCGACAAAATGGGTATCCTTGTCGATTTATCGCTAAAAACATGGCTGAAAGGCCGCCAAAGCCCTCAGTATTAACAGTGGAGAAGAAACGAATCTTCATCAGAGTCCCATTTCAAGGGGATGGACCAAGCGAACTACTAAGGAGGCGCCTGAGTCAAGCCGTAGCAACTACCTTCCCAGCAGCCAACGTCCATGTATTGTTCTCGACTACTCCCATCTTATACGGAGAGATTAAGGATAAACTGCCAGCCCAGACCACCTCAATGTGCATATATTCATTTACCTGTTCCTGTGGGGCAGGATATATTGGTCGCACGAGCCGGCGCTTGTCCAAAAGAGTAAGGGAACACATACCAGCATGGTTAGGGAAGGGCCAACTTAAAGGTGTAAACAGTTCAATCTTAGCGCACTTGGTGGACTCGAACCATCGCGTGGATGCCAAAGAGGCCTTCCGAGTGATTAAAAAGGTGCCTTCAAGCTACTCAAAACTCCTCGGACAGCGTCTGTTGGCGACGGCAGAGGCGGCCGCCATCAGGCTACGCAGACCGCTGCTATGTGCCCAAAAGAATTTCGTCGTGGCGCCCCAGTTGCCATGGGCGAAACTAGGTAACACGGCCACCCACAGCGGACCACAGGCCTCGGAAACGGGCCCCCGCAGAGACGACCAAGTCCCAAGTCCAGCCACGCACACCTTATCGGCGGTCCTGGACGCCGGGCCGTCTAGACGTTGACACTCTGATCTCAACTCCCCCCCACCCCCCTTCCTCCCCCTCCTCCCCACAGTGACAACGAGACTACTTCATCTGTCCACCAACCACCATAGTTTATTCATACCATATAAATGTAAAGGCCTGACGAGAATTTATCGAAAACAAACGTTTGTTCGCCAATTTATCTTCTGAAATTTTCAATGGGAATTTTCGCAAAATTATATTTCAGCTAATTGTAGACCACAGCAATCTTGCTTTCCCCCTTTTGTTTCTCCCATGCCAGTTCCCTTTCCGCCACCAAGTTTTCCTTTTTTATAAATACGGATGAGCGTAACCTACATCTCAGGGATACGCTCAGTATAGTTTCTCTGAATGCGAGATCAGTTGTAAATAAAATGACAGAGCTCAGAACAGTAGCTTTTGAGCTTGATCCAGATGTTATTTGTATCACTGAATCTTGGGCTCACTCTCTTATCTCTGACTCAACGCTCGCTATAGATAATTTTAGTTTGTACCGACAAGACCGCATTGAAAAACGTGGCGGTGGTTGCCTTCTTTATATCAAATCATCTTTTGTACATTTTCTGTTTCATCTGAGCATTTCATCGTTTTCGGGAGATGTTTGCTTTATTTCAGTCATCCTCCCGCACAATAAAGAAGCTGTAATTGGCTGTGTCTATAATCCCCCATGTTATTCTGGCAGTGAAAGTGCGCTCTGCGAACTGTTTGCAAAAGTTGCAGAAACTGAAGTTGATGTCAAAATAATCATAGGTGATTTTAATCTGCCAGACGTTGACTGGGAGGCAAATACTTGTCCGCCAAAATTTCAAAAATTGGTAGAAACTATTAATTTTTCAAACATGTCACAACTGGACAGTTCAGTGACTAGAAATGAGAGCATATTAGATTTAATTTTTACAAATGACGTCCACCCTCTCTTTATGAATTTTCATCGTGATCTCTTCACAAGTGACCACGCATTAATTCAGTGTTGTTTTCCAGTCTCTCTTTCAAAAAAGCCTGAGGTAAAATGCAAAAACCTCGTTTTTGCTAACGCAAACCTTGAACTCATAAATGACTTCGTAAGTACTCTTGATTGGCATACTATTTTTTCAACTAATGATCCAATCTTTTTCAATGAACTTTTACAAAACCTTACAAAAAAAATCCAGACTTTTATCCCACTTAAGCCTATTAAATCAAATTCAGCTTCCTCTACCGTTCCACATTTTCTCCAAAATAGACTTAAAAAATTACGGAAGCAACTTAAGGATCCGTCTAATAGCTCTTTGTCGGTGCACTTAAGGATAGCGCAAATATTTGAATTAGGGCTAAAAATAAGGCTTGCACGAGATAAGTGTAGAGAATCCCTGGCACTAAATGATGCTAACCCTTCCAAATCCGTTGCTCAAGTCTTCCGTTTTCGGTCATCCACTAAGCTTCAGAAAGTCATTCCGCCTTTACTCAATAGTAGTAATCATTTTGTTACAGAGGATTTGGCAAAAGCAGAAATGTTAAATTCCTTCTTCGCCAAGTTCTTTACAATTGAGACTATTCCAACACCCGAAATACCTCTGATGTGTGATGCAAATCTCACTTCAATTGATTTCTCACCTACAAGTATTCATAAAGAAATAGCTCGTCTCAAAAATTCACATTCAGTTGGGACGGATAACATTCCAAACTCATTTATTAAGCAACTAAGAGATTTTCCTCATTTACTTAGCAGATTATTTACAATATTTCTCGAAAACGGTTTGTATCCTGATTCTTGGAAAACTTCTATTGTTATTCCAGTTTTTAAATCTGGTTCCAGATCTGACCTTAAAAATTATCGCGGTGTTCATAAAACACCTTCCCTAGCTAAACTGTTTGAAAAATTAATCGCCAATAAAATTACAGATTTTTGCATAACCAATCAAATATTAAATATATCCCAGCATGGTTTTTTACCGGACCGATCTTGTGAAACATGTCATATGTCTTTTCGTAATCTCCTCACTTCTCTTCGTAACGATCATTTATCTGTGGTGGTCATCTATTTTGATCTTAGTAAGGCATTTGATAAAGTACCTCATAGGAGACTACTAGCCAAACTAGAGGCTATAGGATTTTGTAGTCCTCTCATTGACTTTATTAGATCATATCTTTCTAATCGAAAACAACAGGTCTTAGTGGGGTCCTCATACTCTACCCCTTCCACTATTTTGAGCGGTGTCCTTCAAGGTACCGTTCTGGGCCCCCTGTTGTTCTTGCTTTATATAAATGATATTTCAACAATAGTTAAACACTCCCAATCGTGTATATACGCGGACGACTTGAAATGTGTATACTCTTTCTCTAATTCTACAGCTGAGGGATGCTTAGAACGCATTCATTCGGATTTGGACGCTCTATCTGCGTGGAGCTCCACTTGGCAGATGGAGTTCTCGCCTTCTAAGTGCCAGTTCATGTGTTTTGGGCCTGAAAGGCTGCCACAGCCTATCATTTTTCAAGGTTGTCCCATGACTGAATGTTCTAACATTAAGGACTTAGGTTTAAGTTACACCAATAAATTAGATCTTTCACCTCACGCTGATAGAATTACAGCAAAAGCTGCTCAGATTTGCGGCTTCATCTCTTATAATTTCTACCTTCCCGAAATGAAGCTAATACTTTATCGTATGTATGTGCTTCCTATTCTCGAATACTGTTGTCAATTCTTCGGTCTAATGAACGAATCTAGCCGTTCAAAAATTGAAAGTGTCCAAAAAAGATTCACTAAAAGGGTCCTCTATCCGGCATTTTCAGATACTTCCTACTCAGATAGATGTGAGATAACGAAACTGAAATTTCTTTGGGTCAGAAGACTGGAAGCAGGGTTTTGTCTCCTGTTTCGCCTTAATAATAGTTCAAATCTCCCCAAGATTTCTGCCCTTACTCCCGTTACTCGCCCTTACAACCTAAGAAATTCAACGTTGATTATACCTTCTCCTGCTTCTTCCACTTCTAAGCGATCTCTATTTTTTGCTTCTAGGTATAGCTATCTTTGGAATAATTTGCCGATTGATCATATTTAAAAAGCTGTTCGTCATCTATGTTCGGCCTGTCAACGGGTTCGCGGGCCCGGCCTACTTTTCTTGCTACGCAGGAGAAATGCCGCACTTGAATCGGTCCAACGGCTGGGTTCTAGGATGGTTTCACAACTCCGTGGCCTTCCACATAAAGGACGTCTTCGAAGTTTGGAATTATTTTCTCCGGAGTATCGTCGACGTCGAGGAGATCTAATTTTTCTGTTCCGATTGGTTGTGCTCAAGCACTACCCATAGTTGGATTCGATCATCATCATCCAAATTACAATGCTCGCACCCGAGGCCGCTCCTTTCGTCTAGTCCAGCAACGCTCAGACCATCTGCCGCAAAAGTACTGGTTTTCCCGCTGGGTCATCAAAGACTGGAACTCGCTGAGTGAGAATATTGTCCAGGAAAAGTCGTTGCTCAGTTTCGAAAGGTGCCTTGATGCCTTTTTTCTTACGTCTACGGATGACAAAATATACTCAACCGTTTAGCGGTTTCCACTATCTTTCGATGATCGCCATCCCATTTGAGTTTATTGATGGTCTTGGACTATCTTTCAAGAGACTCATCCGGGCCTCGGGCCCTTTTGTCTTAAATGTATTGAAAATGAAATTGAAAGTAAATAAACAAAGGAACGTTTTCTTGCGCAAAGGAAGTGGCTTTCTTGGCTTTGAACACTGTTGCAGTTTGTCATGTCAGCATCAGTCCTTCAGTTATTTTCTTACGCGACTGCAAAAGCGCATCGCAACTGTAGTCACAATCTTCACTTATTTCGAGTACACGTAACATTTTTAAGGGAATTTGTCCACTGACTTAGCGTGAAAAATTGTTCCCTTTCCACTTTTTTTATTTAAAAATAGCACTTAATATTAATACTCCACTTTTGATCCACTTTTTAATTCGCCGTGTAGATGCGATGTGCAAATATAGAAATGTGTGCATTGGCCTTGAACAATGGAAGTGAGCATTGGTTGGCTCGCACAAGTAGTGTGTGATCAACCCTAAGCATCACGCCATTGATCATGCAGCCAGTAAGGGTAATCGAGAAAGTCAAATTGCACAAAAAAATTGAACAAACAATATTTAAGGCAAACGTGGCTTATAATGTATACTTCAGAGACTACACAAAAGTATAATACAGAGTGGCCCAAAAATGTATACATATTTTACCTATTTGTAAAATTGGTGTTTATCATAATTTTATAATTCAATAAATTTACAGATAGTATCAAGTACCATTTCATTTATTATATCACTGCAGTGATATCATCAAACTGACGTCCATTTTGATCATGACGCTGCTAGACAACGCGAAGCAATGGAATCGCACATAAATAAATAAATTTTATATTTTAGGCCTGGAGGGCCTCGTCAAAGCAAACTTAGTGCTGTGGAAAAATAGATACAAAGTTGATAAATGCTGCTCTCCATGAAACAACCTCATAGACAGCGGGAGCGTTTAGAAGTGTTGGTAGATTAATTCATATTCAACAACATATCGTCGTTTTAAAATAGTAGCCAACACATGGTGAACTAAGAAGGAAGCAGTGAAAAAAAACTCCTACCATTTAAGCTGGGGCGGAGTTCAGCGAACCCCTGCTTGAAAAAAACAAAACGTAGGAGAAAAAAACTGCTTCAAAAAAGTTAAGGGGGTTGGTTGAGAGGATTGATTGTAGTGCAAATGAGACAGGACTCTTGATGAGAACGAATGAGGGTGGGTAACGCTTCTTGTAATTGGAGAAATCATATAATAGCAGAGGCTGTCTTTCACCATTGTTACACCGCCCCACTGGCTTCATGATCAACCATCAGGGAGATGAGACAGGAGGAGGACATCGCGGACAATAGAGTCAGGAAGATGAGGGAACGGCAAGGGTCACCTGATCATTAACGAAACGCCGGAGATGTGCCCTTGTAGACTGCAGAGTTTAGCGACGAGCTGGCGAAAATAGCAGAACCGCCACGAGCATGACTAAAGACCATGAAGCCTATCGTCAGGGTTGTAAAACGGAGAATGGAGAAAACGGCAATGATGACTGGACAGAGAAGTGGACGAAACATCGTTGCAAATATCACTCAAAGGAGGAAGAAAAGGACATGCATGGAAAAAAAATTGATATAAACATAACCACCTCAGATACCAGGGGGACCCTTTTCAAAGTCCAAAAGTTGTGTGTTTGGGAAGGAGACGGATAACAAGGACTTTATATCTTCCGAATTTAAGTGTTTACGTAATTTGACTTTAAAAACTGCTAAGTTAGACGACAGCCTAATATCGAGGGGAATATTATACGAGAGGAAGGCATATTTGGAGGCAAAGAAGTGAGAATGGTTCGAAGTGGAGCTTAAGGGGGGTGCAATTATCCTGGAGGAATTACGGGTGGCATAAGGTCTATCTGCGGGAATGAGAGCGTTGATTTGTGGAAGGTTAGGGGTAGAGTTAACGCGAAAGAGGAAACAGAGGCCCGCTTCGAGTTTTCTGACCCAAAGAAATGTCATGTTCGCTAACTGACATCTCTCCGTATAAGAAATACTGGATCAAGGAAGAGCGAATATTTTGCGAGTAAATACCATCTGTACATTTTCAATCTTACTGCGGTCCGAAGCATTCATTAGACCAAAGAGGGGACAGCAGTATTCTAGGATGGGTAGAACATACATACGATTAAGTTTTAACTTTATTTCCAGCAGGAAGAAATTGTGTGATATAAAACCACATATCTGTGCAGCCTTCGCAGATATTCGATCCGCATGAGGCGACAATGCTAGTTTATTTGTGTAGCTTAGACCTAGGTCTTTTATAGTGGATCGTTCTAAAATTGGAGTATTTTGAAAGACTAGGGGACGAGGAAGCTTGGCGGGACCAAAACACATGAAACTACACTTGGATGGAGAGAAGTCCATCTGCCAGGTAGCACTCCAACGTGAGAGTGCAAGTAGGTCCGCATTTATTTTATCAACGCATATACTTGCCGTGTCTTTAGAAAACGACTATGTGCATTTGAGCTCGTCTGCATAAATGAGATTGTGTGAATTTTTTAGAACAGTCGAAATTTCGTTTATGTATAGAATGAAGAGTAAAGGACCCAAGACAGTGCCTTGAAAAACGCCACTCGTGATCAGCTGAGAAGTGGAGTAACTATTACCTACTAGGACATTCTGGCTGCGGTTAGACAAGTAGGAACCGATGAAGTCGAGGAGAGGGGGACGGATGCCAATGGCTTCCAATTTTACCAGAAGCCGTCTGTGCGGTACCTTTTCGAAGGCTTTGCTCAGGTCAAAGTATATAACAACCACGGATTGCTGCTCGTTACGGAGGGAAGTGACGTGGTTAAGAAAAGCTAAATGACACGTCTCGCATGATCTTCCGGGTAGAAAACCATGCTGCGAGTCACTTAAAAGCTTATTTTTTAGGCAAAAATCGAGAATTTGATTAAAAACTATCTTCTCCAGAAGTTAAGCTAGAGCCGGGGTTTTATGAAAACCGCGGTAGTTATTTATGTCTGAACGAGATCCTGATTTAAAACTGGAATGATAATTCATGTCTTCCAAGTGTCAGGAAAGAAACCATTTAGGAGATATACTGAAAATATATGGGTAAGTAATTTGGGAAATGTCGACACTCTTTTGATAACTGAATTGGGGATACCATCAGTTCCCGAAGTGTGCGAGTTTTTGAGACAAATTATCTGCTTACGAATTAATTCTATGGAGAAATCAATGTTTCCGAGAGTATTGTCTGAGTATGGTTGAAACGACGGGACCGGTTCAGATTCTGTCGTCAAATGCTTCGCAAAGAAAGCATTGAATAATTCAGCCTTATCAGACTCATCTACTTCAAATGTTTTATTTTCATCAAGCAATGGGGGTATTTTAATTCCTCGTTTTGCGGAGGCCCTACGACGAAACAGTTGTGCAACCGATTTTGCAGAGTTTGACTCGCTCAGGGCGCAAGATTCCCTGTGCTGGTCACGTGCAAGACGAATCTTTGATGCTAATTCGAAGATCTCTGCGATCCTTAGATGCACAGACAGCGAACTAGTAGATCTATCTTTCAGCTGCCTCCTCAATTTCTTTAGTCTGGGCAAAAGAAAATGAGGGACGGTCAATTCTGGTGTGTAGGGTTTCGCAATTTTAGTGGGCACAAATTCCAGCATTGTATTAGAAACGACTGACATGAGTTCAGAAAGATATGCAGCGTCGTTAACGGAAGAGAGGCTCTGCCAATCTAATGAGTCAAGAAAATTATTGATTGAGCTAATATCTGCGAGTTCATACGCATGACAGATACGACTAGCACTAGCCTTTTCCGTAGAAGGAAGCGGAAGGCAACAGTGAATTAATGTGTGATCACTTTGGAAGATGTCCTGCTTAAAATCAACGAAGAGAGGGGCAATACCATTAGTGAAAATCAAATCAAGTATATGATTCTGTCTTGTTGGGGAACTAACCAATTGATACCAGTTAGAAAAATTAATGGTATCTGGAAAGGCTGAAATCTAGGTGGACAATATTTTGAAAGCCAGTCGATTTCAGGAAAATTAAAATCTCCAGCAACAATTTTAACTTCAAAAGTGGATTCTGAAATAAACTTGAATATTTCACACAAATTTGCATCTTCTTCAGATGAAGAGATTGGAGGCTTATATACACATCCGATAATCGCATTTTGCCGGGGCGACAGGATAATAGAGGCGAAACAGTAATTTCCAGAGAAGGACGTGCTATTTATATAGAACGGAAAGTGCCTTAATGACGTTCTAATATAGAGAAGACAACCACCACCACGCTTATTAATGCGATCGTGACGATAGAAATCATACTCGTCTATGCTAAGGGAGGAATCAGAAATGATTGGATGGGTCCAGGATTCTGTTATGCATATAACATCGGGCATCATCTCGAAAGCGATAGCTCGAAGTTGAGCCATTTTATTTATAACGGACCTGGCATTAAGCAATATGACATCTAGTGTGTTTCGAGTGACAGGACTATGGCTATCGTTATTCATAAAAAAGAATTTGAGGGTGAGTAGACAAACTGTAGGCCGTTATTATTTGTGGAATAAGTACTGACGGGTATGGAGCTGTTAGCATACGGGTAGCCAACAATGGATGGCTGATAAGGTATGAGATATCTAGGGCCCTCGCTTTCTGGCAGGGATAAATGGGGAGATGGTAAACCAAAATAAGCTTCTGGGGCGTTTGGAAGGAATTGGGGGAGGCGATAAGACATGTAGAAGTTTGCAGGTTTGGGTGGTAGAGGATGGGAAAAGGAACTGATAGGGGGAAACGGTGACATAAAATTAGTGTTTGGGCTGCTCGCATAAGGACTAGTGGTCTTAATCAGTCAATGTCCTGTACGGCAACTCCGATTAGATTTAAAATTATACCAGTTAGGGTTACTGCCGTGCAAATTAAATTTTTCTTGGTTCAGGCTCGGCGTGTTCAATAACGCATTATACGGGGGAATAATATGACTCCCACGGTCAAAGGAGGAGGTAGGTTGTGGTGGGGAAGCGCTCGGCCTAAACGATTTCAACGGTGTTGCCGACATTCTTAATGAACTTGTTGCCGCGTTAGAGGCGGCGGAATTTATCGATCGTTGGACAGAGAATGTATTTAGACTAGTATTAATCGTAGTAGATGACGGAGCGGCGGGTCTTGCTGGTCCCGACATCAAGAGGGATGGACTAACTGGTGCACTGATGTTTCTAGACCTATGAATAGATATTCGGGAGGTAGGGATAGCAGGTGTACTGACGGTTATGGGACAATGAATAGACTTCTGGGAGGCAGGGATAACGGGTGCACTGACGTTAGTGGGTGTATGGCCAGGTATGCGGAGGGGAGGATTAGCGAGTGCATTTACCCTATCGGGACTACGAACAGATTTAGGAATGGTAGGCTGAGAAGTCATTGGTCTATTGGACTGGAGAGCCGTATTTCTTCGATCCATTGGTGTAAGATCTCGACAGAGGAAACTTTTAGTCATTTCTAAATCTCGGGAAAGGCGACCTCATTGAGCAAAGATTGAGTCCACCTCGATCGGTGAAAACAATTTAACTAGGATGGGCGGGTTTTTGCTACGCGATTGGAGGCGTTTGGCTTCTGCAATTTTGTAGTTGAAACCACCCGAACATAGAAAATCTTTTGCAATATCCAAAGGGCGACTGATTATAGAGGAATTTTTTAGTATAAAGTTAAAGCTTAGCTGTTGTCTATCAAAAGCTTCCGTGGTTATAAGATGGACGAGTGAGTCTAACTTTTTACAATCTTGTGTGGGCACATCTGATAACTTACCATCAAACAGATTGCCTAGTATTGACAAAACAGAACCAAACTTCATCATGAAGTCATTACAGTTCTAAAATGCAGATAAAGCAATTTACTTAGCCTTGACAATGGGCTGCAGGTTAATATCAAGGCATTGACTAATAGGCCTGGTCAGGCACCGCTTGTGTCTGGGAGCAGATATCTTACGATGAGCTATAATTTTCGTTCTCATAATTTTGATAAAAATCTGCTTTAAATGTAAGATGATTTATAAAAATTCAGCCTATATTATTTTACCGCAGCTGGTTGTTAAAACTCTTAAAATTGCTTTACAAATGGTATTAGTTATTATGTTCAGAAAAAAACTGTTGATATGATTTTCAGATTATGACTTACGACAAATAATCAGAGGGAACTTAACAAATACTGTACCATTTTTTTGAATAAGCACTTTAAATTCATTTGAAATAGTGTATTCAATATTGGGAAACGACTCAGCCTTTGAAGGTCTCGAGAATATTCTGATCTAGATGATTTCTTTTACTAGGCCGCAAATTTGCTGGTTTGAAGAGGTTGTGTTCGGTTTAAAGAGGTTGCGTCTCGGTAGAATTGGTTGGAAAACAAAATCTTCTTAAATTCCGAATTCAAAAAAGATCGTCCACGCAAGAAAAATAATTCCAGAAGCGCAGAAAAAAAATTGTTTACGAACGGTTGCAGCCACAATATCCTAGATCGTAATTGATGGGGGATATCGATGTAGAATTTTCTTAGAAGGAGTGAGGGGAAATATTGACTGTGATCTTGCAGGGTATCGTACCATGAAACAATTCCCTTGGTATTCGGGTGCATTCATGTTCAGTGGCTTCTCTTAATTCAGCCACTCTTGCATTTTTTGCTCTCCATTCATAGGGGAATTTATTATCCTTTACCATCCTCTCTAATCCGCTGCTTAGTTTGTCTGCATTTGTGATCATGAGGTCATATCTACAGTACACTGCTACCTTTTTAAATGAACGAAAACAACTTATTTTATCTACAACATATCACCAGCCCAATATTTGTCAAATGCGGACAATCCGTCGGATATGCAATTCACAACAACACCAACATTGACAATTCTCCGTAGGATGACAACACAAAGAAAAAAGCGTATGAAGAAGCGAAAATGGAGAAATTTAAAGCCAATTTGTCTCCATAGTTGATGTGAATGTCGTGAAATACTTGACTTGTGAGTGTTACATGACCTATTTACCTTTAACCTTTTAAAAATGATCCTCTATTTACCTTACCATCTGCTCTCCGTGAATGAAGCCATTTTTGTTAAACATTCAGGTTTGTAAAATCCTCAATATAGCATTCTTCTTCTTCAACAGTCAAAATGCAGTAAAAAACAACAAAATGATACTTTTAAATACTTTTACGTTTGTGAAATAACAAAATTATAATAAACACCAATTTTACAATTGCTTAAAATGTTTATACATTTTTTGGGACACCCTGTATATCCATAAGAAAACTGTCATAAAAAGTAGATGTCTAATTTTTTCAGTGCAGCTTATTGGGAAAATATGCTTGGGCATTTTTCTGTCATGTCTGCAACCTACAAATGGTAAGAGTGTGAAGAGTAACCATGTGGGATGAAACACTTTGGAATTTGGAATTTATATTTTTCAGCGCCGGTACGGCACTATCTATACAAAGTTAATTTCGAAAAAATAAAAATTCAAAAAATAATTTGACAATGTGTGCAAGTAGACGTAGAAATTCGTAATAATGTCAGCAGAGATTGTCATTTTGGGGCAACATTTAGCAATGTTTCGCAGGTAATTTTGAACTAAAAACGAAAACTTATGGCAGTTAAAAAAAACTCTTACAGTGAAAATGGAGACAGTGTTCAACGGGCCTCCATGTTCAAAAAGTGTGCAAGAGAAAAAAACTGCTAAGGAAGATAGTAGTAGAGCAGAAATAGGTGTGGGTGGTCTGATGAAGGTGAGTATTCAACGAAACTGCAGCATTTTAGACTGAGTACTTCTGCGTGGCTTCGTTTGATTCAGCGGTGGTTAATGGAAACATCTATGTTCTCGGGGGACACGAGGCAGAGAGAATAGTTTCAAGCGGATCTCCTAAATTCCCGATGGTCCTTTCTTGGGGTCATGGAGAAAGCTGCTCGGAAAAGATGAGGAGAATAGAAGGTTAATAGAATCAGTGTTAAGATAAATGTGCAGTCTCTGTTTGAAAGCAGACAGTCTAGTTAACGACCTAATTTCGATTGGCAAGTTATTTCAAAGAAAGCTATATCTGGAACTTCCCCCCATAATGTTTAGTGGTCAAGAAATAAAAGAGCTAACATCTTTAAAAGATTTAGGTCTTAGCTATTCTAATACTCTTGACTTATCCCCACATGTTAAACAAATCGCACCAAAAGCCAATCGACTATGTGGCTTCATAAGTAAACATTTCACATTAATTATACTTAAGACTAAACTTTACAAAATGTACGTTTTACCTATTCTAGATTACTGCTCAATATTTTTCGGTACCATGTCATCAGATGACAGACAGAAACTAGAAAAAATCCAGTGAAGGTTTACCAGAGGTCTGTGTAAACACGATGACGCCCGAGACTCCTATTCAATAATGTACAATAGATATGGTCTTAAACCCCTCTGGCAAAGGCGACTCCAAAATGGTTTAACTTTCCTATTTAAAGTGACACATAATCAGAACATCCTTAGCAATAATATGTTAACAAATCAAAACGGTTCCCGTTCCACTAGAAACAACCAGCATACAATTCATAACGCTAAAGCTAGGACGGCCCAGCGATCAAATTTCTACACCATTAGATATGCGATCATATGGAATGCCCTACCCAACGATACTCGCAAAAGCCACAGTTTAGCCGAATTTAGAAGAAAGACCAAGCAGTTCTTCTCAAATGACATGACGCATATATTTCTGAATAAAATAGGACACTTTGCTAACCAGTTCTTTGACGTCCAATTCGGACCAAAAGGGATCTAACGGTCCAGGAGAGTTCCCGAACATTTTGGAGAAAACTGGCAAATGCTGGAAGCTTTCCAGTCGACGGTTTCCAACGCTGATAAAATCAAAGCTTAAGCAAAATTGTGCCTTGCCTCCTTTTCCAATCCTTAAATAAAAATAAAAAACAAAAACTAAGAACAATTTATCTATTCCAATATTCCTCTACTAATATCTAAATGTTTATAAAAAATTATTATGAAAGAAAATAATTTTCTCTTCAATTATGCTAAAATATATATTGTTTCCGTTTATAATGTAGCAGAAATATAAATGCTAATAATGTAAATCTCAATCTCACTTAGATATTCGACAAACGAAAGGCCAAATGTCTTCTGCTGATGCACTTGAATGACGATGGTGCTTCGCAGCTGCCTCGACCCACCTCAGACATCTGCAACGTCCCATCTAATTAGCAAACATGTGCCACTGGACAACGATTGTAATCTCCGTATCGAGCAGACCCATGCATACGGTAGATGCCATATCATCAGCTGATTTTTTCACGTTCAAACTGACCGCGGCTAAGTATACCTCAGTTAAAGGACATTACAGTTTTTCCAGACCCCAAGTATTCTTACTATAAAACCGTAACACCCACAATGTATAGCTATTTTATTTCATGTTTTCCTCGATTTGTTCCCTAGAAGTCAGGTTTTTTTCACTTAAAACAAACTCCTTATTTCGCACACTATTGACCTAGCAAAAGACCAAAACAAATACAATAGTCACTGCGAAAGAAGGGGTTTGGGTTAGGTTTTTCCTGCCTTCCGGGGTTTTTTGACGGCGCCAAAGATGTGCTTTACAAATAAACCTTATTATTAAAGTCTAAAGCGGACGCTCAGTTGATGGCTGACAACTTCAACGCCTTCTTGTCCAGAACTTTTATTGAGAATAAGCTTGCTCCACTTCCATCCCTCTGGGTCTGGACTGGTGCTATCCTCGAAACCATAAATCATAACGTCTAGGACGTAACCATAGCCACTCAACATTTTCTTCAGTTTCATAGTCCTGGGCCAGATGGCGCCACGATCAGCATTCTAAGGGCTGGTGCGGTAGCGATCCATCGTGGGGTGGTCCAATTTTAAAAGGTCCCTGCCGAGATTTATTCCGGAAAGTGAGGCTAAGATTTTAATGCTTGATTAAGGTGTAGGTAATTTGTGTTTTAAGACACTAGAAGCCTGTCTTGATGGCAGTATCATCAATGGATAGGTCCGAGATATGCGAGGCGATAGATTACTTGTGGAGAGCTTGAATAGACAACTGAGCGTTGCAGCTGAGTTCAGGAACTGGCCACGTTGGTGATTTGGATGGCTGGGTTGCAAATATGTCCACCAAATCTGCTGACCTAAAAATGCATTGTGAGGGGTGACTGGCAGGACAAAGTCCTCTGCATGAAGATTATCGAAAGGTGACATTTTATGGCAACTAGTGATTGAGTGGGAGGCAGCGTTCTTTGCTGACTCAAGCGGCGGAGGCCGGAAGACCTGAATGTAGGAGACCAGATTTGTGGCCCATAAGTGAGATGCGGCTTGGCTAGTGCCTTGAATTTGCTCGCCAAAGTCTCCTTCGCGCAGCCCTAGAATTTGCCTGCCAGAGACTTGAGGAACTTCGTGCAGTGGCTTGCTTTGCTTGCAACCTCTCTTGCACGGTACGGTAACCTGAAGAGTTAATCGAAACGGACGCCAAGGAGCTTGGGCTTACGCACGAGCGGTAAGAACACACCGTTGACGGATGACTTGGTTACCAAGATCCTCATCCCGCATTGAATGAAGGAGTTTACGATATCAGGCATAAACTCCGAGAGGAGCTGTGCAGCCTGATCAGGGTGGTGGTGCCGGCAGAAGAAAGGAACATCACCCGCGTATGGTACGACATGCATAGGTACCTGAGGGAGTGGGGGCTCTCGTATTTAGATGTTAAAAAAGCCTCGGTCTGAGCACAGAGCCTTGAGAAACACTGCAGATCTATTTATAGGGCTTAGAGAAAGCGCCGTGAAAGAAGAAGCGCTCATGGCGGGTGCGGATATTAGCCACCGACTATCGGACTACGCCAGTCGGTAGGTTCAGGGAGCCCAAGTCCTGCAGGAGCTGACCGTGGCAAACGCAGTCCAAAGGCATACAGTATGACGTCGCTGAGCTCGAAGAGTGCCGCTGTGTTTTGATGACCTGATCTGAAAAATATTGATGGCAATACAGACCTACCGCAGACGTCAGAATTGGATAATGAGCCATTACATGATATTTGCCAGTGGAACGAGGAACGTAATTAAACAATAGGAGGTCGCTACACCGGAGTCCTTACCTGCCTTGACCAGCGGGATGATAGTTGGCCGTTGTCAACCATCAGGGATGATTGAATCAGCCAGCGAAAGGTTGAAAAGGGAATCAAAGTAATTAGCAACCTAAGGGCCGATGTGGCGCAAAGGGGTAGGCGTCATACACTCTGGTTCTAAGATTTTCGACGTTTTCGTTTATTTGACTGTGGTGAGGATACCATCAGCACAGGGGGACAGAGCTTTATTGGGGGAGGTGAAGAAGAGAAAAATAGCGTTTGGAACAGGACGCCAAGCAGGGCGAGAACAATTTTTTAATCTTCGCGGCGATCTTACCATTGTTAGAAATGAAGTTGCCGTCCCCGAAGCTAATAGACTGGTTAGATGTGTCAGTCCGCGGCTTGGTCAGATTGCGTAGAAGTTTCCAATTCACATATGGGTTGCCACGGAAATAGCGATTTGCAACTAGTTCATGCCAGAGGTGGCACTTGCCATCGTTTACGGTCTTGGTGATAAAGCCATTCAGCTCGCCAATACGCAGATCATTGGCATCACGTGCACGTTAATCATCTTTCTTGCGTTCTAGGCAGATGCTTCAGGCGGGTATTTGTGACGAATTAAGGGAATGTTGCGTTCATTATGGGGTGACATGTTACTGCCAGAAGCCGCTGACGAAGAGCTTGCTTCGTCGCGTGGACGCAGGAGGGATGTGGTAGGAAAATCGATCTCAGCTTCGCATTCGGCCGTAAACGCTCCCCAAAGTGCTCACTTGAAATTGATTAATTGCCTGGTTTGAGCCTTAATACGGTTGGTGGCAATGGCAACTGATCGTTCCCTGGGCTCATTTCCGTGCTCAAAATGGTAGAGTTTACCTGGCTGAGACTGGTGAGAGAACCATTGGTGGGCTGAGGCCACCGTTAGGTAGCAGCTGCTTGGGCTCTCCTGGTTCTTGTTATGTGTTGAGAACGGAAGGCAGTTTGTAGACAGGAAAAATTTAATGTATGTAAACAGAAGGCTGTCTGGAGGCAGAATGTCATGCAGGCAAAACAGAGGACTGTCTGAGGCAGGACGTGTACTGAGGGCGAAGGCACAGTTCAAGTGGCGAGTCATGTTGACACCGCCGTGTATATAGTGTGGGGTAAATGTAATAGGCCGAATGCTGGCCAATCAGAACCAGGACAGGGGTGAGCCCGCTAGCCAGGAGTGAAATCTGGGCAGTCAGAATCAAGAAACGTGTGACGCTTTTCTGTGACCTTAATCGCCTTCCATGAACTGCGGCAGGATGTCCTGACCACAAGTGTAGGCATTCACAACAGGCACTAAGCAGGGATAGCCGATGATAGGCAATGGATGTGTCAACCAAGAAGGTCAAACCTCCACCTTCTTTTGCGTAGGCGAAGAGAGAATTCATGAAAAGGCGAGATTGGTAGGAATAGTGTTTTCTGGATGGGGGGGGGGGTTGAAAAATTGGCAGAAGGAGATTTGAGTCGGAATGGCAGGCGTCTGGCCGTGAGAGTGCGGGTCATCAACGGCGCCAGCAACGCTGCCTGCAGCCGCTCCCTTGCGAATAGATTCCGGAGTGAGGGCTAGCGGTAGACACAGCATTGAGATCTATCTCCAGACGGAGTGAGACCAATCTGCTAAGTGATTTAAGTCTGCTCACGTGTGCATGTTTGCGCACAGAGGCGTTATGAGCCAGTGTTCGGCGTACATTCTCGTGTGGCTGATCATGGATTCCAAGTATCTGTATTGGCCACTACAGAGTTAGTCCACTTTGTCCCACGGGTAGCCGCTACAGCTATGCTGTGCAAATGGATGAAGGCGGAACGCAGGTCAAGCTTGTCAAGATGGCCGTTGGCGTAGAACTATATAAGCTTAAGGCCAGGCAGCGTGGCGAGGTCAGAGACTTCAGCATTTATGCGGAAGGCAAGAAGAGCAGGAGGCGTAGGCGCAGGTAGATGTATAACAGGGGGTTGAGTAAGATAAAGACCAGCAACTGTGGCCTCCAGACCACGGTTTCTTTAGGACAGATAAATTCGGTGGAGGTCGGAATACTAGAAGTAGTTTATTTTGTATATAAAGGAACGGAGAATAAGCACAAAAATGTTCGACTTCGGAGCGCACGACCAGCTAGGAGGCTAGATCTGTCCTAGGTGTGGGTTGGTAGTAGGCATGCCAGCGCAGCGAGAACGGTCATTGTCTGGTCAGCCTTGAAGGCTATTGGCCGGCCAGATTGCATCGACCTATGTGTGCATGCGTCTTATTAACCGCCGGCAAGACCAGCTTTGTGACATCTGTATTGGCTATTCAAGAAGCCTCCTTCAGTGCAGGTTCATGCTTTCCTATATGGAATGAGTCACCACAGAGGCACGGGACAACTGAGGCAAGTGAAGGTGGACGACCAATCGGCAGAGCTGGCGGGGCCACTGCAGCGAAGATGGCACCAACCACTACAGGCGCCGCAACCAACAGATCAGT
Source organism: Ligula intestinalis (assembly GCA_036362985.1). Taxonomy (NCBI): domain Eukaryota; kingdom Metazoa; phylum Platyhelminthes; class Cestoda; order Diphyllobothriidea; family Diphyllobothriidae; genus Ligula; species Ligula intestinalis. The sequence goes on from JAYGXS010000001.1 coordinate 90,077,554, forward strand.
AGTGGTGGCCCAGGCGGACTCGACAGAAAGAACAGTAATAAAGTGGGCCACGATAGGTCTCAAGTCCGGCGAAGAAGAGGAAGAGGAGCACGACGTTGCTGGTAGGGGCTACCCCGCCGTTAAAACACAGGTTGAGAGGAGGAGAAATCGATTCAGCGTATGGAGATAGCCGAAGCCGATATTGGCCACCAATGAGGCGGATGGGAACGCAACGAAAATGCATCTGCTTTGATTCCCATCGTTTTTTGGTGTAGATGGCTGGTGTTACTTCCGTTCCTCTCGCTAACATCACCGCCCCTTCGTTATCGCTATCGAACCGTACCGCAACCCTTTACCGCCAGCACTCCCAAGTCCCGTCCTGGCGATAGCATTGCATGCTGTACTCTCCGTCAATAGATACCAGAAAGTTAGTGACCACCCTCCACTCCAAATGGATCGGTTTTAAATAACCTTGGCGTTATCGTGTGTCGCTATCGTCCCACTTTACTCTTCGCTTGATAATGACAAGCTTCTATATCACCATCACGCTCTTCTTCTTCTTCTTCTTCCCATTCATGTGCATGCAGCGTTTAAAAAACTCATTCAAAAATATATCTGGAGCACTATACAGGCAAACTACTCCTTTAAGTGTTTGTCAACCTAAGCATTCTCGATCACTTCGATAAATTCGAATGAGCCGCAAACAAACTGGAGTTCAATATGCGCACGTGGTGCAGAAATAGGTCCAACCGACTTCATCGGACCTGTCACATAGGCCATTCCTTAATCAGTATGTCTTATTCCCCACCAGGGTGCGTACGCGAAATGCGGTTTCAGCACCCTATCAAAAACGCCTTAAATTTTCATCCTACCTTCACGTTACGTTCCCTATATTACAGTCACTTTTGCTTTCTGTGAACAAGTATATGCCCATCCTTGACCGCGGTTGTTTCAAATTTTGAGCCAATGTGGAAGATTAGTATAAATCGATCTATTTGCACGAAGAAAGGCTTTAAGTCTTTGTATTTATTATACAAATCTTTTTTATTAGATCTTTTTTATTTGGAATCCACTAATTTCTCAAAATGGCGAATTCTACTTAATGTCCTCAATGCAGCTGCAATGTCACACGTCGGATGAAAGCCGTCCAGTGCCAGGGCTGTTCCAGCTGGCTCCACATTGCTTGTTTAGCTGTGACCGCCAAACAGTACGCAGTACGAAGATCAAGAAGGCGAATTCACAGAACCTTGAATTCCTGGCCGTTTACCGGCCACCAAACATTCTGAGCGGAGCCGACGACTCACTCCTTGGTCTGGTGAAAGAAGCTGCTAGCCACCAGGAGGTTCTCATCGTTGGTGACTTCAACGCCCCTGCAATTGAATGGAACAACCTGACAGTTGAGGCGGCGTCAACTTCCTTTAGTTCCAAATAAATGGATCTCACGCTTGACCTGTCTCTAGTTCAGAACGTTAAGGGCATAACCAGATTTCGAGAAAACCAGCGGGCTACTTGTTTGGATCTCATTTTCACGAAGGATTCGTCCTACATAGATGAAGTTCATTCAAGTGCTCCGCTCGGTAAGAGTGATCATACGACGCTAATGTGGGATTACTCACTCCATACTCAACGGCTGAGGAAAACGGAGGACCAGCCAAACATATGGAAGGCAGATTTCAATTCAATGAAGAATGCACTATCGACCGTGAATTGGGACTGCCTACTCAAGGGATATCCGGAGGAGGATTGGAGATCACTCAAGAGGGTGGGATTAGATCTGCTTAAGCGCTTTTGTGCGGTCAAGGTACACAAGATGACTAGTCGTCCTGCCTGGTTGACGAGAGACCTTAACAGGCAACTGAAGAAGAAGAATAGGAAATGGAAGTTATTCAGGAAAACTGGGTCGCCAGTACACCTCGAGGAATTCCGACGCCAAAGAAATGCAGTAAAAAAATCAATTCGCCAGGCCAGGAAAAACTATGAATCAAGAATCCTCCAACAGGCCGAAGAAAAGCCCAAAATTCTATTCCGCTATAGTAACAGTAGATTAAACAACAAGGATCCTGTCGCAGTACTTAAGAATGATGATGGCGGAGAAGAAGTTGAGAATGACGAGAAAGCCGAGTACTGTAGCTGGTTCTTTGCCTCGGTATTCACTAGGGAAACCGAGCTTCATTTTGAAAATGCCAACAGTGCTGTTGCAAACGCCGGTCCGGCACTTCATTCTCTACTATTTCCAACATCTGTAGTTGAGAGGGAGCTGCAGAGCCTCAAAGAAGCAAAGTCATCCGGTCCAGACAATATACCAGCCAAGTTCTTGAAGGAATTGGCAAGCGAACTCTCAGAGCCCCTAGCACATATCTTTCGTTCTTCATTTGAACTAGGAAAACTGCCATCTGAATGGAAAATGGCAAATATTTACCCGATATACAAGGGCGGAGCCCGAACGAAGGTTAACAATTACCGGCCCGTCAGCCTAACTTGCATTTGCTGTAAGGTGATGGAAACGATAATTAAGAAGACGACAATTGAGTTCTTGGAGGAGAACAATCTACTGTCAGGGCTCCAACACGGCTTCAGAAAGAACCATTCTTGCCTTTCCAGCCTTCTACTCTCCACTGAGCAGTGGACTCGCGCACTAGATGAAGATGGTAAGGTTGACGTCATCTATACGGACTTCAAGAAGGCATTCGACAGCGTCCCACATAAGCGTCTAATGTATAAATTGTCAGAAATTGGCATAAGAGGAAACCTGCTGGCATGGATCACAGATTTTCTCACAGGGCGATCGCAAACTGCGTGCATCGGTGACTCAAAGTTAAGCCCTACATATGTTCTGAGTGGCGTCCCCCAAGGCTCTGTCTTAGGGCCACTGCTCTTCCTTATCTATATCAACGACTGTGTCAACGACCTGGGTTGCAGTGCTATCATGTTTGCCGACGACGTCAAACTCTGGAGAGCCATCAGGTCTGACGCCGATAGAAAAGCGCTTCAAGAGAGTCTTAATCGACTTAGCTGCTGGTCTGCTTGTTGGCTTTTAAACTTCAACATTAGTAAGTGTGTGGTTTTAAGACTCCGTACTAGAAGGACTGATGAGGAGAACGATTCCTTCCAATACCTCCTCGATGGGCACCCGCTTTCAAATGTGAACGAAAAAAAGGATCTCGGTGTTCTAATAAATTCCTCACTCAAACCATCTACTCAGTGTGTAAAGGCAGCTAAACGCGCGACACAGGTGCTGTTTGCGATAAGGCGGCGATTCGTAAACATTGACAAGGAGCTCTTCAGGAAAACCTACGGAGCGTTTGTTCGGTCCCACTTGGAGTATGCTGTCCAGGCCTGGCGTCCGTGGTTCAAGAAGGATTACCTGCACCTGGAACGAGTGCAGGCGAGGGCTACGAAGATGGTCAAGAATCTTGGTCATCTGCCTTATGAAGACAGACTGACCGAACTTGATCTTTTCCCTCTCAATTATAGGCAACTCCGCGGGGACCTCAAACAAACCTACCGAAATGTTAGAGGCCAAGACTGCGCCCTAGAATTTGATTATTTCTTCGACTGACCATCTGCGAGGTCATCCTTTTAAACTACAGAGGAAACCGGCCCGTATCGACGTTCGACGAAACGCCTTCTCGCAGAGGGTCATTGGAGCGTGGAACGGACTCCCGGAAGATGTGATCCTCTCAGATACTGTTGACATTTTTAAGCACAAACTTGATTCTCATTTGCTGAGAAACTGTGGCAAATATAATGAACAAAGTGTCAGTAGCAGCACCTTGCAACTGGCTCACACTTATCGCTGATGTTAAGCCTACATTTGTATATTTGTATTATGTACTATTGTTACGGTGGACCTATTATGCGATTTTGGTTATGAATAGGGAGCTCAAGGGCGAAAGCCTTCTTCCCTTAATAAAGTGACTTAAAGTGACTTAAAGTTCTCAAAGAATTCGATGTTCAATACTTCGTCATCTATTTTGAGCCATGTAGAACCCAATCTGCACTCCATCTTTCCACTATCCATGCTCGCACAGTTCAAGCAGTTGTGGACGAGGAGACAGTTCTACCTATTATAGCGCCTTCAGCTGCAGATTCTGCATCTCCAGATTCTGTTGGCTGGGTTGACACGACATGTTCCTCTTTGCATTTTGTTCCTGTAACCAAAAAGCCCACGAGGTCTAGACGACAGAGAGCAACCAACCCGCCCATGCCTGTTCCCGCCCCCGATTCGATTCCAGAGCAGACCCCATCAACAAGTGTGCCGAAATGCACGAACCCCTGGTTGTTGCTGCAGCTCTCACATCTATGTAGGTGAAACGATCAACTGCTGAAGTGAGACAACGTGACAGGTGTCTGATCATGTTCAAGGTTCCTGAGCGACAGAAGGCGATGCCACCGCTCGATTAAACTTTGACAAAGTTGCGATCGATCCCATTTTGCAGAGGTTGTTGAAGAATGCTGGTAAGGAAATCGTGGTTAACCAAATGAAAGCCACCCACGTCCGCTAAAGCTCATATTCGAGTCATCTGTGATTGCTAAAAAATGGCTGCCAAGATGCTATAAGCTCAAGGGCCTACCAGTTTCAGTAAAACCCGACCTCTCACCCGAAGAACGGGAAAAACGCCGCACGTCCGTCCAAGACCTAAAGCGTCGGACACTCTCCGGCGAAACGGACCTGATAATCTGAAATTTTCGGGTTATGAGGAGACGCCGTCTCCTCACTGCACCATTAATTGTGAGGTTGTTAGACAACTCAGTCGAAGAGCCTCCCTTATCGGTCTTATCAATGCCAGAAGCTTGCTTCCCAAGCTCGCCGAGCTCTCCAATTGGGTTGACAACCAAAGGCCGTTCTTCTTCGGAATTACGGAAACTTGGCTCCATCCTGATATTGGTGACGCTGAAGTTCACATTCCTGGCTACACCGTTAACCGAACTGATAGAGCCGGTCCTGCCTATGGCAGGGTCGCGTTGTACTTGAGACAGGACCTCTAAAGCAAGGTTATCCGAAGCCTTGGAGGTGAAGGCCTGGGTAAACAACTTTGAGTGTCAATCTCTAGTTCCCGCGAATCACTCGTATTGGTGGGTGTTGTGTACAGGAGTCCTAGCACTACGTCTCTGGCCTGGCTCGACACGTTCGCTGAATACGCATCATCTTCTCATGTTTGTATTTTGGGTGACTTTAAACTTCCTTCGGTTAATTGGTCTATAGCCCGCCCAGTATCCACGTCTCCAAACTGTCTAAACAACGTTTTTTTAATGTTGTTTCGGTCACTGGTCTTGTGCAACATGTACTGTCACATACGCGGATATCAGCTTCTTCGTCGTCGTGTTTGGATTTAATCTTAACTAACCAGCATGATGAAATATCAAATGTCACCATCTGAAATCCACTGGCCACTGGTGATTACTGCGTTGTTTCCGCGTACTATCTGCTGTCAAGTCCAACAGTTAGACCCCACAGATCACCAAAACCAAATGTTTTGCGTACAGATTTTGATGGCATGCGTCAAGCTGCTCCACTTTTACTATGGAAGGTGCCTACCGATGCCTCTGTAAAGGAAAAATGGGCACTGTTGAAATCTAACGTTACTGCACTTGTCGCGGAGTTAACTCCAATGTCTGTCCCTGGCTCGTCCCGGTTATTTCCACCCCGGATCGGCCGAACAGCGCAAGGGTTATTGCGAAGGCGCGACCGAGCGTGGAAAGCGTTTCGTTTACTCGGAACGCAATCTGCATTTGATCGCTATAAACGAGTGCGTAATGAATGCCATGCCGTTATAAGGCAAGGTAAAAGGGATTACGAAGATGCCATAATGGAAGTCTCCGTCTCTCAGCCAAAGCGCTTCCACGCCTATATCAACCGTCGTCGCAGAGCTCAACCTGGAATCCCAGAGCTAATTGCAGCGGATGGTCAGCGCATGCTATCGGACGGAGAGAAAGCGCAGGCCTTGGCATCACAATACCGGGGTGTACATGCTAACCAGCAGCGAATGATAACACCAGTGTCCCTCCCATCTCAGACCCCTGATATTTTAACAGACATCGAGTTTTCGGTAGAAAAAGTTATCCGTATTTTGACTGCACTTAAATCCTCGACCTCACCTGGACCCGACAATTTGCACCCACTTTTACTGAAGCATCTGGCATATACTATTGCTCCACTTGCTCTGGATACTTTTCAAATGTCTATCAGTACGAGCACTCTTCGTCAAGATTGGAAGATTGGTGTCGTGAAGCCGTTTTATAAATCCGGTGATAAATCGCTTCCCTCCAATTATAGGCCAGTAACGCTCACCTCGGTTTTAGTGAAGGTACTCGAAACTCTCATAAAACAAGAGATCGACAATTTCCTGGACCAAACCAACGGTTGGATTCAAGAGCAACACGGTTTTACGTGCGAAAAATCTTGTGCAACAAACCAGTTATTAGCCTTTGAGTCTTGGGCCGAATCGAAAGATAGGGGTTGCCGAACGCACGTGGTATTTATCGACTTCAGTAAAGCGTTTGACTGAGTTTCTCACCAACTGATAGTTAACAAGTTAGCAACCCTTGGTATTGGTGGCAACATTCTGAACTGGATCCGGTCATATTTGAGTGATAGGACTTGGAGTGTCAGTGTCGGAGATTTATTGTCTCCTGCCGAGGTCACATCATCTGGGGTTCCTCAAAGATCCATTTTTGGCCACAACTAGTCCTCCATCAACTTTCAGGATCTGAAATAATGCCTTTCCTCTCCGTTCGTATTGTACGCCGATGACCTGAAAATATGGCGCGATGTCACCACTGCTAACGACATAGTCGCCCTGCAACAGGACCTTATTCAGTTAGCCTCTTGGGCTACAAGTTATCAATTGCCAGTCAATGCCGCGAAATCGACGTTCATGACACTTGGATCTACTGATGTCGTCTCATCATATTCGCTCAATGGTGTACCACTCCGACAAGTCACGGAATTCGGCGACCTTGGAATCATGATACAAGACAACCTGAAAACAAACTGTCATTCAGCCAAAATTCGTGCGGCTGGGCTTCGGTGCTTATGCATATTCAGAAGGACTTTCTCTTTGTGGTCTCCCGCCATATTTAAAAAGCTGTTCTCCATCTTTATTTGGCCTGTCATTGAGTTCGCGGGCCCGGCCTTCTTTTCTTGCTACGCAGGAGAAATGCTCGCACTTGAATCGGTGCAACGACTGGGTTCTAGGATGGTCCCACAACTCCGCAGACTTCCCTATGAGTACGCCTCCGCAGTTTAAAATTGTTTTCCCTGGAGTATTGGCGACGTCGAGAGGATATAATTTTTCTGTTCCGCTTGGTTGTGCTCAAGCACTACCCAGAGTTGCATTGGATCATTATTCGAAATTACGACGCTCGCACCCGAGGCCACTCTTTTCGCCTAGTAAAGCAACGTTTAGACAATCTGCCTCAGAATTACCGATTTATCTGTCAAGTCATCAAAGAGTGGAACTCCCTGAGTGAGGATATTGTCCAAGCAATGTCGGTTCCCAGTTTCGAAAGATGCCTTGATGCCTTCTTTCTAATGGCCGTGGATGACAATCAGTCAGCGGTTCCCACTTCCTTTCGAGGACCGCCGTCCTGTTTGAGTTTATTTTTCTGTCTTGAACTATCTTTGAAGAGACTCCTCCAGGCTTTGGGCCTCTTGTGTTATATATATTGAAATTGAACTTAGAAATTGAAGCAACTTGTTTGATTGCATATAAACTCTCTCGCTAATTTTAAAAAAGTAAAATTGATTTTCGCCTTGGTTTACTTAAGCTGATTAAAGATGGACCTAAGAGTTCGAATATCCTATTTGCGGCGTAAAATTGAGCGCAATGTACGGAAAAACCTTATAGGTTGTCAGAGTTCAATGGGGTTATCGAAAATGACCTGAATATGCAAACCCCAATTGCTTAAGCAAAACTTTCAAATTAGCAAGTTCTTTTCTTATTGAAGTAAGAATTCTTACTTCAATAAGAAAAGAACTTGCTAATTTGAAAGTTTTGGGATTATGTAGGACTAAAAGGAATATGGATTGGAGTTCTGGGTAGATAAACACCAAAAGTTTCTTTGACCGGAATTGGCTTATTTAAGATGATTTTTCTGGTTTTCCGTTGGCAATGACGTGAAGAATTGTTAGGAGGCGTTGCACCAGCTGTGGACGTAGTCTCGCAGTTAACCGTCGTAAGTCAATTTGGAGCACACTTACCTACTTAGATGAACGAAATTCTCATAGCTATTTAAGCCTGATGATCCGGGCGCTGGACCGAAAATGTCTGGTTGACTTACGTGCCATTTGCGATTTAATGGGCCAGTCATCTGGGAACTGTAGTTCTCCAGCCCCGGGGCAAACGAAACGTTTTCTTATGCAGCTGTCTCGGTCAGTATCTAACCGGTTACTGTAGTCTTGCCATCGCAGACCATTTTAGTAGCTCCCAAATAATTAGTATAAATTTTGAGCGAGGGACTGTTGCTGAAGTGGCCTCTGGAAAAAAGCAAATCAGGATAATAAGAAATTCTTCAGTCCGGAGGGCTTGAATTCACCTTTACCATGTGTTTGGATCCCACCTATCCCTTATCGGTGACCTCCACTCGTCATTTTACGTTTAATAGTAGCCTTCCATTCGGATGCTCAGGATTGCTGTAGTCGCACCTCATTCACAAAGTAGTTCAGCCGATGTAAACCTCCTAGTTCTAGAACCAGAATTTTGGTATCTGCACGACTATCACTAACAATCATTGCTACCTTAGCTGTATACCAAGATGATCTGATCTCGCTCTTCCTGCTTCCGAGCTACCACCACGTGGTGAACAGTACTATTAGTTTCGCCGCTTCTACTGTTCTCTTCTTCACTTAGCATAAAACTGTTTCATGTGCACTGTCTGGCCTTGCCGGACAACCTGTCTCCAATTAGTATACAAGGTACGGTTCAGAATAAGACCGAACGCACGCCGACATAGAGAGGGAGTAACATGTCGAGTCTCATAGTCAATAGTTGACCCGCTATTTAACAATGCTGTTTATGCTGAAAAGTTATTCTGATCGATTTCATTTTTACTCTTATCCTCCCAACAACCTTAGACTTCAACGGTAACATTATTTGCTTTCTTCTTTATGCAGACCCGAGTGGATTACCTTTAGTGAAATATCTGTCTTAAGCTTGTCCGCCTCCGACCCATAGATGTTTTGCTCGCTGTGCAACATATTTTCTGAAAAATTAACCCTGCCAGATGCCGACCAACGTCCGGAATATTTTTACGTTCAAAAACGACTGGATAGTGGGTGAGACCTTTCTCACCACTTTCGGCTTACCCTTTGATTAAGGGGGTTCAGCACGATCGATCTCGTCGCATCAAGCCACAGTCAAGAATTTTTTGCTCTAAAGCGGATCAGATGTTTTGCGGAGGAAGACAAGACCAAGGCTTTAAAGGAGGCTAAGTTGCATTCATCCCTACCGCAGCATGAAAACTTGCTGGCCTGCATTTCCTTCGCTTATCATCCACTCAAACCGGTCGCAGGAAATCAAAACGCAATGGGTGAAGTCTTGCTCCTTCTCCCGAGATGTAAGGTATGTAGAGTCGTGTCTTAGACACACTTTTCTTCCAGGGCCGTAGTCTTCACTGTCTGTTGGAAGGCTTGAAAAACACAAATTCCTATCTGCCTGCGCACGAAATCCTTCGCATTTTAGCCGGAGTAGCGAGCGGCTTGCAGGCCCTTTTTGGCCAAAACCTGGCACACAGAGATATTAAACCTGGCAATGTTTTGTTTGACGCCAGCAACAAACCTCTCTTGATCGACTTTGGTTCTATGACCGCAGCAGAGATACACATTTCTTCTGCGTCAGAGGCAGCAACATTCAGCGTAGGCGTAACGTCCAATTTTGTTGACTTTTCTCCTAGGATTTTGTCGCCGAAAATTGCACGATGCCGTATAGAGCCCCGGAATTATTTCAAATCACCACAGGTTCCGTCATTACGGAGAAGGCGGATCTTTGGGTACAGCCAGATTTGATTCTTCTTATACTCTTGTAGTCTCTTGGATGTCTCCTCTTCGCACTCTGTTTTCATGAGTCTCCATTTGACAAAATTAATTCCATGGGTGACAGCATTGCCTTGGCTGTGACTTCGGGCAGGATCCGGTTGCCCGCGAACGGGGATAAGTTTCGGTATGTTATTTTTTTCCAAACCATCTCAGCGTCCATCAATCATAGTTTCTCGTTAGAGCAGTGAAAAAGTTGCTTTAACATGCTTCAATATCATTTGTTTCTGCCTACTGAAATAGACAGAGGCTATGAGAGGATTATACCTGTTTGGTAACCCGGACTCTGCGACCAACATAGGTTCGGGAGAAAATGCTGTCCTTACTCTGTGCATTTGGCAGCAGCTTCGCCTTGAGGCGGTTTAAATTGCCTTCTTAAAACTGACATTCAGTGACATCGAAGAGTACCTTTACCTGTTAGGGAAGTAGCTTAAATAAACTTTGGTCCTTACTTGTACTTGTACTTGATCCGATTAGCTCCTGTTGTTGGATCAATCGGCTTCACGGATATCACGAATAGCGGCGGCCCATTGGTGGCGGTCAGAAGCGACCTCTTCACAAATGTTAACCCATTGTTTGTTCCAATGTCGCAAGCCGTAAACGGTTACGAGGCCCATCCGTTCAACGTCCCCAGATGAAGGTGGGTTACCCGTGAAAGGAGGGCTACCCGTTAGCCAAGCTGCAGGCTACCTGGCGCGTCCACGGGTGGTGGATAGTGGCGCGGCCTTCAGTGAAGGTTAGCTGCGAAATAAGCAGGCTCCCGGGTCTGGCGAATAATCAGTCGCGGACGCAGCAGCGGCAGTTTTACCAGGGCGCACCGAATGCTTTATAAAATTCCGCAAGGTCCAATGACGACACTGTGACATGGCGAGCGTGAACTGCCATTAAATAGGTTTGCTTGCCACCAAAACCACTGCCTTGTAGTTAGGTTTTTAAGCCAAAGTGCTAGAGGAGACAACCTCGAACAAAGAATCCGAGCAGCCGTTGGAGACTCGCCTGTATTCAAAATTCCCAAGAAACCTTATGATGTCTCCTTACCTTACTACGACCACTGCTACGGCGTCCGCGGGAACCGACGCGCTCCGCAACCCTTGTCCGGTGGTGCGGGCGAATAATATGCAAGCTGGACTGCTGAACGAAAAACGGACTCTTGGTATTAGATGCTGGAATGTGCGAACATTTCTGGAACCTGGTACTCCAAGTCTGATAGCGCACGTTCTCCATGAATATCACGTGGATATTTGTTGCTTGTCAGAGGTCCGACTCCCCGACTCAGGTGCCCGAGAAATCAAAATCCCGGGGGTCGATTCTTATTTCACCTTGTATCACAGCGGTCCGAGTGACTCATCTGGCAGACACGGTATGGCTATTGCCCTCTCGGAAGAAGCTAACCGTGCACTACTAGCATGGGAACCAGTCAACGACCGAATGGCCTATGTTCGACTCAAAGGCCATTTTACGAATATCTCGGTTGTATCTGTGTATGCACCTACGTCGGCGGCTGAACAGCAAGAGAAAGATAATTTCTACTCGCGGCTACAGGAGCTAGCCGAACGACTCCCTCGCCGAGATCTGCTAATTGTTGCCGGGGACTGGAATGGCCGGACTAGGCCCGGTGACCCGACAAAAAGCCACCTTCTTGGTCGTTTTGGGCTTGGTCCTCGAACGGACAATGGTGAGAGGATGCTGCAGTTTGCCGAACAGAATCGACTGTTTGTTACCAACACATGCTTTCAGCATCGTCACAAACATCTACTGACTTGGTATCCGAACGATGGCCGTACCGCCAGTCAGATCGATTACATTCTAGTTGGTTCATGGTTTCGCAGCTGGGTCCACGATAGCAGGTCGATGCGAGGTGCCGAAACTGGTAACGTCCACGGGTCTGACTATGTTCTCGTTCGCACACACATGAAGGTTCACCTCTCATCTGTGCCCAAACTGCCACGTGCGAGACGCCTTGATGTCGCAAAGCTCCGGCAAACCAACACTACCGAGGCTCTATGCACAGAAATCTAGTCCCGTCTTATGACCCAGGCTGACAACGAGGGCAGTAGCAAGTGGCCATCACTGAAGAAATTCATCTATGGGGCAGCTGAGAAGATTCTCGGATTCAGTCAGTGGCGCCGCAGTGACTGGATAAGTGGAAGAACCCTGCAGCTATCGGCCGAGATGACTCGAGCTAGGTCCCGAAACGATGCCTCCTTCCGCCAAATTCGAAAGCTGACAGCAAAGTCGGCTAGAGATGACCGGTAGAAGTATTGGTCCGAAACAGCGACTTCTGTGGAACAGGCTTCTAATGTTGGTGACACCCGAAAATTGCACTAAATCATAAGCCAGGTTAGTTGTAAGCCCCCGACACTGTAATTCTGTTCGCTATGTGAATGGAGGATTTATTGCCGCCAACTCGGCCAAGGTAGATCGCTGGCGTGAACACTTCGAGCACCTACTCAACTTTGACAAACAATCCATCAAACCCTCCCTCTCCTCCACAGCGGAGTTTCAATCCTCTCCTGCCTACGCAGTGTCGTGTGACATCCCTTCCGAAGACGAAGTTACCGATGCAATGCAGAGGCTACGCAAAAACAAGGCGTGCTGAGAGGACGGTATTCCTGCAGAAATCTACAAGTCTTGTGTCGACACCCAGGCTCCTCGGCTCCATGAGGTGATTGTACAGGCGTGGCGAGAAGAGGCCGTTCCCGATGACTAGGGCTCAGGTATCCTTGTACCTGTCCACAAGAAGGGAGATAAGACAAGATGCAAGAACTACCTATCTTATGTTGCTGCAAAGATCTTCGCTGTTGTTCTTCTCAGGCGCTTCCAGTCTGTACGTGACTCCAGGACACGACCCAACCAAGCCGGATTCCGAGCTGGGCGTGGATGTGCGGATCAAATATTCACACTGAGGCGCACTCTAGAATTCCGCCATAGCTACCAGCAACCGACGGCCGTTTTTTCATCGACTTTGCCGCCGCATTTGATTCCATCCATCGTGAGTCCCTGTGGCGGATAATGGAACTGGATGGAGTGCCGACCAAACTCATTGCGATGATTAAGGCCTACTATCGGTCTACCACCGCACGAGTCCTGGTACGCAACAATCTCTCATTCGTTCGATATCCGGTCTGGTGTCCGACAGGGCTGCGTCCTTTCGCCCATTCTGTTTAACTACGTCATTGACTGGATTCTCGGCAAAGCCCTACATGAAGAGGACGGTGTTGAACTTGCACCCGGACGCCGACTAACTGATCTTGACTACGCCGATGATATTGCGCTGTTAGCCTCAAACTTTGATTGTCTACAGTCAGTAGTGTCGCGGTTAAATGAGATCACTATGTTGGTAGGCGTGTCCATAAATTCCGGAAAGACGAAGTTGTTCTCGAGCTGCATCCCTGACCAGCAAAAGGCACCCCTGGGGATTAATGGCCATCAACTTGAAGAAGTAGACAGCTTTAAATACCTCGGGGCGAGGCTGCTACCGAATGAACAGAACAAGGATGACATTGTCTCCCGTATCGATGCTGCTCGCTGGGTTTTCTCAATCCTTCGACAGCGCCTATGGATCCGACGTGACATCTCCATTGCTTCTTAAGAGGCGTCGAAGACACCAACGGTCAAAGACTTCGAGCGATAGGATGTCTGCCCTTCTCACTGGCCATGTTTCGCAGGCATATACTAACACCGGCTTGATTGATGCTTTGTATATTAGCAGCTTAGTATGTAAGCTGATGTCTGAGCGAGACCAGAGTGGTCTGGATAGCATCCTAAATGCATTTCTAGCCTGCGCGATTCGGTTCTTGATTTCGTCTTTGGCCTGTCCATTGGCTAGCATATTCGAATCCGAAGAGGAAGCAGCTAACTTCTTCAATGGTTTGACCCTTGATAAACAGTGGTTGTGCTGTGCCCAGATACGTAGTCAGGAGCTTCGTCTTGCGCACATTAATTGTCGGACCAACAGTTGCAGCAAAGCTGGTGAATCGGTCTAGTGTTGGCTGTAGTGACTGAGGAGTTTTACCAAGTACGACAATGTCATCGGCATATTCCAGGTCATGTACTCTGAATGCAGGCCTGATTTCACATCCACTATCAGGTTGAATTGATTGATGCATCACCCAGTTGATCAAGAAGTTGAAGAGAACCTCTAGAAAGAGGGCACCCTTGTCGAACTCCACAAGTCAGAGGGAAAGAATTTGACTCTTCACCAAGGGTTTTTACTCGGGCTGATGTTGTGCTATAGTAAGCTTTGATCAGATTGAGCAACTTTGGTGAGAGACCGTCAGCAAGCAATGTTTGCCATAAAGCTTCTCTGTCGATAGAATCAAATGCGGTCTTGAAGTCAATGAAACAGGCGGTGGTGACCTGTTGATTTTGATGTCTGTGCCCCAGTATGCGGCGTAGAATGAAGATCTGGTCAGTAATCCTCTACCTGGACGAAATCCTCCTTGGTTAGGACGAGTGCGAAGATTGCGCTCAGTCGAAAATCTACGGAGGATGGTTGCAAACACTTTGGCGGCTATATCTATGAGGCTGATGCCGAGATAATTTGAGCATAGTGTCATGTCACCGCGCTTCGGTATCGGTAAAATAATGGATAGTGACCAGTCAGTGGGGATAACTTAGGTAGTCCACATAGTCGAGTACAGTCAGTGTAGTGATCCAGTCAAAGCAGAGCAATTTGGTTTGTAGGCTTCTGCTGGGATACCATCTTCACCCGCTGTCTTCCGAACTTTTAATCGTTGTAATACCGATTCCAGTTCAGTTCTCGTAGGTGGCTCGCAGTCACTTCCGTATCGAATTCCAGTTGATAGCTGTAGGTTCGCAAGTGAACGTATAGGCGGATCCAGTAGCTCACTAAAGTGATCTCGCCACCGATCGATTTTGCCAGCCATATCAGTTATCACTTGACCCGAGTTATCCCGAACGGTAGTGAAAAGCGGTTTATATTTGCCAGCTGCTTTACGTAAAAGGTAATAGAGCTGATGGAAGTTACCAGAGTTTGAAGCTGATTCCATGGAGCCAACTCACTCGATCCAATGGTTCTGCCGGTCGCATTTTGCTGATTGCGTAGTTTGACGTCTCAGCGAGTGGTAGTTCTTTGAGTTTGACAACCGAGCGATTCTAGCTTGTGCCGAGCGAGGGAGGGTGGTTGTGGAGATCCAGTTCTTCCTCGGTACTACCTGTTGTTGCAAGCTCGAATTCATTGCACATTGTAGCGCGTCTCTCAAGTGTGGCCACTGAGTATCGGGCGAAGTTTGATTATCAGCGTTATCTGGAGGTTCGATGCGAACAGTGGATTGATCTCGGATCCGTGCAGTGAGACTTTCGTTGAACGCTTCACGTGTTTCTATGTTTGATAATGCCATAACTTTGACACGTTTTGGGAGCAGTTTCTTACTTCGATTCGACAAGCGGAGCTTAAAGCGGGCATGGACAAGTACATGATCTGACCCAACTTCCGCACCTCGAAACGATCGGCTGTCGGATACTGAGGTGGTCCACTTTGAGCGTACTAAAATGTAGTATATCTGGTTTGCCGTTCGACCATCGTTTGAATACCATGTCAGCAACTGCCGATGGAGGTGTTGAAAACGAGTGTTTATAATGACGAGATAATTATAATCAGCAAATGTTACCAATCGTTCTCCATTGTCGCAACGTTGGCTCAGTCCGTATTTTCCGATGATATGTCTCGTGGCTTCATCGCACGGGCCAGTCCTGGCATTCTAGTCTCCGGCGACGAAGAAGTCTCTAGGGGGTATTCTGGTCACTGTAGCTTGAAGGCTTTCATAGAACTCCGTCTTAACTGCTTCACCTGCTTGCCATGTTGGGGCATAAACGGCAACCACAGATATATTTGCTGTGGTGCTTTTGAAGCGGGCTGTGGCAATCCGCTCTGAGATAGGCTCAAACGCTAAGAGAGTGTTATGCACCTTCTTTGTCATGGCTATTGCCATCCCATGCAGTCCTGTGTTCGTTTGTGGTCCACTGTGGAGGAGCACGTAATGAGCATCCTCTTGTGGGACCTTGCTTTCTCTCGTTCCAGAGTCTGGGACGAACTTCTGACAGACAGGCAATATCTACCTTATAGTCCCACAATGCGCGTGCTAGAATTGCTTGACGTCCGGTATCAAGCAATGCCCGCACATTCCGACAACCGATGTTCAAGTTGTGCCGCAAAATTTAGGATACTGGCTTGCATATTTGACATTGCGTGCACCAGACGACCACGGAGCGCGTCGCTTCCCGGGGACGCTGTAGCATTATTCCGGTTGACAGTAATGGCTTGCATACTTTACATTGCGGGCACCAGACAACTATGGAGCGCGTCGCTTCCCGGGGACGCCGTAGCAGTATTGAGATTCGTGATATTCGTATTGTCCATGAAGTTTATTGGGAATTTTGTTACAGATGACGTCCCCAGTGTTACCTGCCATTGCCCTCTGTTTGCCGTGAGTTTACCCACGTTGCCCGCGAACCACCGGCGGGGAGGTCGAGAGTTGTATTTTGGTTCGCTCCCGCCCTGCCAGCGTGAACCCAACTGCGAAATCTTTACCTGAGTATGCCTCAATGACTTCTGACCTGTGGGCCCAATATTTGGCGAGTTGCAGTTTGCACCGTAAGTCTAAAGTGCGCCCAGTGGAATGAAGAAGAGGAAACAGGGATTGTCAGTGATGAAGGCATTTCAATCTTCGGAATGACATATTAGTAGACCCATCATGAGCAAAAGCTGCCTAGGAATGCATGCCTTTTCTTCAGCCGTCCAGATTAAAGCTAGTTTTCAATGTGAGTGCGTCATCGGTTTCGACCAAACACATATTCAGGTGTTCTTGGACGATAAACAGCCTTGCGCTGCCTATCGGATACGGCGATGGTCGTGCCTGATTTAGCCGTCCAGGATGGTGGCGCAAATGTTGCATTCCCACGCGTGACTGTCTGTGGCAGCTGATCTGCGGATCTCACCCACTTCAGTCAGTATATTTGTAGTAAATAACCGAAGCCCTTAAAAACTCCATTGAAATGGTACAGGAATGTATAAGTTTTTGTGAAATCTGCAAACATTGTAACAGATCGCTTTTGTTGTACAAATTGCACAGAAATAATTTTGAAAAATGAATTGTTGAAGAGGTGAGGCGTTTGCGGAATGGCTGCGTACAAATGTTCACTGAATATCCAGTCTCTGTGATCTTCTATTGTAAATAAATGCGCTATTGAAATCAAACGAGTAGTGTGATTGTTTGTAATGTTATGTCAAATAAGTGTAAGGTGTTAACATATGGTTATCCAAACGTCTCTTGAAGACGTCAACCGTGGGTGCATGCACAATAGACTCGGGCAAGGAGTTCCACTGTCGAATGAACCTTTGAGAGAAGAAGGATGAACGTTGGTTTGTTCGGCTTAGTTCCTTCTTCAACTGGCAGCCATGTCTTCGGAGGTTCCTTCTTGGGGCCATTTTGAAAGAGATCCTCCCATTTGTCATCCAGACCAGTTTACCTTAGTAACTGAAAAGTTGCTATAACTTTCTACAACGGGGACCTAATACCAAAGGTTCAATAACTACTTAACTGTCTTGATGGACTGCGTTGAATCGGGTCTTGATTTGAACTATTCGATCTCAGACGTTTGGTACGCCGACTCAAGAATACTGAATTAATGAGATGGAAGGAGAGGCACCACAAGCCACCAAAGTCGTCTTCTTTGGATGACGCGAGCCCTCCTCGCGATGTTGTCGCAACGAGTACGGACTGTTTTATTCGGAAAGAAATCGGTATGTTTCAATCGAAGGATGATTCTCAGGTAACGATTCAGGTCAGAAAATTCCAGTTTGTGCCCCTCCAATAACCGAACAGATGACGAATATTCGGCATTTTGTGGCGATAAAAATATTGCATCGGGTTTACAAACACTTTTCAAATATGGAGAAATCCCTGCGGAGTGTCCATGCGCCCACAGCCTCGCCTCGGGGTACTTGCAATTGTCCACTTCTCCAGTCTAACAACCAACAGTAAAGAGGAAGACCTTGTCAAAAATTCAGTCGAAAAACACTGGTTTTGTCAGCGTTAATAAAAGAGAGGTTTAATTCGCGCATGATGCCGCATTTTGTAGGGCTTCAAGCAAACAGAACGATATCGTCAGCGTAGTCGAGGCCAATCGACCGAAGTCCTCGTGAAAATTGGACGCTTTCATAAACGCGAGGACCCCTACCCCTCCCGGAACACACTCAGTGGAGGCAATGAAAAAGGGCGTAAACTCGTGGGACGGCAGCTCTATTCTTGAAGACTTGGAGAGGCTACTGTGCACTAGAGCTCGCGCAGTGGCAGACCGATAGTAGGCCATGAGCATGGCGATTATCTTTGCTGGCACTTTAAAGCCCGCTTTATCCGCCATGTTCACTCACGAAAACAAATCGGGTGACCATCGGTTATTACTAACTACGGCGGAATTCATGAATGCTCCACTGTGCGCTTATCTGATCGGTGCATTCGCGTCCACCTCTAACTTTGGCTTCCTGACGTCTTGTCCTTGAATCACACACGCCGAGAAAACGAAAATATAAAAGGCATTTTCGGCAGTGCCCACGAGACCTATGCTCCGGCAGTTTTTTGCGTTGTGTTCACTGCCTTCCTAATGACTGTCACAAGGGCAGTCAGACCTCAGGACTCAACTCATCACCCCGTGCTTACTCGTCCCATGAAGTCAGGCGATCAGTGTCTCGTCAAACGATTCATGGACTTCAGCAGGAATACCGTCCTTGTGCACGACATTGACTGGTTTTCAGCACTAATGCGACCACTCACGTCACAACCAGAGTCACTACCATTAACTTGGCGCATCCGGTAATGCCAGAATGTGATGCACGTGTTTGGACTACTACAGGAAGGTGGCCACATCCGGGCAATAATTTTTGTGGCCATTTATAGCCGACTTCCCCACGCGGTTCCTCGGACTTGGCAGACGAAATCCCTTTTGAGGGACATGTTTTGAGCCGTCTAGGCAGACAGTTGTAAGGTTCTACCGGCGACCCATTAATCCTGACGCCGCTGAGTGGATCTTGCAGTTCTCTCAGCTGCTTCGAAGATTGCGGGTTTCAGTAGTGGGCATTTATTGTTGCCTTCGTGGGCCGAAGTTTTAAAATAAGGCCAGACTTCTGTACTCAGATTACTCGCTTTGTTGGTTTGTCGTATTTTTTTGAGACACTGTGGAAATCTTGCACGTGGAAATAAGGACGCGGATGTGAGAGGAACTTTCCGACTTGTTAAAGGGAACATGTTCTACATAACTTGCGCTCCCAATTGTGACACTGCTAATCAATCTGCTATCATGAAACCAGTTGGAGAAGCTTGAATTGACTATAACATTTTTTGGCTAGGCCATACAATCATAGTTTTAATTCTACGTTAGTAGAGGCTTGAAGCGATGCCGGACGCTCGCTTTACTGACAGCTCAGCGCCCGCTAAAGATAATCGTTCATTTAGTTGACCCAGTTGTGAAAAAACTCGCGGTATTCGACGGGATTCGAACCCACATAGGAGGGAGGCCTTTTACGCAAGCCAACGCGCTACCTACTTGAGCTACGAATGTCGTGCTTCGCACCGTGAGTTGGGTTGTGTAAAAGGCATCCCTCCTATGCGGGTTCGAATCCCGCCGAATGCCGTGAGTTTTTTTCACAATTGGGTCAACAAAATTAACGAAATCTACCAAACCAACTTGATAATTACGTTAGCCTAGTAGTCATTCTGGTGGATTCTAGATGATTGCTTAGGAGATCCTGCTTGGGCAGTCAACTTGCTTTCCCGTATTGGTGGATTCCATATGAGCGGCAAAGTTGGGCGGGTAATATCGATCCAAGTCTGATTAAACTCATGGTGTGAAGGGCGACATTCGTAGCTCAAGTAGGTAGAACGTTGGCTTGTGTAAAAGGCCTTCCTCCTATGCGGGTTCGAATCCCACCGAATGCCGCGAGTATTTTCACAATTGGGTCAACCAAATTAACCAAATCTTCCAAACCAACTTGACAATCGTTCAGTGATTCAGACTTAATACCGGTTATAAGCTGATTGTCTGTGCAGTCTTTTAGGCCAGCTGAACCATTCCAACCCCCCAGAAATCAGCAGATCACGCCGAAGCAATCTTTTGAGCAGCGTTTGCGTTTGCAAATAGGTTTAGTTTCCTCTGACTTGCAGCTGATTTTGTTTATAAAACCGAGCCGGCACAGGCGTTGATGAAGCGCCGCTTCAGTTGTACGTAAGCTAACCGTTCATTGACTGGCTGTCGCGTGAACAATGCATGGTTTATCTGATCCGAGAGGACGATTGCCAAACCACGTTTGCCAGAAGATTTATGTGGGCCGTTGCGACATGGGTGAAGGTGGAAGCTTATTCCCCGGATCTTGATTTCTCAGTGTTTCATTGGGTCTTTAGGCAAATCGCCGATTTTCACGTTGCGCCGAGGAAGACTGTACACTGTCCGTCTTTGAATACATGGGTCCAACGATATTCGTGCATTCGAGAATCACATGTCGAGGGTCTGGCTCGCATACTTGTGTCTTTGGACCAGAATTGCCGAACCACCGGTTCCCGCTGACGCCATAGCATGGATAGTACTATACGTATAGGGCATTTCGTTATGAGGTTTCGTGGGATTTTTTGAGTACAGGCTTGTTTCCAATGGCTGCATAGGTTGTTTATCCAAGGTTGCGTTATAGCGCGTTAGCTCAAGAAGTTACCCGCATGGTTGAAATCCGAATTATTTAAAAGTGGTTCATGGTCACTGTGTCACAACGCCGCTGTCGGTCTTTGAGGCACTTTTCACGGAATCGAACGCAGCGGTAAAGTCGACAAAGCAGACTGTCGTTGTAGGGCGGTCGGCGTGCCAGGCCTGAGCCCTGCGCTGTCTGGTAGCCCTATCGTTGCTGGTCTGGAAAGTTTTATTCTCAGAACCCTACTTTGTAGCTAATACTTACTGAGGGCCGTTCCAGTCTTCACAACCGTGACAGCTAACGGGTAGACGTATTCATTCTGCTCTAGCTTGAGCAATTTTTTATAGAGGCGCAGTAAGGGAAATAAAAATGCGTACAGCGAGTAGGTTTTTTTGTTTTGTGACACAAATCGGGTTGTCTACAGTGCGTTCTATCGTTTTTATGAATTAACAGAGGCTTCGTTATATCTACCTTGCAAATCAAGCAAATTTTCCGTTCTGCAAGTACATATTTTCTGTTTTCTAGCTTTCTTAGCTGCTTGTTTCTTCTTGTCTGTTTTTGTTGCTACATGTTCTATGTGCTAGGCCAGTTTGAATTCATGCTCAAATCTAACAGTGAGCTTTGATCTTGCAGTTTACCGTCACGCTTTGCTGTCTGTGGCTTAGTGGTCGCTTTATGACAAAGTTTACCTTACTTAGATTATGTAGGTATCCACTCTTTGCTGGGCTGGTCACATGACTTGTTACCTAGGGAGTTGCAAGTCTTCATGTGTATGCAAACTTCCTGTTTCCATACTGTAGACATGAAAGGCAGAGTCGCCCACTCCTTCATCTGTTTAGACACTTCAACGTGGCTCTCTCTTTTCTCGTGAAATAAAACCGCTTATATGAGTCTTTTATGACGTTATTAGACCTGCATCCCCTTTAAATTCGGGATGTGGCAGTTAGTTTTTGGGGGCAGTAGCGTCACTAATGCGTTCTTCATTGGTTTATCTTGTACATTACAGCATCCCCGAAGAGATTATCGCCCTCATTCAGCGTATGCTCACTGTAGACCCGAAAGGCCGACCGAATATTCAGGAGGTGATAGAATTTACTAGGTCCTGTAAACGACTTGACTCCACAACCAACGTGGGGGAAACACAGTTATCTACGTCATGCACAGCCCCGAACGCATAATGCTCAACCGCTCTCTCTCCCTCTGTGATATGTACATAAATTGCCCGCTGATGTGTCTTTCGGCTCCATTCTGTTTATGTTGATTTTCGCATTTTTCTTTTGCCTTTAATCTTACCTGTCCTCATAAATCCATCCTCAAGGGGGAGCTCTTCTCTCTCCTATATTTAACTCCCTGCGATTGTGAAGTTATCTTGTTTTACACTTTTCCATTATCATGAACTAATTACTGACTGTGCCCAATATCAAAAAAGCTGTGACAAGTTTTCGTCCGGTCTTCTCTTTTCTTCTAGTCGTCCAGAAAGTCCCTCCTGCGAAGTGTTTATTAGCGAGGCTGTCTACTGCCGACTTTTCCTGTGCAATTAGCTTAGGGGTTGGACAGCCGGGCGGATTACTTGTCACGGTATGACCTACCTGGGCATGTAGGGATGCCTCCACCCGTGTCCTGCGAGGTTGTGTGAGCTTGCAGTACGCATAGGTGGGAACCTATTAGCAGACCTTAATCCAACTTCCGTGGTCTTCTGTCCTCATAACGGGTGACGTGTGAGAAGGAGACGAGAGCGAGGGTGATTTCATTGCTGCACGAGTTGATCTCTCATTGGTCAGACCATTATTTTTTCTGTGTGATGTTTGAACTGCCAATACCTGTATGGTACGTCTGAAAGTATTCGGCAAATTTGTGGTTCCAGTCTCTAAAGTTGACTTGCGAGAATCGACCCAGCTGTAAGCTTCATACAGCTCCCAGTGCGGTCTCGATAGCTCAGTTGGCTAGGGCATTGACTGTACTAAAGTCCACCCTTGCTGATGTGGACTCGAATCCCACCGAGGCTGTCGATTTTTCACAACAGAGTCACTTGAATTACTGAAATCTGTCAAACACATCCTAATGATCACACATAAAAGTTAAACATAAAGTGCTACTTATTATATGGGTGTATTCCGATCTCGCCCAGGATTCACCAACCCTGGCTTGTTTCGTCTGGCGGACTGTGGACACTTCCACTTTACTCAACAAACAATTATGTTACTTGCTAACTTTAAGTAGCCAATACATTACTGGCAAACTTTAGGACTCCTAACGCTTGCCAGTAATACATTCGTTGCATAAAGTGCTACTTGCATGTCGTACAGTAGTTGCTGGAGTCGAATTTATTATTTAGTGTCAACATAGATTAATACGTGATTTGGCAAGTCAGTACCGTTTCTTGCGATAAGTTCGGTAGCAGAGGATGCAAAATACAAGGCACGGTATGGTGTTGGTCGGCGGAAAATGGTGTCAGCAGAAGAGGAAAAACTGTCGGATGTGCAAAACGAAATAAAAAGTGTAAATTGTAAAGCTGGCGTATCAATTGGACAGTACTAGATGAAAGTTTGGGTACCTACTAATAAGCTGAACTCACAGCTGTTATGCAGTGGCAGAATATCAGCGACATATGTTTCTGAACTTTTAGACAACGGTGGTGGTAAATCATGCAATATATGTACATTACTGGCTGCCTGATAGTATTTTTATGAATGTTGCTTGATTATCCCGTGGTAGGGAGTGAATTTCGTCTGAAATATGTTAACTGAGCATATGGAGCTTAATCCCATCTGATTTAACAATGGATTTCTGAGGGAATTAAAAAGCCGACAACAACTTGTAGGCAGATGAACATCACAAGGGGGACCGGAATGGTCATTTCTGGCTTATTAGCTCTCATTAGCAGACCATACTCGAACCCGGGTGATGCACAATCTGAGGCTCGAACCTGCAGACTCTTAATTGAAAGTCCAAACATGGAGCCATGAGCTCGTTGACCTGTCGGTTTCAATTGGGAATATTAACACCTGCGGACGGACACTCATGCCTTGAGGTTCACTGTCGGGTTCGACTGGCAGGTGAACATTACCCACAGACCAGGGAGACTGGAGTAGCTATTTCTGGCTTATTCGTTTTGGCTGGTGCACCACCTGGGGCGGACATAATTGGCTGATTGTGGCCAATAAGCCAGAAAGGGCAACGTCAGTCTTCCTTGTTTTTGTCGGCAATGTTCATCCGCTTATTATACTAGCCTCTGTGTCTTTGCTGGCGGGGCTCGAGCGGGAGAGAGAGAGCCCCAAGGCAGAACAGGATGAGTGAGTCCCGCAACCGATCAATAAGCGTCTATTCGGCAATAATTATTTTGTAAATTTACTACACCTTTTGGATTTAGTAGGAAATTTTATCACTGAACCAGCAGTGTCCTTATCAGTCGTGTCTTCGAGCTAAAACTCAGCCTGAGTCCCTATTCTTATGATAAAGTTTCGATAGCTAATGTGTTTATGACGTCTTAACAAGCACGAATAGGAAATCACACCTAGATCCTCTACTAGTGATAAACAAAGTGCCCCAAACCCCCATTTTCCGAAGAAATGGGAACGGAGGAGTCTTTCCCATTTCTCTATATCTTGCTGCGTCGAATGCTGGAAGCGTTCATCAAAAGATGCATTTGAGGAGCTAGCATTCAAACTTTTCTGACTGCGTCCTTATTCAGAAGTGAAGCCGAATAAGTCTATTTAGTGTCCGAGTCGACAGCTATTCCCTAGGGCATTAGACTCAACTTCTTCCGTAAAGTAAACTCATTCATGCTTAAATACACACATCTGGTGCGGGAGGAAATGCTCAGTCCCCAGTTTTCGTTTCTAATTAACTTTGGAGGCGTTTCGTCTGAATTTGACTTTGTCTCTTGCTTACCTTGAGATAAAAATTGGGCTGGTCATCACAAATAGTTTACTTCTCAGTCCGACTGCTTGACCACTGTTTCCGCCAATGCTCACGGTGTCCTACAGCAGGGCTGACACAGGAAGGATAACTTGTGCGTGAAGTGGCCTACAGGGATATAAGACATACATAGCATCTGCCGCACTCGCTCTCTCTGTCCTCGCACTTCTGGGCCTGGTGTCAAGACACAGTAAACTAGACCGGAGGCCTGAACGGGCGCTGGTAGCCCGTGAAACAATAATCTGCGCCGATGCGTGCTATTGTAGAGGTTTAAACCCTGGATACCGTCAGAGCAGTACTATTATCATGCCCGGTTCCGTATAGGAGGAGAAGGGGAAAGACCAGAAAGAGATTTCTATTGTATGCAGAAATTTAATGGTGGTTTGAAGGCCCGACGCGCGGCAGGCCCGGGCTTTGCGCACCCGTCTGCCTGCTAACGTGCTGCGGACGTGAGTCCCTAAACGTCATGTGAGAGTAAGTCAGTGGCCGCTTGATCAATTGCTTGGCAAATAGCATTATATGGCACCTGTGATTGGCCGTCCCAGAGGCAGATAGAGGGGTTCAATCACGCGACAGCTTGCGTACTTGACGCTGGTGGTGAACGACACCACAGCACTGTGACCCCCCATGTGTGCATTTGTTATGGGTGCGCATTCTCAAGAACGCCTACAGTACCCCTATTTTGTCTCCTTGTGTGTCCTGCGCATATACTACGTGACCCGCTGTAGGGGTAGGCTTCTGAATCTAGAAGAAAAGGGACAGAATACCGCCCCATCTGTGTGCTTCACGTCTCCGTCAGTAGGTTATCTAGGTCAACTAACGACCTATTTCCGAAGGGATGCGTGGTAATTGCCCTGCTCGGCTTTGACTGGGGCGAACAGACTTCACTCAGGCGTCACTCTGGCCGATGTACCGGCCTTGCCCAGCAAACAGTCATCGTAGTGGATTTTAGAATCCTGTGCATGTGCCATTGGATGCCTGATATTCGCCGAGCCTCCCTTACAGTGCTCAAATCAGGAAGGATGACAGGGAAGTCGTTGCAAGTGGCGTTTTCCGCGTTTCGCCGAGAACAGCAACCGTTAGTTTGTCGCATGCTTCTGCAACGATGGACAAGGGTACAAGAACTACACGCTGAGTCCTGGTTACGCACAAAGGAACACCGGTTTCCGCGGGTGCATTCCTTATGCAACCAGACTCTGTCCCCTCCCGTGAACGTAGCTGAACACTTTATTGGGTCAAATCGGATGCTTTCCTTCAATATACATTCTTGAGAATGCAGCGTTCCTTAGTAAAAATGTTTTCTGAGCCTCGAATCTAGTTGAAAAGTCAAAATAAGAAATCGAAAAATACGGTAAACTACTCACTCAAAATTCGACTTGGGCATTTAATGAGTTAGACAATCTACGGTGCATCTTTTGTCTGGCATTTTTTGCAGATTTGCTTTACTCATCTGACCTGATGCTGAAAATTGATGGAGTTTTGAGCAGGGGACAGCAAGTAAAAAGTCTGTGTACAGCCAAAGTACCAACTATTTCAGCTACAGGGTGCTGTCGTTTGCTCGGCGCCTTGTAGCCCAAATAGTTAGTGCTTTGGCTGTACATAGACTTGCTGTCGTCCGCTCAAAACTCCTTCAGTTTTCAGAATCGTATTCAGATCAAGTTATCCGCCGAACCGAGAGTGCTGGCCGTACGCGAGCCCTGTATTTGCTGTCGTGAGTTCGAACCCTACCGAGGTCGTTGAGTTTTGGCGGTTGAATCAAATGAAAATTTGTCAGGATTTTGGCTGAAGTTCACTGACGTCATAGGGTAGCTTCTAAAAATCTTTGTCTGCAAATTAGAAAGTCATAAAAAGGTGCGCTTCCATATATTTGAAGAGTTTCTTCCCGTTAGTATAAAGGTCAGAGAAGGAAACTGGGTGTTTTGTTGCCACGACCGTATATGTGCGCTCGACTTCATGCAGTAAGTGTCCGCGTATCGGCATCAAATTCGATGTGATGAGTTACCTTCGCATCCCTCTTCGCCTAACATTCTACTGTCATTCTCCCTTCCATGATCTGTAATCTTATCGTTTGGCTATTGCTGACCCCATGCTGAATTAATTAATTCGAAATATAAGACCTAGCGAACCCCCACTACATCCCACGATTCATACAGTCACCATAGTCATAATTGCCTCCCCATCTGATCCCAGCTCGGCCTTCAATTAACGTCTCTCTTTTCTCTCTCTCTCTCTCTCTCTCTCTCTCTCTCTCTCTCTCTCTCTTTTCTCTCTCTCTCTCTCTCTCTCTCTCTCTCTCTTTCTCTCTTCTATTTACCATATTACTTTTGGCTTCTCTGGCACCCGAACTCGTCTTCATCTCATCCTTACCTAGCACACAAGGTTTGCATGATGTTTTGGGCTGGCTGACTCTTTAGAGTTCCCTGTCACAACTGACCTCTCGGGCATGGTATTTGAGAGGGGGGGGAAGCAGCGACTGGGACAAGGAGAGAACACGACGCACTGCCGTTTGTAACAAGGTTTCTCACAAGCTGTGCGGAGTGAATGCAGCTTGCCCCCATTGGCATGTTTGCCTTGGAGAGCTTTCACTTGTTGAGTTACCTCAGTGTCTAACTCCTCATCTTCAGCCACAGACGGGCACACCCAACTGCCTAGCTAGATGCGTCAACGTTGAGTGAAACGAAGAAGTTTGAGAGCTCGTTGATTGCTTCGTGTACAGAGGAGCCGAATTTATGATCGGTAGGAACTTTCAGTCACGAAGAAAATAATCAAAGCGTGTCAGTCATGCTGAGCTGTTTGCATCAAGCAAAAATGCTTTCTGTTCTCGTCCCAGCGCGAAGCATTTGCAAATCTCATCTTGGCTTAGAAACCAACAGATGACTTTACGATGAAGGGGGGGGGCAAGTCTTATGTTAATAAGTTTCAGACTAGGTGATACAATCTGCGCATATTCAAGTTTCGATATGAAGGGCCTTTTTATTTGATTTTACTCAAATCCTGGAGTACTGCTGCTGGACTAGGATCCGCATAAACAATGGAGGCTGTCGGAAGGACAACCTCCTGGTACACACTAACAGTAATCGATCTCTTGAAATTTTAACCGAAATTCTGAAATCTGTTTTCGAGGAGGAATTATTAATTAAGTGTGGCATAATATCTGAAAAATAGCTCAGCTATGGGTGCATGACTCTCCGTATTGCCAGCGGATAGGGGGAGAGGGATCCTCTGCATACCTTTCCGAAGTTTCTCCAATCCTTGTTCCTATACTTGCATAGTTCACTGACGATAATAGGTTTCGCATTTAGAAATGCTATTGAATATGTTGACTGCCAATTGATTAAATTTAATTAATGAAGTTTTTCGAGGATCTAGTACGGCGGCCCTTCGTTTTGGGCACCATAACCTCTCTGTTTATCTGCTTTAAGCAGGCATGTTGCATTAGATTTACGCTTATGGGTGAGGTTAATATAATGCCTAAGGGATAAGTGAAGGCTAATGTAGTTTTAATGTTAGCCTTCAACTGAAGATTAGGGTAAGGTAAAGATTTAGGACCGGTTTTATGGTTTAGGCTAGGGTTAAATATACCTTTTCCTGGCACATACAGTGTTACCCAATGCCACCTTCGTCAGTAACCTCGGATTTCATTTTCCCTGACCAATTAAACGCGCCAAATTTGCCTTTTTCACATTGCACGTTTTTGCAGTCCTTAAAGAAATCTATGCTAGAAATGCGAGTATTTTCAGTGCTTTCCACAGGCTTCGATAATGGCCTCACTCATTTTCCCTGCTGATAAACTTAATAATTTTTAAGCCTGGAGATCTTTGTCTGCAGCTTCATCGTGTGTCCACCGGAGATGAGGCGAGAGGTGCCACTTAAAAATGCCCTCAAAATACAGTCCTTCCTCGAGGCCGTATTTTATCTTGTAAACTAAGATAAAATTCCTTCTTTGTTGCCTGTACTACCCTGCATTTTTTTGCAGGAGTCCCTGTTGTCTAGTTCCTCAGCGGAATTATTCCCTGACGAAATTGTTTTTGAAAATATTTTCAGACGGCCTAAGTGCATTGGTCTAACGCCTCAGCATAACGCATTTGGGGTCAGCTCATCCAATGAGCTTCACGGCACATGCCTCACATAGAAAGAAAACAATTTCTCTCTCTCTCTCTCTCTGTTTACCCCCTCTCTCTCTATCTCTGAAGAGATATATCAATTGAAGTGAGTTGCTTGAACTGGTGGCTAACTGACACACCCGGGTTGCACCCTACCCCAGCATTAAGGGTTGTGAGGTAGGGGCTTGTTTCTAGAACGACGTTAAAACTACCTTCTTGTCTGGCAAACATGTTTACCCTTTGAGAGAGCGCCAGAGGTGGAGGTCTTGCTAGCACCACACCCACGTACACACGTCCCTCAGAGGACAGACTTGCGGCATGTGATTTCCTCATCTCATGGGCTCTAGACAACACCGCCACATCTCACATACACTACGCGCCCATTGCCCTGCTAAGAGTCAGCGACCCCGAAATTGTTGTCACTTCTTGACGAAGATGATTGCTGTTAGGCAGATTGGTGGCTAAGGAGACCCAACAGGTCACTGTGAGGTAGTCGGCTCGGCGAATCCACTATAAGCGACCTTGGGGGGGGGGGGGGGTAAAGGAAAAGGTGTGTGCGTTCCTTAAGTGCGGCAGAATATCTGAAAAATAAATCAACTATGGGTGCAGGGCTCTCTGTATTACCAGCATCCTGAAGCTGGCTCACAGAATGTTCGCTTTGGGCCCTTTTAACTATTCCCGCACTTCGGGCCATGAGTGAACTTAGGGTAAACGGAGAAGTATGCTTCCTTTGAAATGTAGTGCCAAAATATGCCCCCCTCCCAAAAAAACAAGACAGTAAAGTGAGAAAAGTGATCAAACTAAATCGGAGTAGATCGGATCTAGGTACTGCTCATTTTCAGAATCACACCGCACAAGAAAGGAGACTAAGAGGAGAATGAAATAAGCCTAATGTCCGGGAATTTGACTGAAAATAGGGGTCAGATAAATTGGGTGTATTTCGCCTCAGAGAATCTGACCAGCTAAATGACTGACAGCAGACAACTGCTGACGAAGGATGTCGGTCAGCGCAATATTCAGTCACTCGGAGGCTGACCTTTGTGTGACTGTCAAGGGGATTGTAGATCAAGTCCTCAAGACCAAATAGAACGAGTTTGACTCAACTTGCACTCGTACGCATGAAGTGTAACTACCGCCTGACCTCAAAAGTTCCTAATCACAGTCTTACAGGCGTTGACGCATAACTGTCCTCCGGTGGAGCACTTGATTCGTTTACCAGTTGAGCTGATTACATCTCCCGTGTTAGCGTCACCTACCCGAGAATGGTGTTTCTCTTGTGGCTAATGTCAAGCCAACTAGATGTGGTTGTTCAGTTCTCTCTTATGGAACATATTAGACAAGTTTGCGCATATGTACAGCGGAGCCCCAGGGCACGAGCAGCCCCATATACGAGCGTTTCAGGTAACGATCGAGCCACTAACAGAAAAACGTTTCGATTGACGAGCTTTCGCTCATTTGAGGAGTTGGCAGTGTGAGTGTGGGCGTCTGTGTTCGAATGGCAAAACCTGCGGTCTGAAGGTGTGCCTGAGCGAGACTTCAAATGTTTCGGCCCTGCATCGGCACTAATAGACGGCCTGAAAGCGCATCTAGTGCATGATAGTAGCACTGTATCGCAAAATAAGAAATTATATCACAGGAAAAAATGTTCCACCATTCTGTGGTTACTTCTGTCTTATTGATTTATGCTCAAATGTTACAAGGTCACCCAAATCAAAGGACTGTCCAATAAAAAAATTGGAGAGGGAGAAGATTCCTTTTTATTTCCTAGGTTCTTAGCATATAATTTTTATTCTTCAGAAGCGGCAATTATAAACGTCAAGTACAAAATATGCTGCTTAAACAGACAGCAATCAAAAGTTGAAACTGTCCAGTTTGATTCAGAAACGTGAGCATTAAGTTTTAGTATAGACGAGCTCGCATATCCAATAGATTGCACCACCTGATTGGTCAAAAGGATAAATTGGTTCAGTTGTTTTGGTGAAATTAGCTAAACTATTACGATTAGCCCTGACTCGTAATTATCTTCGCTGGACAGGAGAAAAAGAAGCTTATCGCCAATTCACTTCAAATTAGGGATCCTCGCCCCAGGGGACAAAAGCAGCCGAGCCCGAGACTTGCTATTGTTAGGGGATTAGTCAAGGTTTTTTAAAGTAATTTATCAAGCTTCAGTTTCCGTCTTAAGGCTTAGTAGTCATCAGCAGGCCACCTTCTGACAAAATATTCCCTTTTACTTGTCAGAGAACGCTATTTAACGCCGTTAACAATCGTTCATGATCAGTAAAACAGACAGCCTTATGCAACTGTCTGCTTGGCCGTTCCGGCTCCGATTCACAAATGAATATTTGCAGAGAGAACCGATTTTTTGCAGGCTTCCTGTTTAACATGCACAACAACAGTCGATCAGAGCTTTTGTTGGCGAGACAGGTTAAGAGCTGCGTGGGGTCACTTCTTCAGCGGAAGGACCCAATGGTAGCTATTCTCGCTACCATAACAATATCCATGTTTTATCATGAAATGGCTTGCGTTGAAATCATACACACTTAACGAGTGAGCCTCCACCGTGGACTTTATCCACCTCTACAGCCTTTGTGCCCTTCTTAGCATAATAATAGTCAGCGTAAAACTGAACGTGCATGACCGTCGACCTCACAGAAGGCGTTTAACAGACGGTCTGATGAACCCTAGGCCGCGACGAAACCAACCGACGGCCGATGAATACTTAGCCTGTGGCTGGTGTAATGCACTTTGAAGCCAGCCTCCACAGACGTTACTGAAACCTAGCCTATTGTCTTCTTCAGGCTGAAGCACAGTCCTTGCTTGATGTTGTAGGCAGAGCACCAGGGTGGATTAGAGAGTGACATGAGGAGGCCAGCTGAACGAAAGATTAGAGTTGTACTAAGAAATGCAATTTTTCATCATTCACCTCACAAGCAAGTTCAGCTCCTGAGTAGATAAAGGTGCACTGTGTCATTAAAGATTAAATATACTTAAGTATGGTTGTAAGTGTGCAGTATATTCCCAGTATATTTTAGCCACGCCAGGATACCAGCTTCTAAATGACCCTCTTTCCAAACGCCTGCAAAAAACTGAACCCTAAAGGGACTTCATTGAGTTTTACTACTCTTATAAATTCAAATATTTTATAGAAAACACGCACGAAAATATTCTTCTGTGTAATTATTCGAGAGAAAGTGAGATTTACTTGACGCAATTATGAAGACTTCGTGGCTTGGGCGGGAGTCGAACCCATATCAGCAGGGAAGGTTTTAATATAGTCAACGCTCTACCAATTGAGCTACGAAGGCACGTCGAGGGCCTTCAATTTAATCACGTTTGAGTCGATTTAACCGCCCAACTTGCTGCACGTACGGAATCCACCAATGGCTAAAAGGCCACTCTCCTAAGCGGATTCGTATCCCGCCGAATGCCGCGAATTTTTTTCACAATTGGGTCAACTAAATTAACTAAATCTGCCAAACCAACTTGATAATTACGTTAGCCTAGTAGTCATTCTGGTGGATTCTAGATGACTGCTTAGGAAATCCTGCTTGAGCAGTCAACTTGCTGTCTCGCATTGGTGGATTCCATGTGAGCGGCAAAGTTGGGCGGGTAATATTGATCCAAGTGTGATTAAACTCATGGTGTGAAGTGCGCCATTCATAGCTCAAGTGAGTAGAGCGTTGGCTTGGCTAAAAGGCCACTCTCCTATGCGGGTTCAAATGCCGCGAGTTTTTTCACAATTGGGTCAACTAAATTAACTAAATCTGCCAAACCAACTTAATAATACTGATACAGTAAGCTGACTGCTCAGGCAAGATTTCCTAAGCAATCAGTCTAGAACCTACGTAAGTGTGATTAAATTCGGGGCTCTCAGCGTGCGTCGTAGCTCAATTGGTAGAGCATTGGCTGTACTAAAGCCTTTCCTGCGATGTGGGTTAGAATCCGACCGAGGCCACCGGGTTATCCACATTTGGACCAATTGAATTATTCAAGTCTGCCAAACCCCTCCTATGAAAGCGATATATTTTTTCAATGTTAGGCTCAGAAAAAAAAGGGATTCATTGTTTGTAGAAAACCGTTTTTAATCTGTATACTTAATAAAAGCAGTGACTGTCTCTGTGTGTGTCTCCGTTATCATTGGTCGCCGGAGTCAGGTTGACGCGCCTTGTGTGCCTTCGACGCGCGCATGTTAGTAGCACGATCACTTCGTCGGCAAGCCTTCTCGGTCGCCTGTGCGTGTCGGTCTCTACGTCGCTCCCTCATTCTACCGTGCGCGTGCGGATTCAAGTGACGCCCGACGTGAAATGCGGATGTGAATACGCCACGGGGGTGGGGAAGGGGTCGTCGCTTCCAGGTCTTCACGGCCGCTTGAAAGGTCACCCCCCGCCAACGTAGCAAGGGCTATAACCGTGTTTGTACAGCTGCTTTAAATTCACTCACCGTAAACCAAGCCTCCAAACACCACCGGCACCGTCTCAAGAGGTCGACACCTTGCGTCCTCACACCTCCAAGCAAAACTTGATAGGATGACCACGGGACGACAGTAATTGTCGGACTCATTCCCCTCTCACCCCCTCCCCCACCCCCTTTTCGCTTGTCCCCATTTATGACTAGAATCTGAGGCCCATGATCCCTTTACACCTCTCTCCCTCTTACCCCTTGACCTACTATCATTTGGACCTCCCACTTAGTAGCGTAAAACTGCACATGCATGACCGTCGACCTCACAGAAGGCGTTTAACAGATGGTCTGATGACCCCTAGGCCGCGACGAAACCAACCGACGGCTGATGAATATTTAGCCTGTGGCTGGTGTAATGCACTTTGAAACCAGCCTTCACAGACGTTACTGAAGTCTAGCCTATTGTCTTCTTCATACTGAAGCGCAGTCCTTGCTTGATGTTGTAGGACGAGCACCAGGGTGGATTAGAGAATGACATGAGGAGGCCAACTGAACGAAATATTAGAGTTGTACTAATAAATGCAATTGTTCATCGTTCACCTCACAATCAAGTTCAGCTCATGAGCAGATAAAGGTTCACTATGTCATTAAAGATTAAATATACTTAAGTATGGTTGTAAGGTGCAGTATATTCCCAGTATATTTTAGCCAC
This sequence comes from Ligula intestinalis, assembly GCA_036362985.1. Classification (NCBI taxonomy): domain Eukaryota; kingdom Metazoa; phylum Platyhelminthes; class Cestoda; order Diphyllobothriidea; family Diphyllobothriidae; genus Ligula; species Ligula intestinalis. The sequence continues at coordinate 90,111,396 of JAYGXS010000001.1, forward strand.
GCCAGGATACCAGCTTCTGAATGATCCTCTTTCCAAACGCCTGCAAAAAGCTGAACCCTAAAAGGACTTCATTGAGTTTTACTTCTCTTATAAATTCAACTATTTTATAGAAAACACGCAGGGGAAGGGGTCGTCGCTTCCAGGTCCTCGCGGCCGCTTGAAAGGTCAACCCCCGCCAATGTAGCAAGGGCTATAACCGTGTTTGCACAGCTGCTTCAAATTCACTCACCGTAAACTAAGCATCCAAACGCCACCGACACCGTCTCAAGAGGTCGACACCTTGCGTCCTCAAACGTCCAAGCACAACTTGATACGATGACCACGGGACGACATTAATTGTCGGACTCATTCCCCACTCACCCCCTCCCCCCCACCCCCCTTTCGCTTGTCCCCAATTATGACTAGAATCTGATGCCCATGATCCCTTTACACGTCCTCTCTCTTACCCCTTTGTTACTACTGGATGGGTTGAGCGTAAACCCCTTGACCTACTATCACGTGGACCTCCCCCTTTACTTACGCGTAAGTTGTCGCGGCCGTTTGAAAGACCGCCACCCCCCTCCCTCCACAGCGATGCGGCTAGCTCTTAGGTTAGGTTGAATGGCCTACCACATAAATCCCTTCTCTTTCAATCAAACCCTTACAAACTATCATTATGGACAACAGTGATGACGTCAGGCATGTTCTGAACACAAAAAACTCGACAAAGGATGAGGGGTGGTGACTGCAGGTAACGTTGTAAACTTACTTCTTTTCTATCTTATGTTATTCTGTTCAAAATAATAACCTATTTGTAGGTTCTACCTCATTAGGTAGAAAAGGAATTAGAGCACCCGCGAGAACACAAGTTCAAACGAAGGAACAGAAGAGACTTGCCAGTTTTAATAGACGTTTGCAAGAAACACAGGCAGAGAGACGGCTTCACCTGGAGACTAATGCCATACGTCAGCGATGTCGACGCTCCCAAGAAACCGAAGATCCAATGCTGCAAAGAAGACGCAAAGACGCGTTCGCCATCAAATTAACTTCTCCCAAGAAACCGAGGTCCAAACCCTGCGAAGGAGAGAGCTAGGAAGGTTAAGAGATTCGCAACGTCGGCAAAACGAATTACCCAGACGTAAAAGTGCACGTCTGACTATGCAAGCATCACAGAGAGCGGATCAAAGCCAGAACGATGTTGGAAACTCCAGTTTGCAACCAATTCCCATACGGTTTGGCGACTCTGGCCCGTCGATTGCTTCCATAAATGCTCAAGTGTGGGACAAAGCCTCACTCAATTACAACCCAAGTCTTGGTTATGCGGAATATGTAAATGTTTCCATTGAGAAGATGGTAGAAGGTTGCGGACTGGTGAGACGATCGGCATGTGCTGTTCCAACAGCAAAGTTCTACTGAATAACTTTCCCCCACCACCAGAAATATTGCAAACCTTGCTTGCTGGTAATACCGACGACTCGAAGAATTTTCTTTCTAATATTAGAAAATACAGCGGTGCGTTTCAAATGACCTCCTTTGGTGCCAACGTTGTTCGTGAGGTTGGATTTATGCCTACCTTTAAGGTGGAAGGCCAGGTTTGCCACCGTATAGGATCGTTACTAGCTCCTATTGATGGCGAGCCGAAATCTATGCAAATATATTTCGTAGAAGACATAAACCTACAGGCTCAAAGCCGATCCCGAGTGTACCCAGGCTTAAAGCATCATATAATATTGTCCCTTCAAGACATGCTACACCAGCGCAACAGCTACGTTATCAGTTTCAAGTCCGCCCTGGAGATGCACGCTTCCATTGACTTCACTATTGTCATAGATGCCGATAAACGTCCTCGTGGAGAACACCAACGAAGATTTAATGCTCCCGCATGCAACGAGGTGGCCGTCATTATGTCAGAAACACAGCACGGCAACAGGGATATTGTCTTGAGAAGGAGGGACGATAAGTTGCAAAGGATATACGAGACGCACTGTACATACGACGCCTTACAATACCCTCGCATGCATGTTAATGGTGAAGACGGTTATCGCTTCGGTATACCTCAAATTGGCACCCGTAAAACAGTACGTTGTAAAGCCTTCTACTTATATCACTATGATTCGGAAACAAACTTTCAACCTACTTTGTCGATTCAAAAAGTTGTTCCTGCAATTTGCTATTGATATGTTTGCCAAAATGGAAACAGAACGCTTTTGCTATTTCCACACACACCAGAAAGAACTTCGCGTTGACAACTACATCCACCTTGGAGACAACATCCTTTCTGATGGTGGTAATGGTGCTGGTCGTGGTCAACTTTTCATCTTGCCGTCAAGCCACATTGGGTCTCCTCGCTACATGCATGAGAAAACCCAAGATGCGTTGGTTTACGTTAGACATTATGGTCGCCCGGACCTATTCATTACGTTTACCTGCAACCCATCGTGGCCTGAAATTACTAATGAGTTGTTCCCCGGTCAAAAGCCACAGGATCGCCATGATTTGTCCGCGCGGGTATTCCAGCTTAAGTTGAAAACCAGGATGAGACTCATCACAAAATTCAAAATTTTTGGTGATGTTCAGTGTCATGTGTACACTGTTGAGTGGCAAAAGAAAGGATTGCCCTACGCTCTCAGTTTGGTCTGGCTGAAGGAAAAATTTAACTCTTCCAATGTCGACAAATTTATATGCGCAGAGTTGCAGGACCGATCCGTTGACCATGTCCTGTTTGAAACGATCAAAACTCAAATGGTCATGGCCCATGCGGTCAGATAAATCCTGACAGCCCTTGCATTAAGAATGGGAAATGTACAAAGAGATATCCCAAGCGATTTCTAGATGCAACTCAGACTGGTGGGGATGGTTACCCTCTCTATAGAAGGCGACAACCTGAGATTGGCGGATTCGAAGCAGTTATCAATGAAAGGCGAAACGGTGGTGTGGTAATTGATAACCGTTGGATTGTGCCGTATTGCCCCTTACTGTCAAAAGTTTTCAACGTTGAATTTTGCAACTCAGCGAAGTCCATCAAGTACGTCTGCATGTACATCAACAAATGATCCGATGTCGCCATGTACTCTCTCAACCACCGTAACAAAAATGATGAGATTACCCAGTATGAAATGGGTAGATACATCAGCAGCAAGGAGGCATTCTGGAGAATCTTTAGTTTTGATATCCATAACCGTTTTCCGGCCATTGAACACTTAAGCGTCCACCTGGAAAATGGCCAACGGATTTACTTTACGGAAAGATTCCTCTTGGATCAGTTTCAGAATTCTAAAGATACAACTTTGACTGCTTTCTTCAAATTGTGCCAACAAGATTCGTTTGCCCAGACACTTTTGTATATTCAGGTTCCCTCATACTACACATGGAATCGAAACAAGTGGCCCGACGAAAGTTAGGTATTCCAGTTGAAGGACATCCGGGAATCAAGTGTGATGTAAAAATGGGTAGAATATACACTGTTCACTCCTCTCAACCAAAATGCTACTCCATGAAGTTAAAGGTCCAAAATCGTTTGAAGATCTAAGGACGATTGACGGTTTTCTGTGTTCTGCCTACAGAGAAGCCTGTGCGAGGCGTGGTCTGCTTCAAGATGATAATCAGTGGGAGAACGTCATTGCTGAAGCTGTCGTTGCTAACGCTCCTTTTCAATTACGATGACTGCTTGCAGTGTTGATCAGAAGTTGAGAGTTGAACTGCCCCCATGATCTATGGTTAAAGTACTGAAATGATATTTCGGAAGACTAGCGACATCAACTACAGTCGCAAAATGCCCATCTTCCCGTAGACTTCAATGCCGCCATCTACAAAATGGCACTCATTCACATTGAAAACACCTTGGTTGAAATGTGGGGAGAGCAACTTGAAAGGTATGGATTTCCTCCTTTTGACAGGAGCATTGGGAATCAGCTTCCAAATGAAATTCAGCGGGAACTTTGCTACAATGTTATCGAGCTGGCAGCATACGTGGCTCTTCAAAAACCAAGAATGCTGGTTGATCAAATTCACGTATTCAACACTATTATTGACAGAGTCCATAACCGCAGTAATGGCGACCACGTTTTCTTTTTAGATGCGCCCGGTGGAACTGGCAAAACGTTCGTCATTCAGCTGCTTTTGGCTGAGCTGCGCAAAGAAAACAAAATTGTTTTGGCTGTTGCATCGGCTGGTATAGCAGTGACGTTACTTCCCGGTGGCCGAACTGCTCACAGTACCTTCAAGCTTCCTCTAAGGTTACCTGATGATGGCACCGCAACATGCCACATAAGTAGAGGTATTGAATCATCTGAATTGTTGAAACGGTGCTCAGCTATAATTTGGGACGAGTATACCATTGCCAACAGAATTGCACTGGAAGCGGTAGACAGAACGCTGCGTGATGTCACAGGAAAAAAACATTCCGTTTGGTGGCATCACAATGGTTTTATCTAGTGATTTCCGCCAGACACTACCGGTGATTCAAAGGGGTACCAGGGGTGAGCAGGTAACATTCTGCCTAAAATATTCACGGCTATGGTCAACGGTGAAGACATTAAAACTCACGACCAATATGAGAGTTCTCCTGCACAATGCCCATGAAAACGACGGATTCTCCACCAACATCTTGAAGATTGGCGAAGGGAAAATTGACAGCGGTGCTACCGGAAACATCCCTATTACTTTTGTTGCAAATTTGTTGAGCAGTGGCGAAGATCTTAGAGACAAAGTTTTCCCTGATCTCCAAAATAACTTTACCGACGCAGGATGGCTATGCGAACGAGGAATTCTTGCTCCGACCAACAAATTCCTCAATTACATTAACGACATAATTAGCCGTCTTCTTCCAGGTGAGGAAAAACTGTACAAATCATTCGATACGACGGTTGATCCCTCCGACTGTGTTAATTATCCAGTTGAATTCCTGAACAGCTTGGAAATATCTGCCGTTCCATCGCACAAACCGGTTTTGAAGGTTGGCGCGCCAATTATGCTGATGAGAAATATTGATGCACCGCGGCTATGCAATGGCACTAGGCTAATTGTCAAGTGACTGATGTCATACCTTATAGACGCCACAATTATGACCGGTTGTGCAAAAGGAGAGACTGCTCATATCCCCCGCATTCCTATCGTGCCATCTGACACTCCGTTTAATTTCCGACGACTTCAATTTCCCGTGAAGGTTTGCTTCGCCATGTTCATTAACAAGTCCCAAGGTTAAACCTTCAGGGTGGCTGGAATTCACCTGGAAGAATCGTGCTTTTCCCACGGTCAGCTCCACGTTGCGATATCTCGGGTGGGCTCGTAAACCAACTTGTACGTATTGGCACCCAACGGCGTTACGAGAAATGTCGTTTACCCAGAAGCGTTAGTCTGACGAATCTACCTTCCATCTCCTTACGGTGCGTATTGATCCTTAGTTCCTGCTTTCTCATGATCCTGTATTTCTCACTATTTTTTTATTTCAAAATTCTGCTCTCTTAATGCCCACATTTACCACTTTCCGCCACATACATACTTATTTACTCGCTCATATTTTAATGCCACCTGCGGCCACATTTGTGATGCAGTTGGACAAGCATGAAAAAGATGTTCTTTGTAATGATGCTAGACTAATTACATTGCCGCTCGGTGGGCTCAACTACGGAACTCGGCGATGTTCTCGTGCCCATTGCGATCTTCCCCTCATGTGACCATTAGGATATTGATCAACCGCGATGGCCTCCTCCTGACATGATTCCAACACTTTCAGCAGCAGGACATCCGATTTACATACACCCGTCGCCTCCCCCCCTTCCGGCCCCAGCCCCACACTCGACAGTTTTTCTCCTTAAAATCCCGCAAAAGCGGCATTCGAAACTTGACTTATGGAAAATGTCTAAGGAGTTTTTTACTGTCTTTCCCTACCCAACGCTGATCCATTTCTGGCAGCGCCACAAGTGCTGCATCATAACTATGTACAAAGAGGGAGTTCAAAGGTATTTACCTATGAATTTACCAAATAAAGCTGAAATTAACTGGACATAATCATTTTAAGAAGTTCTCATATGCGGTTTGCCTACCTAAACGTCAACAACATTTAAGAAAGCCAAAGGCGAATCCGGGCTTCCGCGCTAGTATTAGATGAATTTGTTATACTTTTGCTTTTGTTTGCGGCGTTCAATGACTAAAAACGCATGGACGATGCTCGCCTATAGCTTCAAATAGTGATAGTTTGCGCTTTCCAGTTCTATATTAGGTGTGAACATAATTTAGGGCGCAATTATTATTGTTGTAGGCGTTTAGAATGTTAGCTGCTCAATAGATGGTGGGCAGTTGGACGGAAAATGTCAGCACCTTTAAACACTGCATTGTCCTTAGTCGTTATCACCGCGTTGTACAAACCGAAATCACAGATTTGCGAATCTGCCCTTTCAAAGTCGATAAAACATTTGGATTTCTAAAATAGGGAGCTAGTTACCGAATAATTTTGAGGCCGAAGTACCGTTAAATTTGCATTCACGGTTTCCAACCTATAGGCAGTGCCTCTTCTTTCTTAGGAAAATCACAATTTCTCGACATCACATAGTGCTCATAAAATTAACAATGGATATGCACCATATTGTAAACCTTCTAAGTAACTTTATTAAATGGATAGATAAGCTACGCTGTGAGTGGATATTATATTTGAATATACAGAATCGCCGGCGATTAAGCCCACGGTTAATAAGCCCACCGCTTATTAAGCCCAATTTGGTCTGGGCCCGAGGTTGACTTAATAACCGACGACGCTGCATTAAGCACATGGTTAATAAGCCCACCGCTTACTAAGCCCAATTTGGTCTGGGCCCGAGGTGGGCTTAATAGACGGCGACTACTGTATTAGCATCTGGCATCCTTATCCACATTGCTCTGATAACGAGACGAGGTCAACACGACGGAAAGTGGCCATGAGCACAATGGCTGACGAAGATAAACGGTGCGCTTGTAGGCGCCCGACTCCGAGTACCACGCTCAACCTCTGGTGACTGCTTCCTCGTACACACCAGTGCCCCCCCACAATCCGGTCTGGCTAATCATCTTCAAGGCTGACTTGCATGTGACCAGACTGTAGACGCTATGATGAACCTCATGGTCTGTCACTCTGGGCGCCAGTCTTTGCAGCTGCGGAAGCACGCTTGTCCGGCTGTCACTTCCTCCAATCTATTCTCCACTAGCCCTGCACAGAACATTATATTACTCCCATCTGGCGTCCCATTTCTTCTCTTTGCACATGGAACCGGGCTGGACAGTCGCAGCGGCAAAGGACCTTCCCAATTAATGTAAACTCGCACGATAGGTCTTTGCATGATACCTACGACCTGGTCTCCACTGCGTAGGAATTAGACAACTGAAAAGATGGTTTCACTTGCACATTGACGATCTTGTCCTAATCTTTGCCGTCTGAATATAACTTCCGAGTTATGGCATCATTTAGCAGTCCACCAAGCCACGACGTCGAGCGCGTCAAGATAGATGCAAGCGCATCAGATTTATTAAAGTGAATGCTGCGCTTATGTGCCTAGTGTCAGGTCAATTTAATGGAATTTCACCCGCAAGGTAACCAGAACTACTGACAAATATTCCAGTGTTGAATACGGAGTAGTGGAGGGCTGCGCGGGGAAAGTAAATGGAGGAGTTTCAATTCACTCCTTACGGTGAACAGAAGGGCCAATTCAGAAAAATTAATGAAACGCGTATAAGCAAAAAGGTTGAGGACTCGAAGCAAAATCTGATTAAGGCGCAAACAGATACCCTCCGGGTCGGCACATTGCGAAAGTGCGCCTGAATCACGTTGCTAGCCTCCCCTCAGGATCACACCTCTCTGACATTTTAGACCTTAAGTATAGATAGGACAGCCCCTGACCACCATCCAATCATATTCGGACCTCCCTCTCGCTTGGTGGCTTACGCTCACTACACACGTACAGCATTTAGGCCAGACGAAAAACACACCTGCTGATAGTCTCGAAAGCACGCCGAACCACCGGATTTATCCTTAGAAATTTTAAGACTATCAAGGTTAGAACTAGCCTTTATAATATGTACGTGAGACCTAGTCTTGAATACTGCTCGCCTCTATTCAGTCTTCTGCGCACTAGTGAACGGAAGAAAATGGAATCGGTGCAGCACTTCTTCACTAGAAGAGTTTTCACTACAGAACACCGTAACTTAACCTACCAACAAAGGTGCGAACTTATAAAGCTGGATCCCCTATGGCTTCGTCGATTGCAGAAAGGTCTTTTTTTACTTTTTAAAATTTTAAATGGTCAAACCTTCAATCCTCTCAGTACAATAAGGCAGCTCGAGCACTCTCGACGCGCCAGTCATCGAGACGTATTTTTATTTCTTCCTATGGCACGCACAGTCAAGTACCGGCAATTCTTTTCAGTAAATGCCATATCAATCTGGAATAAGCTGCCCAAAAGTATTAAAACCCAGCAAAACCACCCTATGTTTAAGAGAGCTTTAACTAGTTTTCTACATTCAGAACAACTTTCACGAATTTTGGGTGCTGACTCGGTGGAATCTCTCTTTCACTCTGATGGCGTTCGTGGACTTTGAACCCCGCCAGGCTTCATGCTGAAGATAATGCTGCTGAAGCAGCAGCCCACAGTCTGCTAACCCTTCAGCCGATAGCGCGCAACTTTTGCCGACAACCATTGAAGGGAGACTGAGAACACTGTGTTCTTGTGCCAACCCTCTCCGTCTGAAACTAATGTTTTTAAACGATATGAAACAGTTCTCCTGCTGATGAGTCAACTCAGCTTACAACTGTACATATATTCCGTTTGTATCGTACCTTTGAAGGCAGGTTTTTTCACTTGAAACAAACATCCTATCTCGCCCAGTATTGACAAAACAAAAAACCTGAAACATAACCAATACTGGCCGCAACATAGGGAGTTTGGTTTTAGGTTTTTTCCGGTCTTCGAGGTGTTGGAAGGCGCCCAAGAGGTGCATTACCAACTCTTTACAATTGCCTGTAAACTGGCATAATAAACATATTATTATTAATATTATTATTATACAAATTCCTGCTGGTAAAAATTTAATATGTAAGTTCGACAGTTTTACTTCTAAGACACAAGTAATTATTTTATTAACGCAGGTATCGTGTGCGTAAGTTTGCGTCCTTTTATTCGGAAAGTCTGGGTTGGAGTTAAGGTTGACGTGAAGATTTTAGGACTAGTGTGGCACTCGGGGTTTATGGAATGAGGTTCTATCTTTTACTGCTCACAGTTAAAGTTATGCTTACGGCTTTAATCCTAAGTGTTAGGATTACAGCTTGTAGGTAGGAATTAATGGTTTCGGTTACGGCTAGCGTTGAAAGGTAGGGCATAAGGTCAGGGTTAGAGCTCAGCCTTAATTTTGGGTTTTACTGTCAGGGATTTGGGCTAGATTCCCATCGCTTTCAATGAGGCAAACTGCTTCTCGGCTGTGTTCTTGCACTCATAGCTGTTATCGTAAACACAGTTTGATAACTGTATTATAAATTTTTGATGAGTGTTATGTTGCGGCATTTCATCTGCTTTTCAAAACACAATATATAATGTTCCTGTGATTGTGTTAAGTCCTCTTTTTGTTAGGCTTCATCAGTTAGACGTCATCACTTATTATGTTGTTTTTAAGTTTTTCCTTCGGACGTCCTTGGTATACTGCCACGCCTATGCGCCGTAAAGGTAAATTCCCCATTGCCGGCTTTACTCTGTCTCCTCTCTTTCCTGCGTCAGTCAACTATGTAAGCCTGCTAACCAACGGATGGGGATATTGGATGCAGCAGCTAACTCGGCTAAAAGTTCTACGCCTGAGTGCGTCAACAAACTCCTTCCATGCAAAGCACTGGTCATGCGGAGTAAACATCACTCGATAAACTTGTTCCACCTATGAAAACGAACCCTGTTTTGCTCCAGTACATCTCCAGCACAATCTGTTGAAAAAAAACGCTCCATAAGGAAAGACCTCAGCAGAATGTTTGCTCAGGCAGAGAAGAAAAGTTGGAACCTTTGGTGTCCCTAACAAGTTTTACCGGTTATCGGACTGTTGGCTAACCTATTACGTAGGTCAGTGGGTAGATCCACCGATATAAAATCGGGAGTCTGGGACAGTGAGCACCTCCGTGGCCGTGTTTATTTTCTTCTTTTTCTGTCTGCTACAACTCAAAGTTTTCTACTTGTCAGAAATATTACAGGTATACCAATTTCTGGCTCAAAAAATTTCCTGTACAAGAGTTCCTTCGTAGTCCGCTCATTTGCCCTACTGTATTTATTGGTGTTAAAATGACATCTTGTCAGCTATTCTTTCATTGGTACCAGGTGACCTGCGGGGGGTGGACCTCAACCGTCGTCCTGCTGACCAGGGTCTCTTATCCTCTCCTCATCGGAGGGGGAGGGCAGTGTTCGCATGGCAACGGTCATCGCTCTCGTTTGTATTGAGCGCATTGGCTGTGCCGGTCCCGCATGTCTTGCTCGCGCCCCCCGTTTGCACCTTCGCGTGTTCGTCTCGCCGGTGGTTGCTGCGCCGATACCAGTGTCGTCATTCCTATCGGAATGTCGAACGCCGCCATCAGTGTTTATGCACAGACCGTTGTCATGTGCGTCTGTGTTCAAGCCCGACAGGAGGTCTTGTTGGTTCACGTTCTTCACTGGTGTCTGGGGTAGGTCCCCGCACGCCTGTATTCTGGCCCGGTGTGGGGTTGCTAGTCGTCGCGACCCGCCTGACTACCTGCCGGTGACTTCGTTGATTGAGCCGCACGCGTAACGCCTGGTAAGCCACCTGGAGAATCGTACAGCGGTTGATAGAATTTGGCGCGGTGTGCCATGCTTCAAGTGTTTCTCTGGCTGTCTGGTCACTACCTAGGCCTAGAATTTCGGCGTCATCAAAAGCGAAGGTGTGTTCAGCAGCCGCACAATGTTCCACCACCAACAAGAGTCGATCCATCCTGTTGACTGCCCTTGCGCGCTCGCCCATACGCGTCTGTAGTTGTTTTCCGGTCTTCCCAATTTAGTTGGCCTCGCAGGAACTACACTGGACGTGATAGACGACGTTTGCTGTTCCTCCGCGGGACAGAGTAGCTTTTGGTCTTATGACCAGTCATCTTATTGTTGCCTCAGGTCTGTTGGCTACGCCGATACCCAGTGATTGTAACAGACGAGCGACGTCTTCAGAAACATTTTCGATGTATGGCATTGCTCTCCACATTCTCAGTTGTTCCACCACCGATCTTGCAGTTCGTTTCGATTGTCTGCTGCGTTCTGGGAAGCCGCGAGGGTAACCGTTAGAAATGAACATCCGCCGAAGATATTTACTTTCAGCCGCTTTCTCACCTGCCTCGTTGCAGTGTGTTGCTGCCCTTTTGTAAAGCGTTCGCACACAGGTGCGTTTGTGGCCCAGCGGATGGTTACTTTGGTAGCTGAATACCGAACGTGTGTCGGTTGCCATTCGGTATACTGTCGTCTTTAGGCTCCCGTCAGTCTTGCGGTGGACCAGGACGTTTAGGAACACACGTTGATTGTTGCTCTCAGCCTCTGTTGTGAACTGAATGTCGGCAAAAACGGAGTTCAGCATCGTGTGAAATTCAGAAACCGTTTCACGCTTGAGGACGACGAAGGAATCGTCTAGGTACCGCGTTAAAAACGCTGGTCTATGGTTCGTTGACAACCAGTCTCTTTAACTTTTGAAGGACTAACTCAGCAAGGAAACCAGATAGCGGCGAACCCATCGGAGTCCCTTTCATTTGTTCACACACCATGCTTTCAAGTGTAAAATACGTGTTGAGGCAGAACTTGAGCAGCTGGATGAGATGCGCACGTGTAGGCCTTTTAGTCCCCTCCTCATATCGGCTCTCAAGTAGACCACTCACAGTTGCAATCGCAAGAGTCGGAAGGATTGATGTGCAGAATGAGGTAAAATCAAACGATACCATGACTTCGTCTGCGTTGAGGCGTAGCCCGTAAAGTCCTTCCAAGACATGTACGGCCAAGCGTGCCGTTGTGTCGGGGCCTGATGTGCGGCAGTTCAGACGCCGGAACAGCCATTTAGACAGATTGATGGTCGGTGTTCCCCGTAAAGGAACAATGGGCCAAAGTGGAGCACCGGGCTTGTGAACTTTTGGCAGTCGATAGAATCTTGCCATGGCTGAATCGCTTGGTTCGATATTTAACCGTTCGATTTTTGAGATGTACAGTTTAGAAAGGTGTACGTTAATAGGAGATGCTATTCTTATGGAATTAGTTCTGCTGGTAACGATCACGCAGGCGTTATGACCAGCATTCAACGACGACGACGGTGGGAGGATATTGGGGTTGCCGCGGTCATGGAATACAGCGCTGTCTATGAAATAATTTTAGAGGAAGGTGATTACAGCTCAGTCCATCTGTTCGGTTTGGGAACAACGTCCACAGCTTGCATCGCTCTATAAAGGAGCGAAATTTTTTCTGTGTTGGAACGACCTTGTACGTAATCTAGTGGGAGGCTTATTCCATTAATTTTCTGTAGATGACCAATGTAAGAACATGTACACTCGAACAATGTGAAGAGTTGGGTATCTAACAAAGCATTCTGTTCACCGATTCTGTTACTGTTGACCTATCAAATGCCGTCTAGAGGTTGCATACAACGCGTTTCTGGCCTGATGTTGCTCTGTTGAGGGCGCGCTTGGTCAGAGCTGCACCTTGGCTGACAAATCATTGAGCAACATGTTAACACAAGTCCACTATGAGGTGACACTAAAAGTATTGATTTTACTCTGCCTGGCTCACCAAACGTGCTAGCGACTGACAAGGGCGTTGCAGTGATAAGGGTGCCAGTATTTGCGTTGTAAAAAACCCTTTTTTTAAATTTGGCCAGTCAGAAATGCTGCCGTACGGTAAGGTCACAAAGTAATTGTGGCTACAAAAGGAACGACAAGTTTTTGACATTCCGCAATCAGAGCCTCTGGCGCTGATTCATGTCACCCTCGCCTGGCAAGTCTCGCCTACTCACGCATCACAAACTCCCCCCCCCCTGCGCACCTGGCTGATCTGCTGTTATATCTGCCCGCATTGTTCTTCTGTCTGCTTCACACCCCCAGTCGGTCTTGTAGAAGGAACTTGTCCAAGCTCAGCCATCTTTTCCAATTTCTGATGTCGGAAACAGTTGTGTTGTCGAAGCAACAACTTTCCAATAAGTTTTCCTCAGCCATCTGGACAAGGAAGGGCCCAGGGGCACATAGACCCTGAACGCATAGAGACCAGACAAGAAACTTATGAAGACCTCGACCGAGCGATTCGTAGGATGCGCGCCTTAGGCTAACAAAAATGATTTTAGAAAGTTGTATTGGCAAACAGCTGTTTTCGGTCATTCATCATCAGGCCTTCACAGTGACGGAATAGAAGCGAGCAAAATGGGCAGCTATGTACAATGCTTACATCTCTCAGGAATTTGAAGCTTAGTGTTCCCGGTGAGAACTTGAAGATAGTAATCAATGCAAAATTTAATGGAACCATAAATTTCATGAGAGCCCTTCAGTTGCATCCACTCATTGCGTTGAAGGATCGCGAATGGGAAAAATACGAAATTGAATTTGTACAGGAAGGTCATAGGTCCTCGTCACATACAGGAGGAAAGGAAAAAGGGAAAATGAGTTGCGGGGGAAATGGGGCAAGGGAAATGTACAAATCTGGGGGCCCGTAGATACCAAGGCAAGGCTAGGCGAACCACATGCTCCAATATGCACTTGCGGATGCAAGTACATAAGGCGTACGCAAAGGCAGTTTGCAGCCAGAGCCAAGGAGCATCTGCCTAGTTGGTTATTCAAGCAGGAAAATCGATCCCCTCGTTCCTCTATTACTGAACACTTGCTGGACACGGGCCATTCTGTAGACCCTATAACTTCATTCCGAGTTCTTGTTCTAGCACGAGCTTCTGGACGCTTGCGCTACCTGGAAGCAGCTTATATTAGACGCTCTAAACCAGACCTATGCAAACAAATGGAGCATGTGGTTGACCTAGCCTTGTCTTGGTAACTACAGGCCTATAGATTTGCACATTCCCCTTGCCCCATATTCCCCTGTTTCCCTGTTCCCCTTCCTCCTGTATGTGACTAGGACCTATGACCTTCCTGTACAAATTAAATTTCGTATTTTTCCCATTCGCGATCCTTCAACGCAATAAGTGGATGCAAATGAAGAGCTCTCATGAAATTTATGGTTCCATTAAATTTTGCATTGATTACTATCTTCAAATGCTTACATCGTTCTTAAGGTGGGGGGAGGAGGGGGAGGTGGGCAATTCGGCATCTCGTCGTTCCCTCGTCTCTTGCATGCCGGACTCAACATGCCGGGGACGTTGGGTTGTGGCACGCGTGGAGCGGGGGGGCGTTCTCACGGTCGACGTCACACGCGAGGCGTGCTCTCTGTGGCTGCGAGTAGCGTGGTGTCAGGCTGTGCGGCTCATGACGTCGTGGTTTCTGGCGGTGTGGGATTCTTGTGTGCAGTCGGCCAAGGGAGGGAAACTGCATGTACCAGCGTCTTTTGACAGCAGAGAGCAGGTTCTGCTAGAGTAATTGCCACTGCCTCAGCTGTGGCTAGCACCCGTTTACGCAGGCCTTTAGAGTAGTGTGCTGGTGCCTTGTATATGATTTAAAAACGAAAAATGCAAAGCGCTGGTTGGAAAAAAGCAATTCTCACGAGAAGATCCACTTTTATCGTAGGAAGACCATTCACCAAACAGGTTACGTGCCATACTATATAACTTGCGCCTTGGGGGCTCAACCTAGAGCCCTCGCAGGCATTCGCATAGCCACAAGTGATATTTTCATTTTCTGTAGGCATAGCGGTGGACTCCATTCCTATTGTGGCGGCTGAGGATGCCAAGGGTATTGCACACATGATTGAATAGATGGCCTACGTAGCTTTCCGATTATATAATGCTGGATAGAGTCGTTAAAAGTCCCATCAAACACACATAAAATGAAGACGGATTTGTAAAGTAAGAAAGCTGATATATTAAATTAAAGGACGATGAGGAAAAAGGGGGAAACTGGTAATAGAAGAGATTAGCGTGGTTCTTTACAAATGAGCCGTCTGGAGCGAGAGGTGGTTGCGTAATGTCAGTTCGATACCGGTAGGGATTGCAGCGTTGTTTGTAACTGCGGTTGTGGATCGTGAGAGGGCTAAGGATAATGTGTACGTGAAACGCAAAGGTAGCAAGAGCAAGAGGATGAAGCTTTAGTGATCCAACTCCGCGCGAAACGTTCAACCTCTGTCAGTACGTGCGCACAAGTGTCTGCCGACCCCAGTCCGGCCTGGCCAATCATCTTCAAGGCCGACTCATATAGAACCTCACTGTGACGACTGCAGCGCTTTCTCCGGACGCGAGCCCTCACGGCTGCGGGTGCGCGCTTGTCCGGCTGCCAACTTCCTCCAACCCATTCCCCACTAGCTCGGTACAGAATATACTATTTCTCTAACCTAGCATCACACGTCCCTCTTTGCACACGAAACGGGGCCTAAAGATTGCGGCGGCAGGGGTCTTCCCTATTTACTTAAGCCACTGCAATACACTAAACAAATTCCCAAGAAAGCTCATGGTATGCGTAAAGGTAGCTGATGTGCTGGTATCCCTGGCCCTATTATGACTTGTTTTCCCCTCACTCTACTCTTTCAAGGTAACCACTGCAAAATCTTTATACTTGAAGTCGATCCATCGTGTTCAAACTGTCAGGCATGGCGTCTGGTGGCCAAACATAGAATTAACAATCGTCGTTTTCGACGATGTCTACCGTTTTCACGACAGCGGGGTAGGCGAAGAGACTGGGACTTCCAATGCATTTACCGCACTCACTCCTCCATCGTCTATCTGGGTTAGGCAGAGTCCAGAAAACCAGAGGCACATTAGGCGCAGATAGCTGGTGCGGCGTGAGCATGCGCCTAGGCGTGCCACCACTTCCAGTGTGTGGCTTTGTCATGGGTGCGTATCCACAATAAAGCCTCCTGTGACCTATAGTTCCTTGCACCTTTCCCTTCTTAGGTATGTACCTGCATTTGTTTATATGCATTACTTGTACACATTTTTCTTTGTTTGACTGCAACATACTTTTCCGCAACTCGGTCTGCTTCTTTCACGTGACTGAGAGCCTCCTATATTTGGCGTGACTGACGAGTGGTCTGAATGGTGTGCTTGAAAAAGTTCCTAAAAGAAACCTTTCCCTTCAAGCACACTTTCGATCGTGGTTACAACCTTTATCGCAAAGGGGTTAAGGCTAAGCGGGTAAACCCTGGCTACTGTGATCTTCCAGGCCCGGTTTCTTAGAAGAAGATAGAAGTCATGAAAGCCAAGGTAGAATGGGATTTTATTCTGTACAGAATAAGAAGAAGAATTAACACAAGGGTTGACTCGGCCTGGGGTGGAGTTCGAGTGTGAGGAGCGAGAGAGAGCGCCGCAGCCTCGCATCCGCCGCACACCGCGACGAAAGGCCGAGTGAGTTCCGCCTTGCTTGTTGAACGGGCTTAGTGTGAAGTGTATTTCTACCAGCGCTGACCACAAATCCAGCGCAAAATTGATTGACTGATTCACTGACTTGACTGCCAATTCACGCTTAGTAGATCAGTCATCACAAGTGGCGAGGCGAGTCCAGTGTGAACCAGTAATTAGCGATGCACAAAAATCGATTGACTGGCCACGTTGACAGAGCAGGCAGAATGAGTGATCATGGCAGCGCTGGGGGGGGGGGCAGTCTCCTACACCTTCGCTGGACCGGATGACCGGACTTGGCCAGCAACTTTGGTCAACCCCTCTTCGCTGCAAGTCGACTTTCAGGTTACAGCTGAAGAAGAGCCTTCGAACTCCACGAGTCGGTGTCGTTACCTTTTTATATCTTTGTTTCACAACGTTTATCCGTTCTCCTATAACCATCGTTTGCAGTAGTTTAGTTACTACTATGTAGAATTTTGCGTTTCACACCTTCAAATACGTTTTCTAGGCCTTAAGTCAACTTGGCAACCATAGACCTGATCTAGCCCTCGTGTTGGTCCACCACATCTACCGCGTGGTGCGTCGTAGCGCATGGCAAAATAAACAAAAGAATGACCAACTTCGTGAATGGTAAGTGTTTAGACTTAAAGGGCATCGCTCTGAGTAAGGCTTGAACATTTTCATCATAAACATCATGTATAATTGCATCTGATTAGTTGCGAATTATTAAGGACAGGTCAGTCTACATTAAAGTCATTAACACACTCCCGTATTTCCTAGGAATAATAGGATTTAAGTCCGAGAAATATTCTCCCTAGGATTTTTTTGTGAATTTGCACGCTTACACACGAGGCATTTGAAGTAAGTGTATCTGTATTTAGCCATGAAAAATGCGGACTTAATCTCAGTCCTTGGGTTTGGGCGTGTAAAGGACCCATTTCCCTTGGGCGTCGCCCTATGCAGAAAAAAACGGTATTGTTAGTTGATTTCGTCACATCACCAAACAAATCTGTCGCAAATGGACATTGTTTGGCTGCTACTCCTGTATCCCTACAGAAACGGCGAAATGCATTAGTGGATAACATCTAGTGGAGCTTCTTTGTAAAAAGATGCTACAAAACGTTCGACTTAGTAAAGAAATGCTAAAATACAGTTAAATTAAAACAGAGGAAAATATATCCTTTCCCCCAAGAAGGTTAAATTGGTCTATTTGATAAACATATTCTCGGTTTCATTTGAAGGTTGGAGTTTTTTCTTTGAGTAAGCTAGCTGCTTGATTGCGTACTTAGGTAGTACTGCAGTGGTTCTGTCTGTCCAACGCCCTCCTAGCTCCTGGCGCCACAGACAAGGTCACTCAGAGCTTAGCACCTCGTGTGCAAGCAGTTTTCCCGCGTGCCTCGAGGCATGCGCAATCGGACGGGCGACCGCCACGGCTGCCAGATGCAACCGACGCGCACCCAAACACACGCACCAAGTTTCCCCCATTCTGGCCTCAACTAACAGTGGCTTGACCTCAATCTGTCCAATGAGATTCCCGCTTTAGTAGACTGACTTCATTTAGTAGGTTGGCCTCAATCCGTGGGACAAAGACAACAATGCGGTGTCTGCCTTCAAGCGTCACTCCGAAACCGACCCGAATAGAGAACGGATGCACTAGTCCGCGTGTCAACACTCTTTCCATCTATTGTCCTATCCTTCTGCAGAATACACTACTCCTAACAATCCGTCTTTCCCACCGTCTTCTCTCCTCACCTAAAGGAACCATGAGCCTGGAAGATCGTAGCTGTTAGGGTTAAAACTTCGTAGGCTTAACACCTGTTGATAGTACTACCAGTCAGCTGTAGGAAATCCAGTAGTGGACGACTATTTAAGTATCATTTCAAAAAGCGACTCTTTAAATTGTATTTCCACAAAACTTTACATTGTGGTAAGTTTTTCACCAGCGGTGACTTATACGATCCATAGCCTCCGTTGTCGTTTTAAGCGGCGTATGGTGAAAGGGTAGTAATAATTGTATGAAATCGGCAACCGTCGTGATTGGAGACATTGCTAGTTACACCGGGTCCCTAGGTAGATGCGCTTTGTTGGAAACACACGCGCACATAGTTGGCTTCACTCATTTTGGTTGCACCTCAAAGCGATATAACCAGGTTGCTTCCTATTCCGGTTCCTAAACAACCACCTATTTCTTTGCTGCACCTTTCTCCTTCTTCGGGGGTGGTCCCTTCTTAGGATCCACTTCTACTACTGGTATAGAGAAGGCCGGCACAAGGGGTTCTCCCTTCATTTCAAACACCTCCAGCGGATCTGGATACTCTCCTTTGAGACACTGTTCAATCATGTGCTGTGTCGCGCTGTCGAAGGGCGCAAACTCTCTCGGCGTACAACCGGACCAGCAGGCTCTGCCGGGATCCGCTCCGACCAAAATTAACAACTGAGCAACTTTGTAATGATTATTTTTGGCGGCCAGATGCAATGGGCTCACCTTGCTGGCGTTTAGGGGATCTGGCGAGGCCCAATTACAAAGAAGCAGCTTAACAGCTTCAAACTGGCCGGCTTCGGCAGCCAAATGTAGCGGTGTATAACCCACGTCATTTGTACAATCCGGGTCGACACGTTCCTGCAGGATCCTGATCATTTTGTTCAATTTCCCCTGCGCAGCTGCCGTACAGAGAGACTCCTCCATGAAATTCGTGCACTTCATGTAGGTTGGCTGTGGACCTTCCTCATCCATCTTTGCTGGAATGCCAAAAAGGCTGCGAACATGGCCCCTCACGAAGCACTCCTGTACAATCAATAACTGCACGATCAAACCAGCCCCTGTTCTAATTGGATGACCATTCCACGCAAAACCATACAGGACTGCATGCTGCTCAGGATTAGCGCGAAAAAGGACGAAGGCGCAATAGTCTAGGAAGTTAAGACCGTGGTTATGATAGCTGGTATAAGAGGAAACTGGGCAAAATTCTCAAGAATCCCAGAAATGGAAAAGTGAATGAAAAATTGATGCATGATTAGTCTCAGGAGGGAATGCGAAGTCATAGAAAAATGATTGCAAAAGTTATCAGAGATAAGAGAACGTTTCTTCATTGGTTGTCCATCTTTTTCACATAACTTAACATTCAGAGATTCAAGTGCGTCTTCATGGCATCACCTTCTCCTCACCGGGAGATCAAGAAAGTATAGTCGTCTCGGGAAAAGGGGAAACATTTTATATCGTCACAGGCCTTTACGTTAGGTTTATCAGGGTTGGAAAAAAGTGCCTAGGATGCGGGATTGTCAGGGTAACGTGTCTATTTACTGTCTGTCGGCTTCCTAGGTACCAATGGTAATTTTCCAGTCTCATGTGTACGTTTTTTTTAAATAATCATTTCGATGTAGGCATCCAAGATGGAGTAACTTAGATCTTTTGATCAATATTGCTTTCGTGACTGAGCAAACTCTTGGCATTCTATACTGGTCTCCATAAATATACAGTAATTTTGCTGCTCTCTGACGTCACAAGCGAAACAAGTGCCCATAACACTGATTAATCGGGCATATTACGACACACCATCTCTCACAGCTTGATATTACTAATCTGTTTTGCTGTAATCTTCGATTCAGCAGATAGATCATCAGGATGAAGAGGTAGAGTTGCCATGCTGCGAGAAGGCCTAAGGCGTGATTGCACACGTCCCCTATAGGACGCGGTAAACTGTGGTGGAGATTTCTAGCTTATTCACTAGCACCCACCTGAGCTCCGAATTCCTGCTCAAAGTGAAAACAGAAGTTCCCCATTCAATGCCAAAGTCAGCGCAGAGAGCCAACGCCATTCAGAGGTAATAGAAAGAAGGAATTTGCTATGTATAAGCAAGATGCGGTTAGCTTATGCACGCCCTCACCCCCGAAACAGGACACAAAAACAGGAGCTGCACCCGGCAGGAGTTTACTTGGTCGTGATCTTGGATAAAACAAGCCGTAGGTTGTTTTCATACGGTAACCGTGAGAAGGGTTTTTGTGTTGGTAAAACTGATTTACCAAAAAAGGATTTTGTGAAAATACGAAGAAAATCGTAAAATTTTTTTGAAATAATTTAATACGGTGGTTAGGAGCCGACGGCGTCGGGCATGTCAATCGAAAAAAGGCGCAAAACACTAATCGAGCTCGAATAGAGCTCGAATGGAGCACGAATCACTGTCGACAAACTTGGAAATGTGGAGTTTGATTCTGAAAACTTTCCTTTGCCCAAAACCCAGGAATAACGCATTTTTTGAAGACTTTTTGTAATATTAAGCAGAAACTTCGGGCTTTTTACATAAGATATCACTATCCCACACTGAACCTAACACTGCCCTAACCCTTAGCCTAACCCTAAAACTAAACCTAACCCTAACCCCTAACACTCATCCTAACCCTAACACCTAACACTTACCTTGACCCTAACCCTAACCCCTAACCATGATCCTAATCCTAACCCCTAACCCTTACTCTAACCCTAATCGTGCTCGAATCGACCTCAAATCAAGCTCGAATTGCTGTTGACAAACCCGAAAATGTGGAGTTTTGTTCCAACACAACCAAGGTAACTCCTGCCCTGCTCACAATAGGGAGAAATTAGGTTTAAGGTTAGGGTCACGGTCGGGATTTTGTTTCTGATTAAGATTTGAGTTAATACAAATTGCAAGGTAGGTTAGTGTTAGAGCTATAGTTAATTTTTATGCTAGAAATAGTTCTGGGATTGGGATATAGAAATGGGTACCCTTCCTGGAATTACGCGCAAGGCCAGCTTTATAACTTGGGTGGGGCGTCCCTACTTCCGTGCCTTGTTTTAGGGGCTATATAAAAAAATAATTGCCAAAAGTAGAAAGTAAACATGCGGACATTGACTTTTGTTGTTCAGTGCAGTGTTTTCGCAAATAATAGGTCTTTGCTTATTTGCTTACATTCTCCCAAGCACCCAATGAAAAAGAGATGGCTGTCTGTAAGTTAATGCACACAACGCTGTTCTAAAGCGCCTCGTATCAGCCCTCTAACCGAATAATACTTGTGTTAATTACCAGAAAGCGTGAAAACCCCTCGCCGCGAGGTGGAAATGTAGGAGGTTTACTTGTACTGTAGTGGGTCGTACCTGGCCGGCTAGCTCGCGTCGAAGTGCACTTTCCCAAAGGCTCACGGATGCGGTTTTCGACGTCTCGATCAGCCAGTCACGGTTCCTGCATCTACGCGCTTCGGGCAAGACGATGAATAGCAAGCTTGCACGCGTTCCCGACGCAAGTTGTTTCTTTGCCCAAAATATCTAGGCCTGTCTTCTGGCCTGATTGCTCCTAAGACCTCACTTGGGACCCGGTCAATCTCCTGAGCGGACGGACTCGCCCAAGTCAATCTTCTCTCACCTATTCTCCGTTCCTTTGTGTACACAATATACTATTCTCTCTACTCTGGCCTTTACGGACATCTTTTCTGCACTAAGTAACCATGGCCTGAAGATCGCAGTTGCTGAGTTTAACTCACTTAACTCGCTGCTATAATACCACTGACAGTTTGAATACAGTTACAAAAACCTTACAGCGGAGGCAACCGTAATTCCCTGTACCAGAATCTTTAACTACCCTCCCTATAGTCAAATTAAACAATATCAACAATTTTAGGGGGTTTTAGCAGATTTGAATAATTTCTTTGATCCGATTGTGAAAAAAACAATGGTCTCGGTGGGATTCAAGCTCACGAGAGTGAGGGTAAGACTTCAGAACAGCTATCGCTCTAGCCACTTGAGCTATGAGGCTCTCAGGGGTCAAGTCACCCGCGCCGCTCGGCTCCTGGTGGATCCTCATAGCTCAAGTGACTAGAGCGTTGGTTGCACTGAAGCCCTCCTCTTGAGTTCCAATCCC
The DNA here is from genome assembly GCA_036362985.1 of Ligula intestinalis. Classification (NCBI taxonomy): domain Eukaryota; kingdom Metazoa; phylum Platyhelminthes; class Cestoda; order Diphyllobothriidea; family Diphyllobothriidae; genus Ligula; species Ligula intestinalis. The sequence goes on from JAYGXS010000001.1 coordinate 90,133,700, forward strand.
AACGAAGCTGTCGATTATTTCACAACTGGGTCAAATTCATTCTTCAACTCTGCCGAAACCCCCAACAAATTAACCACGCCTGGTGCATGCTAGATTGATTGACTGATTAAGAAAGCCTGATTGGGCAGCCAGATTACTGTATCCAAATTAGTGGATTCCGTACGTTGTAGTAGGCTGGGCAGGTAACTTGATTCAAGTTTGACTACATTCACGGCTTCTAATGGGGTCTTCTAGCTGAGTTGGTTAGAGTATTGGTCGTACTGAAGCCCTTCACATGCCTTCGTGGTTTAGAATCCAACCGAAACCGCCGGCGCTTTCAAAACTGGGTCACACGAATACCAAACTTGTGGGCTTTGGTGTAACTTAGGGCGGGCTCTTAACTTATGACGTTTTCCAGGATCCAAATATAACGTGCCTTTGTGTCTCAGTCTACCAACCACTTGCCAAACCTGTGATGTCACCACCAAGCAAAAAACTTCCCTACTCTTTAGCAGGTTTTAACTAGCATTTCAGCCAGCTATCGGTCGACCAAACTGGCTGACTATCACGGAAGAAAACTGAAGGACAGTGCCGCTAGTTTTATCGAACCCGATAATACTACTCGAAGCCACAATCTGATCTATATATAAATGTAAGCTTGAATCTCTTTCATGCGAGGCATATAATCCACGGTGAGTTTCAGGACCCGTTAAGGTTTCCAGATGGCTGCATGATCCTGCTAATTATTTTGGTTGATTAATGACAAGAAAAGCGTTTACCTGACATCAAAGAAAACCTTGCACTTTCATTCCTGATTACAGGAGGAAGCTTGTCTATCATTTGAAAATCTGGTTCAAATTGTGTGAGACTGTTTTAATCAAATAATACCTACGATTTGTAACCTGAGCTTCAACATTTTCTAGGAAACATGAGTTCCCCTACACTTCTTGGTTTAGTTCTAGTCTCAGTTACTGCGAGACACGGCAAGCCCTCAACGATTCCTCTCCCCTAAATGTGTTTTCAAATTTCTGCTTAGCATCTTTTTACAATACCCACAACTCTGATCTATGAAATGCAAGCCCTGGAAAAGGATTTAGCCCAGGGTAGTATGTGAAAACGCGCACCACAGATAAGTTAAAAATGCAAACCGATGCTTTAAAATAAAGAAAGGTTTAGTTTACGACGCTGTTTGCAAAGCGAACCAGTGTGAACAGAAATCTTACAGTGTCCAGTTAGATCAAAAGCATTTTTTCCATCTTGTGCGGACAGGGGAAAAGTGTTGTCCTCAACTAAGTTGTATAACAAACTATCCTAGTATAGAAGCTCATGCGGACCAGAGAAGGATATGTGTCGTAGATAATATTGCCGGCAAAGACAAGGGAGACCGAAATGGCCAGTTCTGGCTTATAAGCCGTCATCAGCCAGTCATACCCAGACCCAAGTGGAGTCCCACCCGAGCCTCGAACTCGCAATCTTTCGATCAGCGTTTAACGTCCTAAACACTGAGCCAGGAGTTCATTGGCTCTGGGTGTGACTGGCTGAAGACGGCTAAAAAGCCAGAAATTACTATTTCATCCTCCCTTGTCTTTGCCGGCAATATAATCTGCCTAAACTACTAGCAGCTATAGCTGCTGTCTCAGCCCGAGAAATGAGGCCGAAGGCAAAAGCGTAACGGTAAAGTAAGTTCCGTTAGCGGTCGCTGAACGTGTAGTGGCCCCTAGCAGCCATTTGAAACCCACGATACGCCGTTGACGCATGACGCCTTTGGCCTGCAAGGCCTCCGCGCCCACTGCCACCTAGGGACGTGCGCTCCGAAGTCAAACTTCTTCCTGCTCATTCTCTTATTCCTCTCTATACAGAATAAACGATTCCTATTATTCTGGCCTCCGCCGACATCTTCTCTCCTGAGGAACCATGGTCTGAAGACGGAAGTTAAAAGGGTTTAACTCACTTAAACTCCTGCGATAAACATTCATAAACAAAGTCGATGTGTGTGATGTCAGGCCGCTGGACTCTTAGAATTCCTAGAATTATTCTTCGGCACTGTCACCAGAAGTAGTACCCCTACTTACCTACCCTTTCATAAATTGCTTTGCCTCTGTGAAGGTCTAACACAATAAGCTGCAGCCACAGGGACTTGAAGCGGCCCGCTTTCGGAGACCTGTTGAATGCTGCCCCTTTTGCGATTACTTGCAAGCGCTCACCGCTGGCGGTCAACCCTGTTGTCATAACCAAGCAATTGTCTTCCAGGCTGATTCTCACACGCCACCGCTGGAGGCGCTGTGATGACCTATCGACAGGTGTTACGGCTACGAAGGTTAACCCTGACAGCTACGATCTTTAAGGCCCATAGTCCCTTTAGGTGAAGAGAGAAGACGCTGAAAAAGCCAGATTGTTAGGAATAGTTTACCCTGCAGAAGGATAGGAGAATAGTTGGAAAGACTTTTTACTCTCAGATGACTGCAGACTGGCTGTCAGGACGTCAATTCCGGAGTGACGAGAGCCTAAGGAATCACCGCAATGCCTTGTTAGGGCGGCCAATCACGCGGCTGATGTCTAGACTAGAGGTCGTGACGCGACCTTGAGATGGGCAAAGGCTGGCTAGCATGGGCGCGCGTCCACTTGCGCATAGGCACGAGGCACGCGGAAACACTGGTTACGCGCGGGGTCCTATGCTCTGAATTACCTCGTCTGTGGCGTCAAGAGCAAGGAGGGCGTCGGACAGAGGTGTTCTAGCATATGCCGAAACGGCAGACCTAGTCTTAACCCTCACCTCACCCCATCCCAAACTCTATCACTACAATTGCCAGAATATCTAACCATATACGTAACGCTAAATTGAACCCTGAACTTAACCTGAGATCTAATGCTTATTTTTGGAATATGAAGAAAAGCCACCAGTGTTGCGGTTGGTTCCTGTGTTCATGTCCTATTTAAGGGTCCATTAAAGTAATCCTTATAGAAATACTCTCTTTCGTCTTCATTTTCAGCGATAATGCAGGAATCCTATAAAGTGATACAGCCAAAGGGAAGTTTTGTAATGAGGCCTATAAAAGTCTGACAGGACTTAATACAGAATCACGTAAAGCTGATTATACGAGCCTCCGAATTACCGTTGGTTATCAAACTCATGAAATCCAACGATTTTTAAAAGTAACTCCTTTACTTAAACGCAGCCTAAGCTGCGACCCCCAAAGTCTTGCAGCAATGAAGTAATAGTCGTACTTAAGACTAGGGCATATTGTGATTTATGAAGGGACATAAAGTTTTATAGAAATACCAGCTTCTTTAGCAAAGTGTAAAATTCAGAAAAAGTGGAAATTGGGCGTAATCTGTAAACTTAAGTTTTACATGTAGAGGAAGCACATTCATGCAAAACCATCGAGTAAATAAGACAACACAAGTAAAATTACGTTGGAAAATAATCCTTCTGTAAATGTTTCCTATGCATATGCTTCCATATTACGTGCAAGGTAATTTATGGCTGTTACCAAAAAGCCCAAATTTCGAGTATGTATTCTAACATTATTCATGTGAACTGTTAGTTTTTTCCTTCGTTTATGCATCGCTTGATTTACGTTGGCCTAAGTCAACCACGTTTTCGCTTGATATGGCCCATCGGGAGACCACAGGAGTAATACATTTCTCAAGCTCACGTACGGATATGTCAGTCAGTGACTTATAAATTTGAATGGAATTATCAGGTGCAGAAGGATAGGAGCATAGTTGGAAAGAGTTTTGACTCTCAGATGACTGCAGACTGGCTGTCAGGACGTCGATGCCGGAGTGACGAGAGCCTCAGGAATCACCGCAATGCCTTGTTAGGGTGGCCAATCACGCGGCTGATGTCTAGACTAGAGGTCGTGACGCGACCTTGAGATGGGCGAAGGCTGGCTAGCCTGGGCGCGCGTCCATTTGTGCAAAGGCCCGAGGCACGCGGGGAACCTGCTTTCGCGCGTGGTCCTATGCTCTGAGTGACCTTGTCTGTGGCGTCAAGAGTTAGGAGGTCGTCGGACAGACACGACCACTATAGACTCTTAATGGTCCCATACTTCGGACGTTGCCCTCGAGGTGTGCCTTCGTCCGGCTGTTTACGTCTGCCAACCTCGTTTACAATAGTATTGCACATAATATACTAAGCTACCAGCTAGCATCACACTTTTTTCCTAATGCGGAACCGGGCCAGAAGGTCTTATCAGGCAGAGTTTCCCTTGACAACTTAAACTACCACGATAGAATTACGAATTTGTTTTCCTGGGTTGATAATGAGATAGCCAACGTTTCTTTCTGATACTGAGTTCTAGCTTGATTGATCTTAAAGTTCGAGCCTTCCTGCCAAACTCTGGACATTTGAACTGAACCGTCACTCAAAGGAAGTGATCTCGGATTTCACAGTTTAATAAAGTTCAGGATATTATCTTTTCGAGCATGAGTGTGCAACCATTGTCAAAAAGTGCCTCATAAACCTTCAGTTACAGAGGGTTATTATGACGGAATAACTATCTTAATTATGCAAGAGAATGGATGGTTTATCCATCATCAACTAACTCTCTGGAGGTAAGGGAAGACTGGTCCGGCTTTCGTAACTGGTGAAATTAATGAATTGCGCTATATGGAGATTTCTCAATTGTATCTGTTTCCAAAATCACCAATCCTTTCAGAGTCACCTTATTGTCATGTTACCGTTACAGTACTGCCACGCTATTTAGAAGGCACAACGCGCTTAGTATTTGTGGAGCCCCCTACAGCCACGCGGGTGTCCTGAATTCATTTCAGCACAGCAACTTTGTAACCACTTTCATTTGTAAAACAGGGAAATTTCCAGAAATTTCCCCTAGCGGACTCGCCATGTGAGTTTGGTAAAAACAACTAAAACTTATCGACAACAAACTGGTTTCACATGAAGGCGTAATTCTGCATAAGGATTGGTGTATACTAGATTCTTAGAATAATAAACTCCTCCTGCTTCTTCTAATTCAAGTTACTTTGAAAGAGATCACTCAAAAGTTAGATGTGATGAAAAAGTGCATTTTTATTCGATTTCCATTTATTTTCCATTGCTGATCAGAGTATTCATATTTTGACCAAGAATTTATACTGACTCCTCGATGGTGTTTTGATGAAATACCTGTAAACGTCTTTCGGTATGGTAGTCATCGATCCGTAAGACGATAACTATATTTAATAACTTTAATAGAATTTCCGATATAAATTTTCCCGTTAAACTGGAAAAGTCGCATTTTTACGTTTAATATGATGTCTCATAAAATGTTAGCTACTTAAATGGTGTTAGACTATTAAAAGTTATGCAATATAGTCGATATACAATGCAGTACGGACAATATGCTGGCTACTACACGCGCCTCGTCCCGACAATAATATATTTACTGATCAATTACTTTATGAATTGATATTCCGCGATCTTAAAAATCCCATAATTATAATTTTTGAGGCAAAAGAAATTTACTTCAAGTTTAAAATTTAACGGTAACTCTGGTTCTAAATGAATTCAAACAAAGTGCTTTTGGCACGTTTTCTAAATAATAGATTTGAATTTGTCACAACGTCGCAATTTATTCCGACTTAACATTCAAAAAAGTAAAGAACGTAGATATTCGAAGTCGATAGATCTATTTAAAGCGCCTTTTCAAGCGATACTTTGTTATAGATAGTTTTGATTAATCTTAAACATATCCTTCTGTGATGTTTTTTTGCAGACTTTCATTGCTTGGAAATTAGTGAACATGCTTTGTTGATTCTAAATCCATGACTCAAACAACTTAAGATCGGAATGTCCAAAAACCCACTATATTAATCGCCGGTTATTGAGCCCACCTTGGGCCCAGACCAAATTGAGCTTAATAAGCGGCGGGGGCACTAACCGAAGAGTCCTAGTTCTTGATTAGGAAACACAGTATAGGCACTACACATTACATACGCACTGTATTATGTGTAGAGCTTGGTTATGTACAAGAAAAGAATGCTGTTTGTCTGTATTTTACGTAATAACAAAAAAATGATTTGCAACACGTAACCAGTTGCGCATGCAGAGAGATGAGAATTTCGCTCTATCCTGTTGGCAAACTGGGCAAACTGAACTGCTTCCTGGGACTCGAATACTGGCAAACTGGACCCCTTATCTGCGCATGTCTCAGACCTGTTTACGATTACCTATGACTAAGGATTCCCGACGGAATCCGAAACGTCAGGCAAATAAAAACTCTTGTTCCAGTGATCGCATCTTCGTCTTTTAAACTGGGCTTTATAGCCGGCGACTGGGCTTATTGGCCGGGGGATTTTGCTACATAAAATTTCGTCCGAAGCTGACTTGGGCTTAATACGCGGCTGGGCCTATTAACCGTGGGCTTAATAATCAGCGACTACTCTATTTAGGTAAATGATTTTAAGAAATATCCTCTGTTGAACGTTTTTATAAACACGTATACAAGAATCTGTATTTATGGCCAATTGTCTGAAAGCACCGAAAATCGCACAGTGTTGACCGACAATTCAACCATCGGTTTCGCTGATTTCCACCATGAGCTTCAACAAGGTGAACCCAGACACGGTGATTCGCGCTGGACTAAAGTAAAAGTTGACTCGCGCAGAATAAAAAAAAAAGATTTGCAACACGTAACCAGTTGCGCACGCAGAGAGATGAGAATTTCGCTCTATCCTCTTGGCAAACTGGGCTTTGTAGCCGGCGACTGGGCTTATTAGCCGGGGGATTTTGCTACATAAAATTTCGTCCGAAGCTGACTTGGGCTTAATACGCGGCTGGGCCTATTAACCGTGGGCTTAATAATCAGCGACTACTCTATTTAGGTAAATGATTTTAAGAAATATCCTCTGTTGAACGTTTTTATAAACACGTATACAAGAATCTGTATTGATGGCCAATCGACTGAAAGCACCGAAAATCGCACAGTGTTGACCGATAATTCAACCATCGGTTTCGCTGATTTCCACCATGAGCTTCAACAAGCTGAACCCAGATAAGGTGATTCGCACTGGATTATATTCAACGTGTACTTGCGCAGAATCGACCTCACTCTCTCCCCACTCCCTCACCTGCACAAAGTCAAGAAGACTGGAGCTGGGGGAGGAGGGAGAGAGGGGGCGCAAAAGTTTTCACCTCCATTTCGAGAACGATCTGAACTTGTTATAATCGAACTCCCGAAATAATTACAAAGAAAGGTGACGTACATAAGATGGCCCTTTTACGATTGCACCTGACAGTTCCATTTAAATTAATTAGTCACTGAGCGGTATGTCCACACGTGAGCTTATGAAATATCTTATTCCTGTGACGTTCCAATCAGCGCAATCAGGCGAAAATCTGTTTGCCTTCGTCCAACGTATCCCAGGGAATGTGGAATGAAAGAAAAAAATGGATATAGTTGTGAACCCATTTTTGAATCTATACACGAACTCTGAGCTGTTCGTTAACAGCCTCGCTTTACACTGCGCGTAATATGGAAGCATATCTATCCGAAAATTTCACAATATGCTTTTTTTTCAAACGTTATTCGACTTGTGCTGCTTTATTCACTAGTTTGGATCACAAGAACAGATTTTCTCTACATTTTAAACCTAAATTTACTCTTAAAACCCGATTTTTCTCGGACTTTTCCGTTTTAAAAAACAGTAATATATCCAAGCAACGTAATAATACTTGTTAAGGCACAATATGTTTTCCTTTTAGTAGGATTTATATCTTAATGCTGTAAGACTTTAGGGGAGGCAGCTTGAGGTGATTTTGCTTACTAAGGATTTTCTACTAAAAACGCTTGAATTTCATGAGTTAGAGCAGCTACTGTAATTTGATGCGAGAGCAATTGAGACTAGGCAAGGACACGTGTACTTAGATTTTGCAGGCAATTTTTAAATTACAAAATCAGTACGTGTTCCTTTTCAGAGTAATGGGTCTGAAAAAAATGTGAGTATCAGACTGAGTAAATGAAAAAAGCTCAGTTGACCTCTGAATTTATGGCCAACCGGGTCGACTGGCCATTTTCTACACCCGGCAGGGCACAGAATGAGACTGCTCCCACTGCTAGTGACCGAATTAGACCCGGTTGCGTATAATTTTCTGTGCTAACAACGCAAGTTCAACAATAAAGCCACAGAGGGCGAAATTAGTCTGAGATAAGCTTGCGTGTTTTAGTGTGGGAGGGGCCGTGGCTCTGCTTTTGTACGATATCAGGGTCCATTCCTATTGCCTCGGAATTGGTCTGAAAACACCAGCGCGAAGGGAGGGGTGGGCGTATACAGAGGCAATACTGTGCCGGCAAGGGGGGAGGAATTACAAGCGTTGGAGGCCAGCGGTGGTGACAGCTGTAATCGAACGAGAGGGGGAGGTGGAGACAATAGCAAGTAGTTCTTGAAACAGTTGTCTCTTGACGCAGTGAGGGTGGGCTGAAGCATTGTGGGAAAAGGCGATTAAAATGCAAGAGAGCCGAACGGGGGGGAGGGGGGGTGGGGACAATATTCAAGCAACTCTTAAGTGGTACTTTGCCGGGAGACTAGTTTTAACACCAGTACTCATTTGACTGGAAACAAAAGGGTCAACAGGGGCAGCATTCTTGGCGGAAGGGGGCTCGCGCCCGCAGTTCAGAGGAAGTGGAAAAGCCTTTCGTCAGAGGGAAACAATTGGTGTCGGCCTAGCAGGGAATCACTGAAAATGAACAGGAAAAATTTCCAACTTGTTCAAGTGAAAATAGCAAAATCCTTGACTATGTACTGATTCCGAAATTGGTAAGTGAGTCTATTGGGCTGGTGACTTAATAACGTATGGCTACTGCAACATCTACTGATCAGGCATCATCGTCCGAAGGTTAAGAAACTGACTGACTGAGAGCTATTTGAGGTCTGGACCTCCTCTTGGTATTTTCTTTTCATTACTTTACCATGGAAACGGTTTCCTTGGCCAATGGTGCAGTCACTGCCTCGCAATACGCAATGATTTTCCCCAATCCATTTCATCTTCTCAATGTAACAAACTACGAGCGAATAAACAGTAGGGCATTTTAAGTCAGCACTGTACCACTTCAAAAATGCTCGTGCTCTGTTGCTTGATGCGAAATACTACAAGGGCTTGTTGATAGCAGGGGCTAAGGTTAATTAAACCCTAGCATATGCGATCTTCAGACCATAGTTCTTTAGTCTAGAAGAAGTCGGTTGAGGCCAGAGTAGTTGGAACAGTTTATACAGTATACAGAGGAACGAAGAATGAGAAGGAAGAAGACTGACTACGTAGAGCACGTCCTTCCGCTGGAGCGGCGTGGTTAGGAGTGCGGCTTAGTAGCAGAAATCCCAGCGGCCAGAGAAAGAGCGTTTACGCGCGCAGGGCTACTATTCGTTGCCAGGCCAGGGCCCAGCTTTGCAGCATCTGTGATTGGCTGTTTCCCACAGTCGAGGACAGCAGCCGTGAGATTTTAGCAGAGTTCACTTCGATGCGAGCTAGTCAAGATATGGGCGCAAGGGACAAAGGCACAATGCGTCAGCGGCTGATCTTGGGTTCCAAATGGCTGCTGGGGGCCACTACGCGTTCTGCTATATCTCAGATTAGTAGTCGACATTTTGCTCTTGGATATTTTGGACTAAGGGGTTCCTCCATTTTAGTGAAAGCTGTATGTCGCAACGTTAAAAAGAATATGAAAACCTTAATGCACAGACGTTCACCCAACATCGATTACAGATGAATACTAATAATACCCCGTGTATGTCCTCGTCAGCATTTCGGAGAACGAAGGTTACCCGCACACAGTACTGGCTACAAGGGATGATTCGTCAATGTAACGGCTAATGCTCAAGGTTAGAAAACCGCGTTCGACACGCCAAAATGTATTAGTTATAAATAAGGCTGCCTATCACCGACGTGGTAATGACGTGATGGACCGTTTTTGCCTCCTCAGGTTGTAGACTACATGTCGGTTTCCACCCGAAAATTCGACCATCGGTTTCACTACTATCCACGGTATGCTACACAACAGGATGGTGAACGGATGATGACTTGAGTTAAGGTATACTGATAGTAATTTTAGTGATAGTAGACTCGGGCGCAAACTGCCAAACCATCATCACCTTGATCGCAACCGAAAGCGATGAGCTGGAGAGCAGCTGATTGTAGAACGTAATTTGTCGCGTTTCCACCAAGAAATATATCTTTTGCGCATTTGCTGCCTCTATCACTCCTTTCTGCGATTTGCCTTGATGATGGGTTCGAAAGAGAGTCCGAAGCTTCAGGCTAACAAAATTTTTGTTCCAGCGATCGCATCTTCTCCATCAGAACTGCCGCCTGGAATTTGTCTGTTTGCTCCAAATTTTACCGTCCTCGTTTTCTGCCTACAAATATGCCTTCATCTGGAATAATTTACCATCCGAAATTAGGTTGTCATGCACGAAGCCAAATTCAGTAAAAAATTAACTTCGAGAGGAATAGAGTGCATCTTGGCCATTTCCTTCCCAAATACGCAAACTTTGGGCTTTAAAAAGGTCTCCTTGGTATTTGAGGTGGTTCCTTGATATTAAATTGGTTTCTACATATATTTACATCATCCTCCACAGAGTCAATATTCGCAGCAGTTTTGTTCCCCTCCTCTTTTCAACCACCGTAGCTAAATGTCGACCATCCTTCTCCATTTTGTAACTTACCATGCTAATAGCCTAGCTACTGGTTAAAAGGCCCAGACACGTGTTTTGCCGGTATTTTGCCGCTGCTTAACACAGCTGTGAGGGGTCCAGCTCATCATTGGGTCCCCCAGCTTTCCCCTGTCTGCTTTCTGGTTGATATTAAGCTGAACCTTCTCTATTTTGCAACCGTGAAGATCATCTTCGCGGGTTCTGTTGATGATCGTTGTACGTTTTTCTGCTTTCGCCACCTTGTCGGTGGACTATACAGCCCACAAGCTCGCATATCCAGCATTTCGGTGATGAGCTCGTGGCATCTACTGTCCCCTCTTCGTTTCAGCCCTGTTGTCCGCGATGAGCTCCACCTCTTCCCCTCCCCAAAGGTTGTGAACCGTAGGTTTTGAGGTAACAGGATTTCTGACACGATAAGAAGCGTTCCAAACCCTCACATACTCTCAACAACATCATGATCCTGTTGTGGCTAGCTCGCGTTGAAGTGAACTCCACTAGAAACTCGCTACTGCGGTTCTCAACGCCTGCGAACAGCCAATCACAGTTGCTGCGTTGACGCCTTCTGGGCCGGCAATGAATTGCAAGCCTGCACGCGTGAATTTTTTCTCTGTCCACTGGCCTGACTGCTGTAAAATTTGCATTTGGGTCCTGCTGGCTCTCCTGGCTGTTCGTGTTCGCCCAAGTCAGATTTCTTCCATCTATTCTTCGTTCCTCTGTGTACACAATATACTGTTCCCACTAAACTGGCCTTCTCAAGACTTGTTCTCCCCTAAATAACCATGGTCTAAAGATTACAGTTGCTTTGGTTTAACGTACTTAACCACTGCGATAATCCCATCTTACTACATCTTATAAATCAAACTATTATTTTTCGATAGAAGCAGTGTTTTATCCGTACATTTTGTTTGAAATCGGCGTTCGCTGAACTCTGCCGGTGATTTCAAGAAGCAGTTCTTTTTCACCACTTCTTGCTTAGTTCACTATATTTACCAAATATTGTTGATCATTTTTTTAAATGGCACCCCGTTCTGACGAAGATTGGCATAAGCTGCATGCCATACTACTAATTTCTGTTGTTTATACAGATGTTTACATAGAGCTAGAATTATTCTTACCACAGCATTAAGTTTGTAATGCATGTTGGCCTTCAGCTAAATTCCATGAAGGGCACCTAATATCGTGTCCTTACTTTAACCTTGGACTTAACTATAACCAAAACACTAACGATCATCTTATCCGGCAACAGTGGGTTACGGGAGCACCCTTAGACACCGCAGGCCCCAGGATCGTGTGAAAAGTGTATAGTGCTAATGAGGCCTCAACCTTGAACAAGCAACAAAAATGTGTGCGAGAGAACACAAAAAATTAAATAAGGTTCCATCAAGTTTATTTTTCTAGGCCTATATATATCAATGAAAGTGAAGGGTTATATAAAAAGTACTAAAAATAACTCTCGATAAATAAAAGTAATTGACATAGCAAAGAAAGACATTTAAACAACCTTTTTTCATATCATTATATGAAGTTAATAGTCAACTCACAGATGGTTTCTTTCCAAAACTATGAAATAATAAAACAAATTGGACAAAGCTGTGTATTCAAAGTGCAAGGGACCTACATAACGTATCCTGATCTAGCCCAGCTAACTCTACCGTTTCCTAACTTTAACCTTGAATCCGACCATTGCCGTTCATCTACGCAACCCTTACACTCCTAGCCGCCAGCGCAACCGCAAACCTAACCCTCACTCTTCTACCATCAACCTCAGCCCTTGCCTTACCTTCAACTTCCCGTGGAATTCAGCGCAAGGTCACCTGCAGTAGTCGTGTGGGATACCTATGATCACGCCCCACCTGCTGGACCTCTTAAGCCCTGGATGTGAGCTGCTTCAACGACTTGACTGACGATGGCGTGAAGATAGAAAAGACAGCCGAAAAAATTGTTCATGTTCTCTGAAATATTTCCCAAAACTGTAAGCATTTCTTGTTATGTAATGTAAAGTACTGCATCGTTATGAGATGTGATAATCATTCGCAAAGTATGTCCCTTTGGGACGCTTATAGTTGTTAGAGCATACTGTAGTCGGATTATCCATTTTAAATAAGACACAAAAATTATAAAATTTTTGCCTACCTTTCTAGTAAATACATATCCCATGGGGTTTAGACACTGAATTAGGCACCTCGTCGACAATCCATTCGGTGAAAGGGTTGGTATTGGCTAGTTAACCAACAAGAAAGCCTATCTTTGTGAAGTTGGGGCGAGTCCTACCGAAATTTAATAGCATGGGTTGCCCTTATCAGCTTAATCTAGCAGAGCGGGACAGGAAAGGTAGTATCGTCAGATGAAATCAGAAAGTCCGATTCTCTAGTTTACTTAGAAGCATCGGTTGCCCCTCTATGTCCTTAGGCTGTTGTTATTCAGCAGTTGCCGTAGCCGCCTGCTGTCCAAGTTGTTAGGGCCGTCGATGATCTGGTTATGAAACATGCTTGTCCCATTGTGTCTTGGAGCTCAATCTCGAAAGTCACAATTCCTGGGATTGAGTATGACTCACTAGTGACGGCTTGTAAGCCATTCTGCTGTCCTTTGTCTTTTTCAGTTCCTCTTTACCTATATATTTATATTCTTGCCAATTGGCCCGCAGCCGAACAAACTAGCAGGCGTATACAGTTTGGCAGCTTTTTGCCTGGCGAGAGTGCATGCGGGATATACCCAGTGAGCTTACTGTACGTTGTCTGGCATCAAGGAAACTTGTCCAACATAATTTGTCTTCCATGACTTGTGAAGTAAGAACTGTTTTTTGTTTTCACTTACTTTCACCCTGTGCTTGCAGCCCATTCCAGACTGTCCAAATGTTCGTCGGACAGCAACGATTTCGGGTACCATTTCAAAAACTCTTAGCAGAACGAGGACGAGGAGTTTGTGAATTCAGATTCCGAAAGTACGACAGGCGTGGATAAGCAGGGACAACGTTGAGAACCGTAGGCGAATCACTTCGACAAACTCAACGGACACACCAGAGACAGTGGCACTAGAGTCCAGAAAATACTTTCTGCAAGACTCGTTCATGAAATAACCTTCAATTTCAGGGTGAAAGACTTCGTGAGCCACACAGTTCATCAAATAACAAGGAAGAGGTATTTACCGAAATACTTGTCATATTTAGCCGCCGGTGAACTGTTCATTCTAGCCTAGTCTATCAGCCGTGCTGGATGGGGCCTGTGGCATCTAAGCTTCAATCATCAGATCGTATCCCAGGTTATTGGTAGAAGACAGAAGTCATCTGAATGAGGTTTTTTTGCAAATAACCGTGGATTGCTATTTCGAGTAGCGAAGCTAGGGCTGATGTTGATTGCGTCCAGTCGTACCCGAGCGGGGTGTGTGGAGGTGTGTGTGAGAGAGTGCCGACAGTTCTTTTTACATGATTTTGGGGCAAGTTCAAGTCTTGCGTGATTGGCATGTTGTCTTACCCGAAAGGAGTGTCTCCTTTAGAGGCCCCCCACTGCATGTTTGCGCGATGGCATGTTAAAGTTTCCTTGAGAAACCGCGGCTAGTTGAGCACGCGTGTGTGCACGCCTTGTGCGCACGTGTGTGTGCGAGTGAATGTCGGTCAAGAGTGCTAAGGTCAACGAGTCGAAAAACAGCCGCCTGCCAAAACACATGACATTGACGCAACTAGAAGTGGGAGGGGACAGTATCGTTGGCCGTGCGCCACAGACGCTGGAAACTTACTTCCATAAGAATACCTGGTAAGCCTATGCACTTGTGACTAACTAATCATCAGGCGAGCACAAATCAACAGTGTAATTATAGTGGACTATGATATTATGCGGAATCTGATTGGGTATTTAAGACAGTTCAGGTATGGGGGGGGGGGTAAAAATGCGAGGAGCGGCTAAATGATGTCTTGGCAGAAGTAGCTTATGTAGGCCCACTTATATACCCCTAGTCCCAACCTTTTTTCCGGCAGAGATGGTGGTTATAGAGTTTTGTGGAGTGAGAAAATAGGAAAGGCAGAGAAGGAAACTTCTAGAAGTTAGTGTAAAGTGCAAAAAATGTATTCATCAACACGCTACCCAACTCAAAGGAGGGAAGTGTTAGGATATTAGCCAGACCAAATGCTAGTAGCGTTTGAAGTCTTTCCCAAGGCATCGAGCCTAGCCAAATGTCATTTTTGGTTAGCTCTGATGGCATACAGTCGTGACTGTCCACGCGAGTTGACCTTAACTTCTGCGCGCAACTGGTCGCAGTTGTCCCAATGTGCCAATCAGGCTACAGGCGAACGCGCAATCGACACTCTCTTATAAGACACTGTCCCCCTGACACACGGAGAGTTGCAGCCACACCAAACAGCGGACGCTATTGAACAAAGTAATCATTGTGGTGGTCAGCAGCAGGCTCGACGCCTTAGGAGAGCCGAAAAGGTTGTTAGCCTTTGGTCAGGCTACCACCCTAACGATTCCCTGCGTCACCAGTGTTGTAACGACGACGCATGGAGTTGCAAGGGTGGCATCTGACTTGTGTCACCGTTGAATTACGCCCTGTTGAAATCCCCAAAGAAGAACACAATTGGAAGGGCGTAACTTTTGGGTCCACCGAGAGGAAGGGTTTATTGTGTACAAAACCCGGAGGATCTGTCTCGGGTGGCTGGTGCCGCTGGTTGGATCTCCGGCGCGCTCTTTGTCCCGCCTCGGGACAAGCCCGACATTGGGAGCGGACTGGCGTCCGCTGTTTGGTGTGGCTGCAACCCTCCCTGTTTCTGGGGGACAGTGTCTTATAAGAGAGTGTCTAGTGCGCGTTCGCCTGTAGCCTGATTGGCGCATTGGGACAACTGCGACCAGTGGCGCACAGAAGTTAAGGTCAACTCGCATGGACAGTCACGCCTGTATGCGAGCAGAGCTAACCAAAAATGACATTTGGCTAGGCTCGACGCCTTAAGAAAGCTTCCAAACGTTGCTAGCGTTTGGTCTGGCTAATATCCTAATAGAAGTTGCTTCCCGTGGCCGCATGTAAATTGAAGGTTTGCGCGGCGCGTCGCGTCGCGGACTTTACTAATCTAACCCCAGAACGGTAAGGTCTCCTTCAGGTAAGTTGAAGTAGATGACCTCCTAACTACCATTTCCATTTTTCAGGAAATTCAGAAAATTTGCAATTTTATAATCGGGTTCATCCACAATAAGTTAAACTATAATACAGATAAGGAAAGTCTACAGATATAAATCAACAACACTTCTAAATACAGTAAAATGAAAATTCATTTAGCATTTATTAAACATTTCAAAGTTGAAAAAATTCCCATTCGATAATTTAGAACACAATTTTGGTGAGCGAACGCTTTCAGTAACTTCTCATCAGGCCAAACAGGTACAAAGGAGGTTTAAATATAAAAATCGATAGTTTGTCTTTCTTTACATGCAGGGTCCAATCAGAGCGCGGAAATGTGCAGCCAGTTAGGTAATCGTTGGCCATGCCAAGTTGGGGGCTTGCATGAGATTCTTTTGTGCACACAAAAACGGTTTCCTCAATAGGATTGCGGTTGCTTCTGTTGTTGTCAGCAGACGTTGACCCAAGGACTTTGGGTAGTTTGGTGGGACCTTGTAAATTACCTTAAAGGCTTCGCTTGGGTCCACATGATGTTCGGTGTCAACCATGTGTGCGAGGATAGAACTGTTTATGCTTTTGGTCTCGCCTTTGGTTAGCCATGCCGCAAGGTGTTCCCGTATTCTTTTAGATAAGTGCCTACTCGTGCGATCGATATAACCAGCTCCACAGGAGCAAGTAAATGAGTAGATACACATAAAAGTGGTCTGAGTTGGTAGCTTATCCTTTCCCTCACCATGCAGTATCGGGTTGGTTGAAAATAACACCTGCATTTTCGCTGCTGGGAAGGTTTGTGTTACGACTTGCTTGAGGCGTCTGCTTAAGATTTGGCTTGCTGCATCCCCTTGAAAGGGAACTTTGAGGAATAGCGTCTTCTTTTCCTCCGTGGGTGTGGTGGGCTTTGTTCCTTTCTCCATAATATTCTTTATGATGAAGCTATCCGGATATCCGTTCTCTCGAAGCACGTTCTGGAGTTTCTGGAGCTCCATTTCAATAGTGTCAGCTGAGCAGATTTTTCTGGCTCTTTGCGTTAAGCAGCGGACTAAGCTACGCTTCTGTCGGATGGGTACAAAACTGTTAAAATTTTATGCTGTCCGGACCACGTTTTCTTTCCGTAAACGCTCCTTCCTATGCTACCGTCAGGTCTTCGACTTAGGAGGACATCCAAGAACGGAAGCAAACCTGCCGTCTTCACCTCCACGGTGAACTTAATGGAGGGGTGTGCTTGATTAACGGTGTGTAGAAGCGCATTTACATCAATAGCTGCTGGGGCGTGTGTCCAAAGTTCCCACCCATAGAACCCTATAACCACCGTTTTGGTAGGAAAACATGCAAGGAGTAGGGATTAATGAGTGGGCCCACATAAGCTACTGTTGCCGATATCTTAGCAAAAGTAGCTTATTCAAAGTCACAACCATACGTCCAATTATGATCCAAGATTTTCTTTCGAAATTGTTAAGGACAATTTTTGTTGTCTTCATTCTTCATCAATACGACTCCCGTGTCACTTAAAGTCGACGCCAATACTCACCTATGGGTGAAATCGACTCTAGACGAGGTGACTCACTCTGGTGCGCGGATTGTAAAAATGAGCGGCTGGGTGACCTTAGCGCTTAAGTTTCAATCATCTAAGTCTAGACCTGCAATTGTCGGTGTCTCTTCGGGGCGCAGGCCACACCTCCACTGACCAAAACAACATCATGAAAGGGTGTCGATGTATTCAAACCGTGTTTGTAGACGTTAAATCCAGACTGACTTGGGTGTAAATTTCTTTTCAACTTTCGACAGAGACAAAAGCGTTCAAACGCTTTAGTGCATGATTTTTGTCTTCAATGTCAAGAAGAAAATTCCGTGATTTTAAAGGCAGCATGCTGGATTTCATGGGCAGCGATGTCACGTACTCAACAACTGACCCGCATTTGCATGCTGACCATATTCTGCTGAAACGTGTTATCTTCAAGGAGATGGACACGGGAATGGCCCTTTCATGGCGTAAATTACGTAATGTCATACTCTCATCAGTAAAGAGTGCTCCCGAAAAGAAATTACTTTGAAAGAGGTATATACCCCTAATTTTATAGTCAACAATATACGATTGTTCAAAAATCGTCATTTTTGAGGTCTATTTTATTTTTCCACATTCTCAGCTTCTAGTTGATGTGCAAATGAGGCATAAGTTTTCAGATTCTAGAAAGGTAAGAATAACAAATCGAGGTGTGCGAGATTACGGGCCCTTGGGTCACGGGTGGGGACTCGTCTACTCAAATGCTTGTTAACAAAACTTGAAGTGTCGAATTCCGGGTGTACCCATCCTGGAGTTAGCCACGTCCGGTTGATGGCAGTAATTAGGGCAGGAATGGTTATGCCGGTATCTTGTATCTTTTGCTGAAGGTTTGATTCAATGTTTAGTGTCTGTAACTACTAGGAACCTGCTCCAGTAGGAATTTTGAATTTAATGGCGACTTTGCGGACTTGATTCGGTTTTCTACGAATTCTGTTTTATGTTGTGTGTAGGGAGCTCTGGCTAAAGAGATACACACAGTGAATAGCTCTGGATTGAGTAGGTCCTGAACTTTCCGTTGTACAAATATCAGCTCAGACACGGGGAAGCAAATGAGTATCTTCAGCCATTAGCTAAATGCTCTTGGAATTAGGAGAATTTCCACATAAAATGTTCTTCCCTTAACCAGTCGCTTGAGGTTAGAAGTCTTTGGAGACAAAATACCTCCCATCTGCTGCCTAGGGATGCCCCGCTCAGAGCCCTAAGCTGCATACACTCCATCACGCTTATATCAGTAGAATTATCTGGATTGTGTCATTTAGTGACACCAAAAAGCTGATTTAGTATTCCCGAAGTAAAATTTGCCCAAGTATGCTCCTTCGCCCTAGCATGTTGCGTGACTAGTTTGTTTGGTTTATCTGGGCAGACTGGCCACGCACCCTGGTTGTTATAGGGACGCGAGCGGAGTCTGGAGTCATACGCACAGGCAAACAGCGAACGCTAACGACTTTTCACCCAGCGTGAGCAGCTACCGATCAGCGTGCACACTCGACGACCCTTCATAGAGCGTGGGGAACTATCGATTAGAGAGCATACTAAACGACAGCTCACACAGCGCCTGCTGCCTAGAGATGCCTCCGTCAAACCAAATATGTGCTTTAGCTGATTAACCTTGCTTCTTCGCTATATGATTAGCTGTAACTACTTCGTTTGATTTTTCTGGACAGAATTGTCATGCAATATTTATGCAATATTTAGTTTTTAAAACTTTTGATACCACAAAGTGCATGTAAAATAATAAGAACTTCAACGGTGAAGACCCAAATTCCCCTCAAAAAACTGAAATGAATGAGCTTGGCGGTGTTTATTAAAAGCGCAAACCACACCTTCACTGACCTCAACAACACCATGACATGGCGTGGGATTACGGATGCCGTAGCCGTAGACACTAAAGCCAGACTGACTTTGGGGCGGACTTGTTTTCAACTTTCGACACCGACAACAGCGTTCGGCTGTTGCCATGTGCGCGCTGTCTGCGATGCCAGAAAGCAAGTTGATTTTTTTGAAGGCAGAATGAAAGATGCCACGTATATGCACATTTTATGATAAACAAGGGATATACATTCGTTAACAAACGTTCGCAGATCGCTAACAGAACTCCCTCATCTCACTCTGCCCTGGAGCTCAGTTCTCGGGCCCTGACAGCAGCTACACAGTGGCTAGTAGTCTAGACAGATAGCATTGCCGGCAAAGACTAAGAAGACTGGAGTTGCCAATTCTGGCTTATTAGCTTTCGTCAGTCAGTCATACCCAACTCCAAGTAGTACACCACCTGAGGCCTAAATTCTCTACATTTTTGATCGGAAGACTAATGCTCTAAGCATTGAGCCACGAGCTCGTTGTTTTGCCGGTTTAGATCGGATTATATTGACACTCGTTTCTCAACGTTCACCAATCGCTAATGAAACTCACTCAATACTTAGAGCGTTAAATTTCTGATCAAAAAGGGGCGCCCGTTGGAGCATCGGGTAGGACGCCACTGGGGATTGGGTACGACTGGCTGTCGATGGCTAGTAAGCCAGAAACGGCCATTCGAGGCTCCCTTGTATTTCCTGCAGTACTATCTGGCTCAAATTCGCCTGTTGGCTTCCTTCTCTTGAAACTTGTTAGCCTCATGAACAAGGACACGGGAGGTAAAATACCTTGCCCTTGTGGGATACGAAGTAGTCCGGCCGGATAATGGAAGATAGGCGTATCCAAACAGTTATAACTTAGTAAATAATATAAGGCTTGGAAGGCCGGACAGTTATGGATAATTTACTTAAGTGCAGAAAGAGAAGGATGTCAGTAATAGGTAAGTGACTCCCAGACGAGTGCAGTCTAGCCATGAGCGGGCTGAAGTCCAGAGCCGCGTTCCGGCGGGTGTAGCCCCGGGTCCGGATGCCTGCAGCCGGCTCTGGGAGTGTCTGAGCGTAAGCAGTCACCATCCTAAGGTCATTTGTGAACTGGCTTTGGGAAGTGTTTGGCCAGTTAGGCCAGTCGCGTCCGTGATCTTGATCGAAGGTGGACACAAGAGCCAAACATGCGGGACATGCCCCAAAAGATTGCGAGCAAAGCCTGGCTTAGAATACGAGGGCGCTACACCCACAGTGTTTGACTATCATGATTAGCACATATGGTTGTGCAGTAGTCCCAGTGAGAAGGTCACAAGGCTTAAATCCTTCTAAATAACTCACAGTTTTCCACATAGCGCCATCTTCAAAGCTGTTTAATTGTTCGACATCCTCCCCCCCCCCCCCGTTTTTAGTAGATGGGCACAAAGGCACAGGCTTTCAGAATGACAAAATCAAGGTGAGTTTCGTTATGGTGGGCTGATATTCCATCGGTAGTGGAAAACTTTAACGTGCAAATACCACCTGATTAATTATTCAGGTAGAAGGAAACGTGAAAAAACGCTGTTTACCCTATTTAATCTACTTTTAAAATTGCCAAATGCATTGGCGTGAAGAGCTTCGGAAAATCGAGAATAACGCAGCTGTGCCAACGGCTTTCTGATCAATTCTTTGATTTATCAAAAAACCTTGCCGATGGAAGAAGAAGAAAAGGAATTACGCTCACTGAGGTCGTTGTTATGTATGCTGTCAACGGTGCTACAATCATCATTATGGGCAAGATTTACTCAGTCAATAAGGTCAACCAAGCCTTTAATGAGAGTAAGATCTACTTCTCCATTACCAAGTAACTAACGACAAGGAAGACCGCATCCGTAGAGAAGAAGGGAAAGGACCTCACTTGATAGAAGCTCATAAGCCCCACGGACTAAATTTCTGACTTTCAATCATCCCCGTATCCCACGTGCTTATGGCCTTCCAAAGGTTCACAAAGCAGATGCACCATTTAGAATGATAGGGCCACTCATTGGATCGCCTACTTATAAGTAAGCCAAGTGGGTATATAAACACTTAAAGCACCTCACTAATGGATCACAGTACAACAGCACTAATTCTGATGCTTTCCCAGAGAATCCGAGACCTTAATATAGGTCCGGATGAATAACTTTTGCCATTTGATGTGGTTGCTCTATTCTCCTTAAAACTGCCTAACGTGGAAATTATGTAATGGAGTAGCTCGAAGCCTGGGTGGAACATCCATTGACACTCCAATGCAGCATGTTTGAGATAAGCTTGGGCTTTGCCTTATCAATTGTTATCTGTTTGAGGATAGGTATTACCAGCAGTTCAAGGGCAACGCACTGGGTTCAGGTCAGATCAGGTGAGGTTTTATTAGGGACATATAGGTAAATACATTTAAACTCCCTCTTGCTACAGAGCAGCTATGATGCAGCACATGTGGCGTTGCCAGTAATGGAACTACATAAGAAGGGTAGACAGTAAAAAAACTCCTTAGGCATTGTTCATCGATACATAGTCTGCTGAAAATGAAAGAAGTCGATTTTTACTTATATCGTAGCAGTTTTCAGTATATTTGTTTTCTTCTAGGCTTAGCTCTAATCTAGCGAAAGCAGAGCAGTGTGGCAGAATATCAACGACGATTTTGAGAAAACTACTAATCTTCTATCGATAGAAATGTTGGACACTTTTTTTCCTACGGCTTAAGGGAGAAAATGTATTGTCTCGGTTTTTTGTACACATGCTTGTTTACGGTAAAACACATGATGCCTTATAATTTTATTACTTTACTGTGTGGCATAAAACTTAGTCGTTGTGCAAAATAGAGTATTTTTAACTTCATTCTCTCTCCTTTTCCCGCCAATAGTGTTTTACTTCATAATTGCACTTACCTCAAGTTAATATAATTAGAAAACGTTTCTGGTCTTTATTTATCTTCTTTTAAAGTACAAAACTCACAAAATAGGCTTTTTTCAGCACCGCTTAATAGCGTAGGAAATTCCTTGAATATCAAAAAACGTTGGATCCGGCCCAACTCCGTCCCTATTTGCCCCCAGTATACTGATCTGACCTGAACTCTTTTATTATAAACTGTATTTTGTGTCTCAACTCAGTGAACCAAATAAACAACCTCTAATGCGTTTCAAAGCCCCCACTCAAATGTTGATCTTTACACTTCATCAAATATGAAATCTACTGTATGTGCATGGCTCTCGAAAACCCGATGAAACGGTCTGACCATACCATTTCATCAGTTAACTTCCACAAAACAACATTGGCTGAGAAGGTAACTAGAACGTATGGAGATCAGAAATGGATACGAGGAATACTTCTCCTGGAGAACTCGACATAGCTAAGCCTGTTTATTTTAAGATATTCGATAAATCTTAAAATTCATTTATCCGCAAAATTAATCTATTCTCTTGACCCAATTATAAATGAATACATTGTTTATTCGATAAATTTGATCGACGGCTTACTGCTACCACCAAATCACATACCTCATACATCGGACTTTAACCATCGACGCTCCCTGACTGTTAATGGAAGTGAATAGTTACACCAAAAACACAATAACAATCAGTTCTGGGGATGCCATGTTCCTATATTCTACGTTCAAATAAATCTGAATCAAAAGTACCAACTTTCCTCAATTTGGTCCACATTCACGCAAACATTCTCTCAGACGAAATATGTTTAGGGCTATACAAACAACTACGGTACCATCTGCCATGATCGTCCATGCTACTCGCTAATATACCTGTTTTAAAAAGCAAATATTTCCCCACTTTAGACAGTAAATTTCATCGCTGCAGTTTCACACGAAAGGCTTAAACACAATTAACATTTTCTGTTTCCATTCAAGGCAATATCAGTAAGTCAGTCAGTTTATTTGGAGGTAAGGAAAGAAGCCCTAAAAATGGCATTGGTATGGTACCTGTATGCATCGAAAGTTGTCAAGTTACAAAAACTGTTACAGGTCGTGGCATATAATAAAATATGAGTGATAAGAAAGGTGAGACGTTTGCGAAATAACAGCGTACAGCACATTCACTACATTTTCACTTCAAGATTTTCACCTGAGTCAACTATTACGTAGTTTATATAGCCATTCAAATTCAGTGGAAAAATCACACATTCCATATGATGTGAGCGTTACTGACTACAAATTTACCCCGGTGACTGCACAGATCCCCGGTTAATACCTCATGGACTTCGACTCCTGAATTCCCCTTTTAGGAAGCATTAGGCCGTACAAATTTTAATCGATTTCCTTCTACATTCACTTTGGACTCTACTGACCTGTCACCTGCATCCAATTGGGTGACTATCAACCACAAGCCATTGAGTTAATTCACAACAAGACTCAGACTGGGTGTAATCCTAGTTTAGGTCCCAGAAATTGTTTAAGTAATCTTAAGTTTTCGCGACAAGGTAACGCGCTATAAACAAGCACAGAAATCTACTTATATTTATTACTTACTTATATTATACTGAGTGTGACCAATTTGGACATTTTTAGCTTACTTTTATGTATATTTAATTGGGTTTCTTTATGTTCCTAAACCATATTTTGGTGGTTAGGTGGTCGTCTACTGCAACTTACTTGGGGTCCAAATTACCGTTCTGGAGTTAGATTAGTATAGTTCGCGGCGCAGAGCGCCGCGCACCTCTTCAATCTACATGCGTAACATCTTTATGTTAGTTTATTTCATTTCGTTCACTTAACTTACTTATATTTAAGTTGAGTTTTTAGTTAAGTTTTAAGTTTATTATTATATTGACTATTTCTATTTTACTTTTAGATTATTCTTAAAGTAAATTCAGTTTAGTTTACTTTAGCTTACATCTTTAGTTAGTTGACTTTGGTTTTAGTTAGTTATTTTTTAATTTAGTTATTTCCCAATCTTTGCACATTTGCACATTTAAATTATGGCGCACTTTGCTGTTGGCAAACATTAGAGCATTCAAATAATAATTCCTGCTTTCTCTGCTTTTACTTACTTTATTTTTTATTCATATTTCATTTTCTTTTTATTGCCCTGTCTGTATACTTTTTATTTAACCCGGTTCTGTGTTACAGAAGAATGGGGCTTTCGTGTGCTGATCTGGGACCTAAAATAGGATTATACCTCAAAATGCTGCAGAACCATCACATTCGGCTTATGAAGTCCAGAACATGCCCCGCAGAGGTGGATGGTCCAATATGCTTGTGGTTTGCGCGTATCTTAAAGCAGCTGAGACTCTGAGGCAGCACACAAAATAGGGACAAATGACCTGCACAGAAAGCTGCAAAAGTTATGAGGGGAAGCTTGACTGGACTGCGTGTCTCTTGTCCTGACAGGGTGCCGGTCCGGGGAGAAGACTGTGAACGGAACTAGGTCCACGTTCCGGAACCGTCCAATCCCATGATGCATTTGCGAGGTCAGCACCAGCGCCAGAGGACACATTATCGACCCACAAAACCCCACTATACAGGCGGAGGCTTGTTTCGCTTGGACGCGACAGCTTGCGACCCCGCAAACAACCTTTTGCCACACCCCCCGAGGTGGCAACCAATCGGCGCGTTCTCCTCTGCCATTGGCTGACCAGCCTCCCCTTAGTGATAGGACAGACGACGCCTCGGTGCTCCATATATCGACTGACAAGTGCTCTCCGCCTCGGCTTGTCACACCGTCCCATCTGTGCTGCTGAAATATGGTACGTTGTAACGGCTTAACCTATCTTTACAGTTACTTATTGTCTGTTTACAAGAATGATTTTAAACGTGCCGCAGCTTACTGGATGTTTTATGGGTTTCTGCCTGTCCTGTCTGTCTTTCTCTCATAGCAGAATATAAAATGGCTGATCTCAAAGCCTTATCTTTTTCTCATGGGTTGGATTCTGAGTAAAATAACATTCCCTAGTGCTTATCCTGTTTTTAAAATGCACTCTGTTTTGGTTGTCTCCTTGTGTGGAGATTAGCAAACTGTTAGTTAAAAACCCGAGCCCTTTATTCAGAGTTGGGACCGACAGGCAATTAAAATTGGTCGTGACTTGACGGTACTGTATGTAGAGTCCGATTTGATTGCTATTAAAGAGGCAGTCTGAGGATGAAAACGAATTTTATTCGACAACCTGCAAGGGTAGTTTGGTTTCTTTGCTTGGTCATGGAATTGTCTAACTCAGTGCCTACACACGTCTGTGTATAAAACCTACTAGAGTAGTCGCCGACTATTCAGCCCACCTCGGGCCCAGACCAAATTGGGCTTAATAAGCGGCGGGCGCACTAACCGGAGAGTCCTAGTTCTTGATTAGAAAACGCAGGATAGGCACTATACATTACATACGCACTGTATTATATGGAGACCTTGGTTATGTACAAGAAAAGAATGCCGTTTGTCTGTATTTTACGTAATACCAAAAACAAAAAAAATTATTTGCAACACGTAACCAGTTGCGCACGAAGAGCGATGAGAATTTAACTCCATCCTGTTGGCAAACTGGGCTTTGTAGCCGGCGGGTGGGCTTATTAGCCGGCGGATTTTGCTATGTAAAACTCCGTCCAAAGCTGATCTGGGCTTAATACGCGGCTGGGCTTATTAGCCGTGAGCTTAATAACCGGCGACTACTGTATTATAAGTAGACTCTGTGTAGCTCTGTTCCCATTATCGTTACTCGCTTATATCCTCTTCCAACAAAAACACTTGAATAGTTAAGTGCAAAAGTAGTTTAGGTAATGGACCTCAGCATTCTTTCGTGCGGTACCGGTGTATTTGGGGGTTTTGTGGGTGGAGAAATAGGACAGGCAGTGCTGGGATACTGGAATGCTGGAATATACTTTAATAAGTACTATACGCATGTTAGCCGTTAATTTCACTTTCTCCTGACCTTTTACGAAATGAAGCCTCTCTGTTAATTCAAATATTCTTATTTATTGAAGGTTGATTTTGTTTATTGCTTCGATTTATGCGTTGTAATCCGGTCGCCGTAAAAAGTTAAACCACATTTTACCATTTTACACTTCTACAACTTTCTTTTACTGCTTATCCTATTTCTCAACCCACAAACACCGGTCCCATACGAAAGAATGCTGGGGCTTGTGGTATATAAGGCCACTACTTAAAACTAGTTTAGCGAGTAAACTCTTTGTGGCTTTCCAACAGAGCAACGGTCATTATTATTAACTGGATGTCGAGATAAGAAGTTTGGACATATCCTAGATACATTGTATTATAATTACTCAATACTTAACATAATGAGACAAAATTATGTGATTGCTCTTGGGTTTAATTGCTGTAGGCTCACTATTTTATACGAGCTATTTTTTGCTGTATAGTAAAGTATCTATCCCCTTTTTAAAAGACCCCGTTGCTTGAGAAGCTATAAAGCCAACGGGTGGAAGAATTTCATACACGCCAAGCGCACACTTGCATACAGGATGCTAAATGTCTTTACAAGTGCAGACATGTAGTCGTCACCTGTAGACTTAACACTGTTCTGACCCTACTTGTTACTTTGAAAAAGGAGCCAAAGAGCTTGCGAGAAAACATGGTTGTGTAAAAGTAACATGCCTGTTTTACATCTCAAAATCTCTTAGCACAATTAAACTAACTCCCCCTTAAATATCTTCAGAGAAAATTGATTTTTTTGCTTAACGAAATAGATTAGTGTGCACAAGCTACCGTTACTTTGAACTGCTGTGGGATCTGTTTACTGAAACTTCTGCAAATACTTTTCGACGGTCACTGGAGCCTATATTCCCATCAGACTAGGTAGTATACTAAATATTTTATCTGGAGAACTGACCGCCTCAACTTAGAAGGTCCAAATGACCTCAGCTTTGTTTTAACACCAACGTCCTCTGAGCTGCACTCATTTTTAACGTTTGTCATGCTTTAGCCGTTCACAGTTCAAGGAGAAAAGGGCACAATCTCTCCAACCTCCTCCCCCCCCCCTTAGCATTATCACATACCACTCCTTTGCCATTTATTTATTCCAAGGTAGACAAATCAGATCAGGCACTCAAACGTATGCCTACCGGAAACTAACCGGTGCGTGCGCTCAAGCAGCATACAGGTACTACGCAGGTAACTGAATGCTGGCAGATGGAGCGACACCGATTGAACCTCAGGCATGCGACTGACCCATCTGTTTGTCCTCACTGACAGACTTACTGTGTGGCATGCCAATTTGTTTCCGACCGTTGCCGGGCTGATTAATTAGCGGTGCCAATAGGCTGGAAACAGCTGCAATCACAGTCTCTACTGTTACTGTTTATCGGTATGCCTTGTTGGCTTTCTGTTGCCAGCAGGCATTGTTTGTTTGCAATCAGACGCCAATCTGACCGAAGTGATCGATAAGGTAATAGTCCAATATTGGTCTAACGTTCGTTTAGATGCCTACAGTGCTCAGAGGCCGCTGAAAGCTAACTGGCTAGATTTTAATTGAAAAAAACGCATCGCGAAATTCATTTTATACCTCTTTGACGTTCGTCACCCAATCTTTGAATAGTCTGAATCAGATTCTGAAACAGCATTACGAGTTCGAGAGGTTTTCTTCCATTTTAAAAGCTTCTTGTATTACACCTCTCTCAATTTAAACGTTATAGTTTTGTGTCTAATCCCCTTACATATTCCAATTACAGCCGAAGTTCAATGCTCCGCTGGTTTACTCTGTCTTCATTACATGCTTTGGATCATCCTTCTTAATAGGATACAATTTGGCTATCGTCAACAATATTCAAAGTGTACGTTTTAAGCGAACACGTTTATTTAACTAGTGCCTCTGATTGCTGTTCTTATGTAGGTAACAGTAACTGTTGAAGAATTATTTTTCTGTATTTACTCATTACTCATAATGATACATTCCGCCGAGTCCCTAATCGTCGAAGCTATTTAGAATTATCTTCGGTTGGAGTTGAGTGTGTGGCTTTTGCCTGCTCTAGTCTCCCCTTCTTTGAATGGCTCCTAAAACGCCACGAATTGCTCGTGTAAAATTGTGTGATGGACTCGCCTGATTTGTTTTAAGTATTGTGAGGACTCCTTTTACAACGGCTAGGCAGTCGCCTGAGTAATTGAAATTTGGTCTAAAACATCATAAAACGTGGTGTGCGTCTATTTGGACAGATTTGAAAAACACTTCCCTGCAGCTCGAAGAATTCGAAGGCGTAATTGTCATATGGAGAAAGCAGACTGCTCGAAGCGATGCAGAACATTCAGTCCCCGTTTTTAGTAATAGAACATGATGCTGCCTGATACGGTCAACCTCATTAGCTCAACAAAAAGACCGTACAAGAGGCCTCACAATTCTTCCTTTCAAGCGAAGACAATTCTCTGTTTGGAATAGCTAACGAATTATATTTTAAGTGGGGATTATTCGCGTCATAACTTCACCCAGGCTTCGTCATCTGTGAGAACTGGCTTGATCAAAAGTAGGCCGGAAATAATTTTTTGTTACGGACCGCATGATCCAAGCCAAAACTCTGGGCATAGGTTCTCCTCATAAATGAACCGCAGGAAATAGCTAGATACTTCGTCCAACGTTCATTCTAGGTTAGCCACCGGTCCTTCAAAAATTTATAAAACCGCCACTAACGTTACTCGCCAATTTTTCTCTTTAGCCCTATATTTTGCTTTTGGAAATGTCACCGTCGATTCTTAAGGATTTCACCGTCAAAACATTTTAACTGCCTCAGGTATTTATCCCCTATATTAAATATCAAAAGCCCACTCGTCCTGCCTTCCAGATAGATCGCTAGAACAAGACAAGTCTTCGCCTGACGTTTCGGATTCTTGCTCGAGGATATCATCAGAATCTGTTCCTGATGAGTGAGAATCTAAAACATTCGACAAAAGGGTGTCTTGCTGCAGTGATCAGGTCTCACTCTGCCGAACTGCTTCCTCAACTCATCGCTTTTATTAACAAGTAACAAGATATCTTTGCATGCGGTATAGGACTGACAATTCACTCGACGCAATATCTCCATCGAGTTGTGCTAACAGCTTTTTGGCCAGTGCTAAAACTGACGCACCGGTGTCCGAAGGTTTTTTCTGAATTCCTAAACGTATGTCAAATGTGTATTAGGTTGCTGCCTTTGGTAAGGATTCCTTATAGACAACACCGCAGTGAAAAAACCAGCATTTGTGTAATACTGGGCCGGTGTCAATAGGTATTATATGGGTGGGGCATATTAAGGCAAGGAAAATGAAAAAAACTACATAATAAACTAATATTAACTAATAAAAAAAATGAAATAGTAAAAGCAAATACTAAACTGCAAAGAAATAAGTAGTTAGTTACGCATAGTAAAATACGATATTGCTTACAGGGAGTCATTAGCAAGCATTCGATGTCTTGTTTTAAGTGAGCAACGTTCAGTGTGGATGTAAAACAAGAAATATAAACGCTTTTTTGACAAGACTCGAAAAAGTTTAAACCATAGCTGGTAGCGGGGTTACCAGCCATAAAACTGAACGCTGAAACGCTTTATTGCCCAAATTCGCGGTGGCCAATAAGCAGTCTTGATCTACCTTTTGTCCAGTCAAGTCCTGTCTTCTGAGGTCAGCTGGCTACTGAGTTTGAAGCGCAGTCAAGGCTTTGGTCGAGGGATAATTTTGGTTGCGTAGGAGTGTACACAGAGGTGTCCAATTTGGATGATTCGGACGCGGAAAGTGTGGCCCAAAGGCAGAGGGGTTGGTTAACTATTAAGTTTTACGACGCACTGTTGACAGTGATGATGCTGTAGCGATCTTAACTGGGGACACAAGGCCAATAGGGGTCTTGAATGCGCATTGATCGTGGTAGGCACTTGAGGACGGGGCTGGAAACTGGTTGTTGTTCATCACTATTACAGCCGTGAGGTGATGTCATTTCGCCCTAGGTCTCTTTGTATATGGTTGGCTACGTCCTCTACTGTTTCTTTTTTCACGGCCATTCGCCATGGCTGTTGATCTAGTGCAATTTGCTCCAATAAATGTCTTTGTTTCAGGACAGTTGAGTGGGGGCATTTAAGCGCTTAATGTATTTTTAGCATCTTGTAGCCTCTTTACTTTAGGAAAACAGTGTTGATAATTTGGCCACTCCACCGAAAAAGCATTTGCTATAGCAGTGCAACGGCATTGAACATGCCATTCGACTCCAGGAACTAGAGGCCCGAGATCCGTCTTGACCCTAATAGCCTCTTAATGTAGCTGTGCTCCACGTTGAAGCTTTATTCTTCGCAGAACACAGCAAGTGCTTGTCATATTTACCAAAAACTGTTGTTCGGGCATGAATTTTTGCTCACTTTACCTGCATGAGAACTCCAAGTGTTCTTTGCTCCTTTAACAATTTATAAAATATTTAGTTTAAATTAGTTGCGTCCTGGATCCTACGAAAGGTGAAAATCTGCATAGCAAAAGCATCTGTTATTTCTTTTATTTTTTTATATGTTAAGTCCTTGTAGCGGGTCCGGTGACGATGCATCTTTGGTTGTTTCTTTCAGGAAATATCCGAATTTTTGCAAAAGACGATCATAGACGCCCACCGTCCCCCTAAATGGGTCGATAAGGATTTTCTTTTTGCCCTAGTCTCCTCCGTGCTCGTTCTCGCTGCCGCCGTGGGTGCCTTCCTTAGCGGGTTGCTGGCCGATTTTTTTGGCAGGTGAGTTCCAACAGAGTTAAAAATAGGCTTCCCCATAAATTCCTCCCGCCAGGCTTACAATGCGCACTTATCATCCAAAAGCCCGGACAGGGGTTTCCTAGATTTTCTACGGCTGTACGAGGCAAATGCAAGGCGTTCTCTTTATCAGCAGGTTCCCCTTTATTCCTTGCTTAGTTTCTGCTAGGAGTAGCCTACGAACGATTGCTTGGAGCTTCGAGACTGCATCAACAGGGACTGTGTAGGAAAGACCCCAAACGCGACTTTGAAGAGCCGTTTTAGGTCACGTTTGATAGACATAGTAATTTACCTTTTATAGTCGTCAGAAAACAATGGTTCATGTGATTAGATTCCGGATGAGAGGTTCGTGGTTGCCGAAAACGCGCCTGGAATCAAAGCCAGGAGGGTGGTTAGTTCGGAATAACGTGCACTCAGGCGCCGCATTAAACACCACCAAAACAAAGCTTGATCCTTTGATTTTACGAGGTCACGCTTGGAAGCGATGGCCTTTTGCATGTTCAATGTGGAGTTCAGCGGACGTCCAAGCCGATTCCGTATGGAGACTCGCAGCCGACTGAAGGTCTGGCTGGCTTTGGAGATCGGCTGCTCAACCTCGTCGTCGTTTCTTGTGTTGCGCTTAACGGTGCTTCCAAGAGACAACAGTCCAAATTTTTGCCTTGGGAGCCGTTGAAATTTATTCGAGAAGTGTTGTATTCCACGCTGGGGATGAGAGCTGGTGCATAAACACCGTGTTGAGTGTTAGTCTGAAGTTGGCGCAACCCATAATGAAGCAGTCCGTACGCGATTGCGAATCCTCTTACGTCACGGAGTTGAGTGAGCAGTCATCCTCGAAAAGAAGGCCGTACACTGCAGCCACTGTAAATGCAAGCGTTGGTGCCGGAATGCGTCGGCTATTCAGAAGGTAACCGTCAGTTGTCTGGGAGATGCGCATCCCAGGGCGCGCAGCGGGCAAGACATGAGACTGAAGGGGATGGGAGCAAAACACACTTCCCCGCTTCACTCCGTTGGTCAGTGTGAAAGCTTCAGATGCCGACCTATTGTTGGCGACGCACGTTATCATCCCGTCGTCGAACTGCCGCAGTATGTGCGTGGAATGCTCAGGAGTCCCCTTATTAGAAGCTTTTTTGGGCCCATAAATGCCGTGTAGAGGTGGGTCCGCATCTCTTAACACTACTCTTGTTTCCGTTTATGCACGCGCATCGATCACTAACAGATGTCTTTCAGCTCATATAACTATTTTGAGACATTTTTCTATGTGATGGAATATTTGGTAAGAGTTCCTCGAATGGCCATCCAACTGTCTTACGAGGTTCGTTTTGACAGGGGAATAAGAGGATGAGGCAAACCAAAGGTCGCATAATTGCATGATAACTGCGCATTAAGAAATAAATTTAAACCGCTTGCATTTGTTTAACTGAACTGAAATGTAGGTAAAAGGGATGTGAAAAGGACAAAAAGACTGAATAAGCAGCCCATAGACCAATAGAAATATTAGTACAACTGTTGTTGGTTTAGATAATCATAGAGGTGTTTGGATGGACGGAAATTATTGCAAACATTTCACCGCTATTCCGCGGTTGGGCCTAGCACGTAAAACCCAGCGCTATCGAACTTTGCCTTGTACACGATCCTGGGGTAAGTGGTGATTAAGGAAGTTTACTTAACCTACCGCTGCCGAATATTTCAGATAATTCGGACAAATGCATAGAAGAAAATATAGCACCAGTAACAGTTGTCGACATGATCTTATAATTTTTGTTCAGTTCAGTTTACTGGAGAGAAATTAGGCACGCACCTTTGCTACATGCAGCGGAATTATATCAGGAAAAAGGAAAAGAGAACATCAGACGAATAGCGAAGGAAAAATAAACATGCTCACATATAAATTACCTAAAGAATCTAGAGCATCCCCGATAGCAAGAGTCTAGAGTCCTTGATCTGAAGGCATAGGCGTCGAGGGCTTGAAGTATGGACGCGCCGATATGCGCGCATACCTATACTCGCCTTCCCGTACTCTCGCTAAGGCGGTTGCGCGCATTCAGACAACGCATGCCTGCCTGCCCCCTTCCGACCCCACGACCGTGTAGGCTTCTGCCGCGCAAGCAGGCTTTGCTGTGAACGCGGCCGAGGGGGCCAGGCCTTTCCCTTCATGCAGTTGGTCCATGCGTGGCCCCGAGTTGGACCATGCGGTACCTTTCACCGGCAAAAGAAATGGAAGCCAAAAATCTCGCAGTTAATTTATTCCGCGTGGGCGAGCGGGGGCGTGCCGGCATGAATTCGCGTGGCCGTTAGGTGCGCGCGTACGGCTGTGAACACGGGGTCTCGGAGCTGCGCGAAGGCGCCTTACGAATCCAGAGAAACTTAGACGAATCAAGATTTTTGCCATCAGGGATTGTAAGTGGAGGTGTTATATTAGTTAAGATACATGCATCTTACGGATAGAATTGTACGGTCTAAATCGTTTGCAAGCCTCAAGGGGGAGGGCAGATTTGTTCGCAAAATACGATAAATTAATAATTTATGTAAACAAAGGTTACTTAAAAAGAAGAAAAGGTTACTTAGTTTGTATAAGTGGTGTTTAAGAATAACTATTTTTAGTATGCCATAGTTGTAGGATGGCAATACTGATTCAGCTTCCTCAAAAAAGCTTTCACTACTGCAGATATACTAATATCTTCAGACTTCAACCACTCCATTAAATAAGAACTTCCGTGCATCCAGAAATGGCGCTAGTTGCACATAGTTTTTGGGCAAATGAAGCACCATCTTAGCAGCAGTTAAATTGGGCCCGAATAGCTTACAACTTTCATTGGGTTTGTTGAGTTATATCCGTAGACTGCTTGCTTTTCATTTGGACTATTTGCCAAAAAATTGGCGGCCCCAGTTTTCGGCTTCTGTGGTTCCGTTTTGACGCCTATTCCTCAAGAAAACTAAAGCAATAATGTGGACTTTTTAAGACTAGGCAATGTATGCTTAGAAGTGACTAATTATCCGTTAATGTTGTTATCGGAGCAGTCGCTACAAGACGCTTATGATATTGACTCAGAGACAAATATGTTCACAAAGACCTACTTTGGAGAATTAATTATTGAGTAAGTGCATGATTTTAGTTTCGTAAAAAGGCACAGTACAAAATCAGTTTCTGATAAGACGAAGACGCGATCCCTGGGACGGCAATTTTACTGTTCTGAGCTTTTGGCTTCACACGAATGGCCATCGTCAGAGAAAACGAGAAACCAGCAAACGTTGGCTACGCGTAAATGGGGGTAGGGGAGAGGGTGGCACTTATGATTGGTCCATGCTCAGGCCATCTTTTCGTGTCTCCGCTGCACGCGTTCTTGGAGTTATGGCATGCGACCTTAGTGCCCTGTCTTGTGTTCTTGCGTTGCCAGTCTGCATGCTTGAACAGGAACGGGGCCGTGGTTTCTGGTCGGGAGCACGGACGGAAAAATAACAGGGTGCCTGTTGATTGAATTGGAGTCTGATAACCACACCTCCAGTAGTTTTCACCCCGTCCTTGTTTTTCTGGCTTCGCAAGTCAAAACCAGAGAGCATTTTCATCTAAGGCTTTTATCACTGGTATCTCATCCCTGCATACGCTATGCTCGTAGCCTGTGCAGACTTGGCGGCGTCCTTGATTTTACTTATTGCCTTCTATTCGTTCTTCCCATCCTAACTGTCAAATTATTCACTTTTTCGACGCTCCACCAGACGGAACACGCTGCTAGCAAACAACGTCCTTGCCATCTTCGGAGCAATTCTGAGCAGCCTCTGTTTGGTGGCCAATCATTTTGCCCTCCTCTACGTCGGTCGAATTTTTTCCGGACTGAACAGTGGCATTAGTATTGGTGTAGCTTCCATCTACCTGATGGAAATAGCCCCAAAGAAATATCGGGGTGGCGTTGGCGCTACCCACCAGTTGGCGCTCACTCTGGGCATCATGATTGCCTACATAGTAACGCTGTCGGCACTGCTACAAAATGGCAATAAGTGGCCAATCGCCTTCGGGCTGGGTGCCATCCCCGCCGCCATCTCCCTCGTGAC
Source organism: Ligula intestinalis (assembly GCA_036362985.1). NCBI lineage: Eukaryota > Metazoa > Platyhelminthes > Cestoda > Diphyllobothriidea > Diphyllobothriidae > Ligula > Ligula intestinalis. The sequence goes on from JAYGXS010000001.1 coordinate 90,168,518, forward strand.
CTTCCCGTTCTTTCCGGAGAGCGCCCGGTTCCTCTACCTCGTCAAGGGCAAAGAGGAGGAGGCAAGGAAGGCCTTTCAGCGTATCAACGGCGATGAAGACGTCGATATGTTCCTGGCTGAGATGCGTGAGGAGAAGGAGGTTGCCTTGAGTCAGCCAAAATTCAAATTCATTCAGCTCTTCAAGCAGCGTGATCTGCGTATGCCAGTGCTCATTGCTGTCTTGATCCAAATCCTACAACAGTTCTCAGGCATCAATGCGGTGAGTCAATTCAGTTCTGTGTGCGTGCGTACGTGCGTGCGTGCGTGCGTGAATCTGAGTTTTGTTATACTTCTGAAGCACCAGTACTATTTCTGAGAACTGCTGCAGTTCCGTGATCAACTATATTGTACATCTAACTAGTCGATACGCAGATCTTGACTTATGTGAAAACTAGGCTGTGTCGGATATGTCAGTGTTCGGTTCCACTAACTAGATACTAGCTGTATATTAAATCATGGCAAAACAAATAAAAGGCTATTAATTCTGCGCCCTTTGATGGTTTCTGTCTCAAATGTCAAAATAAAATCATTTAGGTCCCCGGGACTGTTAAGGTAAATGTATTATTTGTTTCATAGGCCTACAGTTCTCCTTGTGGAGAGCAACTCTACTGAAAGGTGTAGCCGACCCCAACTGGAGAGGTTTCTGACGAAAAATATTTCACTAAAATATGACCGTTCGACTATCGGTCACGATGATGTCAACCGTGTGCTTCGAACAACCTGGTGAATGGACGGTGACCTGTGTGCGCAATAGTTTAAGGCGATAGTAGGCTTGCACAGCACCTACCGCACTCTCTCTTCTGCCCCCCACATGTGCCCAGTATAAAGGCATAGTCAAAAAGACCGGAGGCAGGATCGGGTGCAGGTGGCTGGCGCGACTGAAGCCGCGCCTACGCATGTTGTCATACCCCTCCTCCCTATGCTCTACATTTGTTATCGGTGCACAACCAGAATAAAACCTGCCATACCTCGATCTGGCCAACTTATTGGTCCAGCGCATCTATCCCGTGGCCCGTATAAGTTGACAGAACAAAAATGTGAATAGCGTAGCGACAAATGGACACAAAAACAGCAGTTGGCTCTGGCTTGTTCAGTGCTCATCTCAGCCGACCCCACTGCGAACCTGTTTGTGCTAATAGACACCAAAGCAACATACGTGCAGACATAGTAGACCGTCTGTCGCAGACGAGGTGAACTAACACTGTTGCCAGAGTGATGTACACGTTAATGGTTTTATAATGAGGAGAATTATCCAGGGACCCTCACATTTTCCCCAGATCCACTATGCTGTAGTCGTAAGACAAGGGAAGGGTGACTAGTACGCGTACCGGCCAAAGCGGTAGAGCTCGTGTCTACGCGTGCCACACGCTTGCTGGGGGTCTTACAGCGCAGTGGTAGATGAAACGTTTTCGAACTCACCATATTTTTCCTCCCGAATATTTCCACTCATCGTGTGCTGTCCTCCTTTTATAGGTCATCGCCAATTCTTCAATTATGATGGGGGCAGCTGGCGTGGAACCGTCCGAGAAAGAATTCGCCGTCCTCGGCATCGGGATACTAAATGTCCTCTGTACGATTGTGGCCGTGCTTTTCATCGAAAAGGCCGGACGAAGACCTATGCTCCTGTGGCCCACTGTTTGCATGGCGGGAACTCTCCTCCTGCTGACTATCATCGTCAGCATTGGTCTTTCCAAATCTGTTGAGGAACGGACCCCTTTTGCTATAACCTCAGTTGTTCTCATCTGCGCTTTCGTGGCCTGCTTCGCCGTTGGGCTGGGTCCGATTCCCGCTATGATTGTGTCTGAGATCTTCCGACAGGGTCCGCGCGGAGCTGCCTACTCTCTCAGTCAGAGCATTCAGTGGCTGTGCAACCTCATCGTCATTTCCACCTTCCCAACCCTGAACGTAGGTTCTCTTGCCAAAAAAAAGAAATATAAATTTGCCTAATATCCTTTAGGGGTAATGATTCCTTGTAAGTAACATCACATTAACGGTAGTAATAAAATTTTATGTACGGGTCATATCAGGAGAAAGGAAGAGTAACTAAAAAAGTAGAGTGAGTGAAAATAGGAAACAATCGCAAGAATAATTTAAATAACCTAATTTTGGCAGAAAATAGTGTGCGATGATTTAACTGTAGAATACAACCAAAAGGAAACAAGAAATCCGAAAATTGCGAAATTGCGCAAATTAGAGAACTGCACAAAGAATTTTTGAGAGTAAACTGAAATCCTGAAAGGTAGACGTTTACCCCATTTTTAAGCCGTAAGCAACCGCAGGTCTTTAATTAAACTAAACTAAACGGACTTAACTGAATATAACCAAGCTACAGGAACTAACTAGTTATCAAAATTAAAATCAAACCAATGAAGTTGAAGAATAAACCTAAAACTAAACTGAAAAACAAACTAAACTAAACGCAGTTACCCAAGGTAAACTAAAGCATACCAACTAAACTGAAAACTAAACCAAAACTAATAAAAGTAAATGATAAACTAGATTCAAACTAAACACAAAGTAAACTATACTAAACTGATTATACTAAAACCAATAAAACTAAACATAACCGCAGGACGCTACAGGTTTCCGTGTGGGGTGTGCAGCTGAGTGTCAAATGCTGAATATGAACGCAAGAAGTCCCGTAGAGTCGTAATGTATGAAAAGCACTGCAATCCACGATTATATAAATTAGGAAAACAAAAGAGTTTTACTATAACGGAATAGGTTCGTAGTTATTTATAGTATGGAACAGAGTGTTTCTTACGAGACATCGTTGCCCCCTCAAGCAGCATCCTATTTTTTGCATAATTTACCACACTTACGGCACAGGTACTAGTTATAGGCCCGGCTACTTGTGGTTACGTGACCCAGCTATAGGCGTTTTTACATCCGAATGCTTTCTGGTAGGCACTTCAGCTGTGAAATGCCAGCCTTGTAACATCCTCATAAGTTAGTTTGCTAATTCGGAGTAAATCATTTAGCACGAAACCTTATAGACTTAGTTTGAATATCTGAGGCCAAAGGCATAAACTTTGATGGGAAAACTGCGCACTGTTAATTGACTGCCAGCAAGCAGTTGCAGGAGTAACCATACTTGCCAATCAAAGCGAAAATGCGAGTCCCAATAATTGTTTCAGAAGAAGTAGAGTTGATAGCTGGGACAATAACTTTATCCACCTGATTTTTTGCTCTCTGCAATTCACTACGTATTTCTGCTACTTTCTCTGGTTAGGACTTCGAGAAGTAATACGAAACGTCAGGCGAATAAAGTTCTTGTCCCGGTAATTGCATGTACATCTTCATAGTCATACTGAATGACTGTATGACCGATTGCCCTCGCAGATAATTCACTAAATAGCGTTTGTGCAATAGACCTGTTGTAACGACAGCCAAATCTGAGATATCACCGTCTTATCACGCTTCGTGTGAATCCCTCAAGGAAGAACACGACAAGAAGAGGGCAAAAACAGAAGTCTTTGAGCATAACTGGTACAACATATTAAAGAAAGCAAACACGTGTCCATTGAACCAATCAGCTTGTGTTGTGGTGTGGGTAGTGACACGATTGGGTGGTGACCTGATGGCTGACAGTAGTTTGAATGATAAATTATCGATTAATTAACAGCCAATATGCGTTCCCCTCGTTTAGGCCGATTGATAGCCTGCTGTGTGCGCGGCTGCTTGCTGCTTTCTGAAATTCCCTATGTAAGAACCACACATTTCTGCTACCATCTCTGATTATGACTTCGAGAACGAATATGAGGCGTCAGGCGAATAAATTTCTCGTCCCGGCAATCGCATGTACATCTTATTAACCCTACTGACTGACTGTATGACTGACTGAATGACTGTATGACTGATTGCTCTCACAGCTAGTTTACTAAATAGCGTTTATGCAATCAACCTGTAACTTATGTGAATTCTCGCTCGTCTTAACGGTTCTTTTACCCTTTTATTTACGCAGAAATTGATGAAAGGCTACGTATATCTGCCATTTTTGGTGATCGTGGTGGTATGCTGGGTGTTCTTCTTTCTCTTCATGCCTGAGACCAAAAACAAGTCTTTCGATGAGATTGCCCGCGATCTGGCCTTTGGAAACATAGTTGTTGGTAAGCGCACTACAAACCTTCAAACTCCGGTATTCAGCAAGTACGACGAAGTTTCAATCGCCGGTGGAAGCACTCATCGTGACTCTGTTCCGCTTAAGTCCAAAGCGGAACCCTGCGAGTTTACCTGACGCCAGTTACCCGCCAATCACTTCGTTTTCCTTTCTTTATCTGCCAACCCTTTCCAAAACTTCAACTCTGACTTGAACTCTTTTTTTACATATTTTCACATTCCAGTTTTTCCTCTTCTAGTTTTCTGAGCTCAATTTCAGAACTGGTTTCTGTTTTGCGTGCCATTTTGTACTTATAGTCTAATAATCAGGTATTGCGTTTCTGAAAGCGTGAAAAGAGTCAAAGGAACGATATTTGTTTCGTCGGAAACAACGAGGGCAGACCATCCCTAAGGCAGGAGTGGTTTCCGCAAGACCTCGTTTTTTATTGGTGGAGGTGCTAAAGCTACACCTACTATACTTCTCTGCCCACGCCTGTCATGTTCAGAGGGTACAGTAGTTGCCGAAAATCACGCAAAATGCCGACATATGCGGACGATTGATATTCTTTTGCTAATCGGCAGACTCAGGTTGTGATACTGATTTTCTGAAATCATTTCATTCATGGTAGGATGCTGGCTTTTAAACGAGCTTCGTTCTGACAACTAGCAAAACGTATCATTGTAAAAACTGGCTACTTAAGTAGTATGCTTTTTATCCTTTATTTTGACTGCCTTTATATATTGAAATATATTTTATGGAAAACATGCAAGAAAAAATTATTTCTTGTACTTGTTTGATAGCTAATTACGACTTCTTTAAATTTTATGCTTAAAAAAGGGTATTATTCGGTTTTAAAAAAGTTGCTAATTATGAACTTTATTACAATTGCGAGTTGTTTCTTCATAATACATGGTATCCATCAATTAATTCATGCTGCCTACACTGCATAAAACACGTTTCATATCTATTGCAATATTTTATGACAACTATCTGATTTTTTTCTCAAACTGTTGGCGAAAATGTACTTTTCCTTAGACAGGATGTACACAGTGCGCAGTTCTCAAACCTTGAATTTGACTGTAGCAGTCAGTAGGTTAGAAAATTATTCGGCAGTTAAGAAAACTTTTTAAAACCGAAAGATACCCTTTCTTTGAGTGCAAAATTTAAAGAAGGCGCCATTTGCTATCAAACAAGTACAAGAAATAATTCTTTCGTGCATGTTTTTCCATCAGCTATATTTTATTAAGTTGGTTTGGCAGATTTGCTTAATTTGCGTTGACCCAAGTGTGAAAAACTATAGGCGTTTGGCGGGATTTGAACCCGCGCATCAGAGAAAGCCTTTACCGGAGGCTAATGCTCTACCGCTAAGCTACAAACGCCCGCTTCACGCCATGAGCTTTATCACACTTAGATCGATATTACCCGCTCAACTATTCGCTCATATGGAATCCACCAATACGGGAGCAAGTTGACTGCCCAAGCAGGATTTCCTAAGCAATCATCTAGAATCCACCAGAATGACAACTAGACTGACTTAATTATTAAGTTGGTTTCGCAGATTTGCTTAATTTGACTTGACCCAAGTGTGAAAAACCAGGCGTTTGGCGGGATGCAAGCCAAAAGGTGACTAAGCCGAAACACATTCCACCCACCCCCGCACTTCGAATTTCCTCCCCTGTACAAATACAAAGCTTACGTGTGACATATTGCCATCCTTTGTGCATGGTAAATATTGAGCTCCTAGAAAATACACGTTCCTTAAACCCTTCAGCCTACTTAAACTCCCCATGTACAGTAGTCGCCAAAGACAACGCAAATTGCATAACTTTTTAAAAGTTTTATCATTACTCGAATACCAGTGTGAATGCATTTAGGAATACTTACAAATAATAAAGAACAGCATTAGGCATATTTAGTGCTCATAAGAACTATGGGAAGTACTAAGGGTTTGTAAAGAAAAATAAAATTTTGTCGAAAATCCCGAGGTTCTGGAGACGTAAAAAAGAGCTGTAAATTAGAAGAATAAATTTAGATATTTTTTTAAGTTAAAAACTTGAAGCAACCACTTTCTTTACATAGAAAGAACTTTTCTTTAGTCCAAATACAATTTAAATTATACCGTTACTGGATAAGTATTAAGTGAATTCAATGGAAAAAATGTGTCATCGTTTCCTTCGTTTTAAGTGTCTTCATTGCTGAATTGATCAATTGCGCATCTGTTCGACGTTTACACAAAAACCTTTAAAATAAGATAGATATAAAGAGCGTTTACCGAAAGTGTTTTTGGATATTAATTCTTAGAATGATATAATATAATATGCTTATTATGCCAGTTTACAGGCAATTGTAAAGGGTTGGTAATGCACCTCTTGGGCGCCTTCCAACATCTCGAAGACCGGAAAAAACCTAAAACCAAACTCCCTATGTTGTGGCCAGTGTTGGTTTTGTTTCAGGTTTTGTGTTTTGTCAATACTGGGCGAGATCGAGAGTTTTTTTCAAGTGAAAAAACTTGCCTTCAAAGGTATGATACAAACGGAATAAATGTAAGGTTGTAAGCTGAGTTGACAAATCAGCAGGAGAAATGTTGCATATCGTTTAAGGACATTAGTTCGAGACGGAGAGGGTTGGCACAAGAACACAGTGTTCTCCGTCTTCCTTCAATGGTTGTCGGCAAAAGTTGCGCGCTATCGGCTGAAGGGTTAGCAGACTGCGGGCTGCTGCTTCAGCAGCATTATCTTCAGCATGAAGCCTGGCGAGGTGCAAAGTCCACGAACGCCATCAGAGTGAAAGAGAGATTCCACCGACTCAGCACCCAAAATTCGTGAAAGTTGTCCTGTATGTAGAAAAATAGTTATAGCTCTTTTAAACATAGGGTAGCTTTGCTGGGTTTTGATACTTTTGGGCAGCTTATTCCAGATTGATTTGGCGTTTACTAAAAAGAATTGCCGGTACTTAACTGTACGTGCCATAGGAAGAAATAAAAATACGTCTCGATGACTGGCGCGTCGAGAGTGCTCAAGCTGCCTTATTGTACTGAGAGGATTAAAGGTTTGACCATTCAAACGTTTGAACAGTAAAAAAAGACCCTTCTGCAATCTACGAAGCCATAGGGGATCCAGCTTTATAAGTTCACACCTTTGTTGGTAGGCTCAGTTATGGTGTTCTGTAGTGAAAACTCTACTAGTCAAGAAGTGCTGCACTGATTCTATTTTCTTCCGTTCACTAGTACGCAGAAGACTGAATAGGGGCGAGCAGTATTCAAGACTAGGTCGCACGTACATATTATAAAGGCTAGTTTTAACCTTTATAGTCTTAACATTTCTGAGGATAAATCCGGTGGTTCGGCGTGCTTTTTAGACTATCAGGGCACAGTGCTCTGACAAATTGAGACTATTAGAGTAGGATATGCCCACCTCCTTGGTTACTCCTGGGACATTTAGTTCGTGGCCATCAATGCTTAATTCCGGTTGGTGATCGTCGCCAACAACCATAACGGAACATTTGTGCCATGAAAGGGTGAGGTGCCATGTGCAACACCACTGGGCGAAGGCCTGAAGATCCTTTTTTATCAGCTCGAGCACGATGTTGCGATCTGCCGGTTTATATCGATAAGCGACTTTTAAATCATCAGCGTACATGAAGGGTCTACCATACTGAAAACGACCTGAAACGTCGTTGACAAACAGGCAAAAAAGGAGCGGACCCAGTACACTACCCTGTATAACTCCTCTCCTCACATGCGTGGGGTTGGAGGTAACATTTGAAATTTTTACTCATTGTGTTCGAGCATCCAAATATGAAGATATGAAGGTCAGAGGCTTGCTACCTATGCCGAAAGAGGCCAGTTTCAGAAGGAGGGGGTTATGATCGACCCACTCAAAGGCCTTAGTAAAATCAAAATCGACGCTATAAATGGCAAAACCGCTGTCTCTAGATTGCAGCACATAATCAAAGAAAGAGCTGGCAGGTGTCAAAAGATCGTTTCTCGAGAAAGCCATGTTGAGCTGTATTGAGCAGGTTATTCTCTGTCAAGTGACGTATCATCTTTTCTTTGATCAAGGTCTCCAAGATCTTCGAGGCTGCGGGAAGTGTATTTATTGGCCTAATGTTTTCGAATGACGTCGATCGGCCATGTTTGCGAATAGGCATTATGTGCGATTCCTTCCACAACGACGGAAAGGTTTCGCTCTCAAGAGCAAGATTAAATGCCTGACAAAGAATAGATGGAAAGATATCATTCGCTTCAGCTTTTAGAAGGCTAACTGGGACGCCATCTGGTCGTGGACTATAAGATTGACGATAACGACGAATGGCTGCAGTCAAGTCCCAGAGAGTAAAACTTATGGTTTCGAGGGCGGCACCCATCCAAGCCCGGATAGCCGGAGGTGCAGCGAACGAGCTTTCACTGAACGTTTTGGAAAGGAAAGCATTGAAGCTATCGGCGGTCAGCTTAGCGTCAGCTATGGGGTTTCCTAAGGCGTCTTGAATTATGGGGTTTTGCATTTCCCTCTGCGCTTTTACTGTACGTGAAAAGAGTTTCGCAACATTAAGGGAAGGATTTTCAGCGGAGTGAGTCTCATAGGCTATCTGCTTTTCTTCGGAGAGCTTCTTAGCCTGCTCAAAGATCAGTGTGATCAAGGGTAGAACGGAAGTTTCGTTCTGCTGATGCAAACGACAAGAGAGTTTACGCAGCCTACGACGGAAAGACAGAGGAAGGTACACTTCACCCTTGACATGTATTACTTTCTTACGGGGGACAAAGTGGAGGATTAGTGGGTCCAGCACTTTGTACAGTGCATCGGTACAAACATTTACATCCAAACATTGGAAAAATTTGGACCAGTCTAGAGCGTTTAGATGTGCCAGTAGGTCCGCCGTGTTTGCTGATCGGAAGTCATGATAAAAACTATACTTTTGGGAAAATGTTTTATCCGCCTCCAGTTCTAGTTCACTAACAACTGTAAGATGGTCTGAACTCCCAAGTGCGTCTAAGGATGACACTGAAATTGGTTCGCATCCCCTACAAAAAATTAGGTTGAGTATGTTTGCTCTTCGAGTTGGGAAATGGACTACCTGATCCCACATGCCGATATCTACTGCCTCAAGTAAGTTCTCGAACTTTAAAGGACCGGATGGTGGAAACCATTGCACGTCAGGAAGGTTAAAATCACCTGCAATCAAGCAATACTTAAGATTCAAGTCAGCTGCGGCAGGAAATGCCTGCGTGAGACAAAGATCGTAGTCCGCATTGGCTCTCCTCCACCGCTGTGAATTGTGGATAGTCCAACGGGAGAAATGCAAGTGGCTGCTTTATATAGATGCAGCTTCCTCCGCCACGGCCATTGTTTCGATCGTTCCGAACGCATGCATAGCCTAGAACAGAGAGTTCAGAGTCAGCTACACAGGCCGATGTCCATGTCTCAGTTACCATAACAATGTCTGGGCGGTTGATGAAAACCAGAGTCTGGAGCAGAGGCATTTTATTAATCAGTGATCTGGCATTTAAAACGACCAATTTAAGAGGGCATGTCTTAGGTTTCGGTAGCGGGACAGCTAGGCCGTCACTGTTACCGGCTTCGACCAGAGCGATGTCCTTTTGATCTGAACTATTTGTCCCTCTCTTATTTTGAGATTTGTCTCGCCATTGGTTCTCCGTTTCTCCAGCTCTATTATTAGATGTCTCAACTTTCTCCCCTCTTTCAACTCGTAATCCGGCTGAAAAAAACTTGCGAATGCAGACTCCGTAAGGATGGTTTGCACTATAGCAAGAGTTTGCCTGTGCTTCAGTTTCTAAAATAACTTTAAGAGGTCGTGGCCGAGAAATTTATTCTGGAGCTGTTGGAGCCTTCCTTATTCGAAATGCCTTAAGAATGCGGAAAGACTCGCCTGGTTTTAGCAACAGTTTGGCGTAAACTCTCATAAGACCCACGTCATGGTCAATTCGTTCTTGTGCAATTGACGACTCTAACTCTGGGGTCCCCTTTACAACTATTTTCTGCTTGCGACTCAATGGGGCATATGTTGCGAGCTCACGTGTTTCGGTCGAGGGAGCACTTGTATCCGGTACACTCGGTTCTGATAAACTGGCTATTGGGTAAGCTGAGTGCAAACCCGTGAACCGTTTGGCTTTCTTAGGCTTATGCCTCTTTTGAGTTATGATCTTGTCAACCTCTTGGCCATCGCTTTCTTGTGCAGAGTCGAGCAACGATGTGGTGCTAGGATGAAAATCCCGATAATTGCTAGTGTCGCTTAAGCCGAGTGACGATGGTGAAGCCCGTGGGCTTGACACATGATCCGATATGCAGGTTTCAGGTGTGTCGTCAGACATGTCCAACTCCAAGTCCATATCAGCGTCAACTCGTTCTTGTGTAATTGTTGACGCTATCTCTGGAGCCCCTTTTACAACTATATTCTGCTTGTGACTCACTGGTGCATCTGTTGCGAGCTCACAAGTTACGACCAAGCGGGCATCTGTAACCGGTATTTTTAGGTTCGGTGGGCCCTGGTGTGCCGGTTTTTGGGTTAGCTGACTGCACACCCCTGGCCCGTTTAGACTTTCGAGCCTTTCTAGCCCTATGCTTTTTTTGCTTAATGATCTTATTGACCTCTGTATCATCGCTTTCTAGTGCAGCATCCAGCATGTTGCTTCTTTGTAGAGATGCCTCGAAACAACAAACCACATTGTCGAGAGTTAATCATGTCTGCAGTGAAGTTCTGAAACTACTTTTCTTAAGATTTATAAAAAAACTTTCCATAAAAGGTTACCTCTTAGAAAGTGATTTGATTAGATATTCGACTGACGAATTCCTGTGTATATTAACCTTTTGTAACGTAATTTCACAATGAAATTTCATAATTTTGACAATTTCTTTAAATTTCCTGAAGATAAACGATCCAATTTGACTGGCGATGAAAGAACTTTCTTTTCTCTTTATAATGGATTATTTTTCGCACAATTGGATTAATTTCACTTTCTGATATTATCTTTTGAATTCAAAGAGGACTGACCAAATTCATTGCAATTTTTGAAATACTTATTTTTCTTCTCTCTGTATTGTTTCTTAATGATGCAAAAGGGGAACGTAAAGTACTTAAAAAAGAACTATATTTCTACACGAATTACATTCAATCAGGCCTTTTTATCTTAAATTCATGTTAAAATATTCGACATTTTGCAAATGCGCAACGACATTTTTGCGTTCAAACAATTTTTTACTTTCTTTGTTTCTGTTACTGCATTTTGTGAAAAAATAATTCACAGGATATCTAAACATAATTTTTCAAAATACAAATCTCAAATTTTGCTGCAAGTAAATGTGATTCCTTTAACTTGGCTTCACTTGAATCTGAACAATTTTGGAACAATTTTTTTCAGTTCTGGAAGGGATATCTTCTATACCTATTGTACTTATTTTTGAGTTCCTTCATAGTGTTATCAACATTAACGTGCGGTTTGGTTCCCTCTTTCGTAATAGCATAGGAAATTCCTTCGATATGAGACTACTCCCAATTACCCCAAAATTAATGGCCATTTCTATTAATAAACCATACCAAAATGATGATTTTCGTAACTAAAAGGCTTTTGCAGAATTCAATCAACTGAATGAACCAAAATAGTGTTACTAAATATACACTAATGTACCTACTCAAATTTCATCATGAAAGTTGCATGGTCTTTGGTGAATGCTGTAGGTTACGGCTGTATACAAGGTTCAAATTTCTACGTGCACGTACAGGCCGCACTGCAGCTTGTCGCTTACTGGCTTTAGCACGTATGATTACTATAACTAGCACTTTTAGCATATGCACAGCGCTTCCAACGGAAGTATCCTGAAAAATGGCACATGTCACTTTATTCTGACCTAGATGCATGATAGATCCTCAGCTCCCATTACACATTCCTCTATTTAACCTTGAGCCTACTAATATCCCTTTATAGGTTAAGACTGCATACTAGGTAGAATTGCATACATATGCGTACAAGTTTTGCAAGTATGATTACAAGAACTAGCAGTTCTAGCATAGGCACAGCACTTCTAACAGTAGTATCCTAGCCGTAGCAGTGTAAACTAAGGAGAAAACCAGGACAAGCACTGATGTTCTCCGAGCTCTAAACATCTAATTTACTGGGAATAGCAAAAATCCAGGTCTACACTCCTAGGTGAGATCAAGAGAACACGCTCCCAGGCCTGACACCAATCGGTGTCACTTCTGAAAAAAATATATTATAAGTACCATTTTTACTCAGGTACACCGCTTGAAACAACAGTATAAACAGTAGCTGCAGTAGTAGAAATAGGAAGCCCGAGCGCCTCGAATATTTCTGGGCACTTACTATGGGTGAGTGAGAGTAAATAGTGATATAGTACCAGCGCAAAAGGCTACTGTAGCACCATGCAACATGGCAGATCCTGTGATATTATCTAATAATGTTTCGTTAACAATAAGATAACACAGCCTGATGGAAAGAGTTGAGAGGGCGGAAACCAAGGAAAGCCCTGATGTGCTAGTACCAGCACTATCATCAATACTACCAGCATCACTAATAGTGCCTTATTCTTGGTGCACAGACTTAGGCTGTCCTACTTCACCTAGTTGATACTGTATTGTCGTACTTCTAAATATAGATACTGTAATAGACCTAAATGCAGTCTATAGATGGCAAACTGCTCGACATAAGGGCATGGTTGGACTTGTGCATTGCTTTACAAACGCTCTATTATTATCATCCAAATGCTAATCACTATTACCTTACACAGATTGGGGGCGCATTCTGGGTGCGACTTCTTAAAAAACACACACAGGTAGTATTTAGAGCATACTGTCTACTGGCCTTAGTTAACATGGCAACTAAAATAGAGCACGATTAGCATAGGCACGTACCTATATAAGCAGTTCATTTAGCCCGCATCTAGTCAAAAGTGCATAGCTTGATGGATAGAGTTGAGAGTGCGGAAGCCAAGGCAAGCACTGCTATGCACAGGACCCAAGCATTTACTTACTCGATTCGCATTCCTTGTTGAGACCAAGGGAATACGAGCCCTAGAGTTGGCTTAATTAGTATCACCTCTGACGAATGGGGGCGTCAGTGCCAGCATCAGTACTACTATACTTCTTGCCAATATTGAGGGGTTATGAGCCCAGTGCGGACTTTAATATGCGTCTTTTCTGACTTATTAAACATTCATTTACAATGCCAGCAAATAATATCACTCAGCTACACCTTAGTAAGTAGTATTAGAAGTATCAGTATTGGTGGTAGCAGTACCAGTCCTGGCTTACTAAAGTCTGGCTAGACACCTACTGTAGGTGGGTGAGAGTAGACAGTGCAGTAGTACCCGCGCAAAGTCTAATGTCACTAAAGGCTAACTTAGGCGGTGTTTCTGGCTGCATCTGGAGAAAGCGGCTTACGCCTGATCCCCTGCACGGTCATCTCGACTTTGTCTTACCACTGTTCTCATACGGGGTGGAGGCTTAGGGTGGGGTAGAGATGGTGGTCACTCTGCTTTCACTTTACCTAGCCGTAGTCACCCTCCCTGCTATCGGGCAAATGGTGGACATCTTCGCTTGCGATGGGCGAACTAACACAGCACTAGATGGACCAATAAAGAGGAGGATTCCCTCCAATTAATCCTCGATTGGGTATTCCTTTCAACTGTTGACGAACAGAAAGATCTTGGTATTCTAATAAACTTCTCGATTAAAGCATCTTCACAGTGTCTTAAGGCAGCTAAACGCGTGGCAAAGAAGCTGTTTGCGATTAAACGGGGCTTCGTCCACATCGACAAGGAGCTCTTTATAATAAGGTTCTTAGCGTTTGTTCGTTCCTACATGAAGTATGCCGTCCAGGCCTTGCGTCCGTGGTTTAGGGAGAATTACCTGCACCTGGAACAAGTGTAGGCCAGGGCTACACAGATGTTCAAGAATCTTGGTCTTCTGCTTTAGGAAAACAGACGGACTGAACTTGATTTATTTCCCCTCAATTACAGGCAACTCCGTGGTGACCTCATTCAAACCTTTCGAATTGCCAGATGCTGTGGGTGCGCCCTAGAATTTGATAAATTCTTCGAATTAGCTTGAACGGATCATCTACGGGTCATCCCTTTAAACTGCGGGGTAAGCCGGCTCATATGGACGTTCATCGGAACGCCTTCTCGCAATGGGTCATCAGAGTGTGGAACGGATTCCCTGAGGAGTTGGTCCTCTGTGATATTGCTAACACTTTTAAACTCAAACTTGATTCTCATTTGCTGAGAATCTGTGATCGATAAAGCATGAACATGGTGCAACTTGCAGCATTTTGCAACTGGCTCACACATATCGCTGATTTTAAGCCCACATTCAGTGTTAAGGTTGAAGTCTTTTGCAATTTTCGGAATTGACTAGGGAGCTCAAGGGTGAAAGCTTTCTTCCATTTATAAAGTGAATTAATCTCAGTATGCTTCATTTGAGTACCAGGTACCTAATAAGTGACCTGATACCAACAATACGTATCATGAGCGTTCAGCGCTGTTGGCTTGCATTTGGTGAGTTCTACAAGTAAGCAAAAACCATCTGCTTTAGATTGCATCCGTTCAACTTATGTAGGATTGGGGTGTGGATGGACCTACGGCAGTTCTTCTTCTGCAACAGAATGGTCAAGGCATGGAATACTCTGCCTCTGGATTTTGTTATGACAGCTTCCATGAAGGTGTTTAGGAGAAAACGGGACTTTATAGCGTGGCCCACCAAAACACCGCCCGAGATAAATGCTTATATTGCTATAGTATTAGTTAGCCTTTTACAGTAGCAGTTTTGCACGAACTATTGAAATGCTTCGAATGCATCAGCTATGCATGCTGACATTCATCTATGCACTTGAAGACACTTAAGATCGTTCTTATTTCTCCATTGTATCCTTGTGTCCAAACCCTCTGCTGCATTATATATGATAGAGTGAAACGAAAGATCCTCGAAAAATCGAGTTTTACTCGTGAATTTTCGAACAGGTAGCACTTGTTCGTCATAAGACTACATGAAAAGTGAGGGCTGGGACTGTCGCACTAGAGGTTTTGGGGGCAGAGGTTACAACAAACGGCGTGGGATTGGGTGGGAGGGTTATGGGGACGTGACTCCTGCGGCCATAGGTTGCACTGGCGAGAAGAGGGAGGTGGTAACATTTGGATTGTGTTCGGGGGAGGGGGGGGGTTGCAGAGCCCGGGCAATTCTACTTGACCGAGCACGGACAGCGTGCTATTGTTTCAGGCTGGGCGCAAGTTAGTGGACCATGGGCGAAAATCGGCACAGTGTGAAGCAAGCTCTACGTGTCTGTTAAAACTAGCTGGGCTCAAGTGCCAAGCTTCGATGAATTCCCTCACTTGCCTCGTGTTAGTCATGGCAATCACACCGGTGCCATCCCAATTGAATCCGTGATCACACTCAAGGGAGTGGTAGAGTTTATATACTTCTGCCTATGCCGCGAACACTAGAGATCGTTCGTTTACCTGTGAAGATGAGCAGTTTCCCTGTGTTTATTTATGTGACATTTTTACCATTTTTATGTAATTAGGTCGCTTTTAAATTAATAGGAAGTTGAAATTTGTAACCTACATCTCCATCAAATAAAGTGAAGTTAACTCAAGTGTACGGTAAAGCTAGTGTTTCCAATTTTACTGCTGGCCACAGCACAGTATAGAGTGAAACTGCTGGCAGGAATCAAGAGTTTTTTTACATTTTTGGCTGCTGCCGAGGAAGCTCTGTTTAAACAAACCTTCTAGGCGAGGTTATAAGTAAGAATAATCTGACGTGCTTGAAGCTATCATGGTACACTAAAAGCTGTGTGTAATGTCCCTAGTTGTATGTGTGGAACAAAAGACAGAAAAAATAGAGGAGAACAATTTACTGCAACAGTCTCTGCGTGTACATCAGCTTCTCCAGGTGGGCAGCAAGTTTTCTGCCCATGCGTCAAGGCGTCCTCGTCTGCATGCAGCAAGTCCTCTGTGTCGGCATCACGTCCTCCTCTTGGGCAGCAGATCCCGCCTTCTGTCCACAGCATTGTATTCAAGGACAAGCAGTCTTCGTCCCCTGTGTCTCTTCGTAATGGTCCATGCGCGAGCGGCTTATCTAGGCGGCCGTCGTGTGATGTTGGCGGCCTCGGGGTCACATAACCTGGGCGTGCGTGTAACTCTCTGTGCCCTCGCGTGGTTTCAGCACTTGAAGGTTGCGCGTAACCTGGTCCTTTGGGTGATGGTGCTATCACGTGTTGCGGTCTCTTTGTCATCCTGGCCCGAGTACGTTTAGAGTGTTGCCTCATGTTCTCTGGCGTCCTAATACTGTGGCTTGAAAAGATACCAACTGTCGGGTTAACTCGTACCGTGCAGGCAGCTTAGTGTGTTTTTGCGCCGAAATATGGACGATAAGTCAGGCTGCAGGGGGTTTCGTCTTACTGTGCCCTTTATGGTGCTTATAGTCTGGTAGGATCCATTTAAGGTGTGGTTGCACAACCAGAGCGGCTCCAACCACAACAGCCACCTGTGGGATACGATATACTCTATCCATGTATCTGAGATAGGACTATCCCAACGGTTACGAACTAGTAAATAAAGTAAATAAAGTCGCTTGTGGATAAAAGCACGTGCTTGTTCAAAATTATTTTGAAGTTGTGTCAGTCTGTGCAAGGCATCTTTAACTAAGTAAAACAAAAGGGCAGTTCAGTTTCACTACACACCCATCCACCTTCGGTCTTATCGATTTGCTTGGAACACCAGATCCAGGTGAGTAGGGCGGGAAAGTGTGGTAGGTACAACACAAGTCCACTCCCAGTATGACCTAATTAACACACAGGTCGTTGTGCTTGCTTCCATCCTGCTGAGGCTCGTGGTGGACGTCGTGGAAACCGACGTTCGATCTGACGATGTTCTAAATCCTCCATTAGATAAGTATTTGCTATGATAGTCATTTTCGGGAACCCTTGTAGAGTGGGAACTCCAAACTACTCTCCCACCTAATCGAGGCTATCTAAATTTATTGGAAGCTTCTGCCCCATACAATGCTGGACAAGCTCGTTAAGGCATACGAAGAGTTAACTGATCATCTGGGCTACTCTCCTTTGGGTTTTAATTCCGAGGGTTGTTTCTTGCTAGGTAATCGCAGGTTTTTCGAACATCGATCGACCAGACATCCAACTCGATGTCTCGAGGGTTAGGACGTCCGCCCCTGGCCGGCGAGGCGCTAGTTCGAAACTCGGGTGTGGTGGCAACTTCAGCGGCTACACTAGAGTTGGCTGCCCATAGTTGATGAGGGCCAATAGCCCGAAATAGATATACTGCGGTTTGCCTGTCTATGCCGGAATACTAAAAACATAAAATAATTATATACTAGCAGAAATATACTCTAGTTGACTTTTATAATAATAAATAGCAAACAATAATTATGAGCCTTCCACCAACGATCATCAGTTTAAGAAAATACGGAGCTGTTATGAAATATTACAGTTGGAACTTACTGCAAGGAAATTCCATGGGTCTGAGAGTCATACAGAAGTTTGTCTAAATAAATCAGCAACGCAGAGTAGTATTCCTACACATGCTACTGAATACATACTATTCTATTCGTTGATAGGGTTTTACTGTTCAGCAAAACAGGCTGAATACCGTAGGCATTATATAATCTGTTCCGAGTGCTAATTCTCCTTGGAGAATTTTCGGCTTGACCTATCTTAGGTAGCTTACAGTGATGAACAGAATAACAACAATATCAAACATTGCTACTGTATGTTTGGTAGTAGGTGCGTACTTATATTCTAATTTATCGGTGGGTTGGCGTCAAATGTCTTCAAGTGTTCTGTACTCGTCCGCCAACAATCAGCTGCATCATGAGCTGGTGCATCCATATACAGTGGTCGCCGGTTATTAGGCCCACGGTTAATAGGCACAGCCGGGTATTAAGCCCAAATCAGTTTGGGACGGAAATTTACACAGCAAAATCCGCCGTCTAATAAGCACAGTCACCGACTACAAAGCCCAGTTTGCCAACAGGATAGAGTGAGATTCTCATCTCTCTGCAATTTCTGGCGCCTGACATCAATGAGCACTTGCGAGTGAAATTCCCTCCAAAACAACTGAAACAACTGCTTTTATCATTACCTAAATACAGACAAACAGCATTCTTTTTGTACATAACCATGTCTACACATAATACAGTACGTATGCAATGTAAAATGCCTATCCTGCGTTTGCTAATCAAGAACTAGGACTCTGTGGTTAGTGCGCCCACCGCTTATTAAGCCCAATTGGGTCTGGGCCTGAGGTGGGCTTAATAACCACCGACTACTGTAATGTCAAATTCCAAAATTTATGTCAGTGTGAATATCCCAGTCATTAACCAGAGCACGCGCCAATATTCGTCGAAAATTTTATCATGACAGAAGCGAACAATTTGGAGATCTTTCGTGCTCTGGACCTTTTTAACCGCAGTTTGCAAAGTAAGCCTTCATCAAACCACAAATATGAATTTGGAGAAAACCTTTGTGTAGAAAATTCCTGATGGCATTGTCCAAAATGAATTAGGACAAAACTGAACAAGTTGTAAAGGACAAGAAGTATACTTCAGTGACCTGCGGGTCTAGCCATCCACAGATTATAATAGCAAGTCAAGAACCATCGGACTTTCAGTCCGCTGATGGGACTCTGAGGGGTATCATCACCTTGCTCAATTCCGTTGATTAGTGTGCTCGAAATTACCGGTCCAACATCCGAAAAAAACAAAGGTTTGTTACCAAAAAAATCAGTTTCGGAAATTTACTTATCTAACGTTTAGTGGACGATAATAAAATATTAATATCGAATGGCTCAACGATTTACTCATTTACTGAGGCAAAATGTGAAATGTGTTTCTCCTCCTACACAAATTAGAAGATATTTCACATACAGCAAACGTTGGAGGATAAAATCACACATTGGTAAAAAAAGTGCATCCTCGGGTCACTTCAAATGTAGACAAGGACTATTTCACTCTAAATACCTGTATTTTCTCGGGATCATAATTATAGGAACAAAAACATCTGTTGTGCAGTCATTTCGAAATAGGTAGACACAAGGTGAACTAAGTTACATCTGTTTGCGTACGTGATCATCTTAAAGGTAACTGTCAAAGTATTTGAGTTCGTGTTGCGGGGCGCCGCGGGGCGCCGCGGGGCGGGGCGGGAGCGGCAAAACGATGCGAACGAGGGAGGGACGGTTGTCCCAGTTTCTCCAACGCTGACAATTGGATGTTCTTTGAAGTGAGTGCCTTAATTTGCGGAAGGAAAGGACTCCTGTGCCACAGATACCAAATAAAGCATTTTTACCTTATTTTCAAAAGGGCGAGCCTATTTTCCTTGAATCACGCGGTCAAAATTACAACTGAGGACAATTCCAAATTGACAAGCAGTTGATTTTAAACCACTACCTTCATAATTTTGGTATCGGTTTTGAAGTAAGACTATATTTTGTGTTCTTTATTTTTCATGCAAGTGTTTGTTGATTTCAAATCCCAGATTTAACTGTCTCATTTAATGAATGACATGCAGTGAAATACTGGCCATAACCTCAGACGACAAGAATAAAATAACACAAAGAGGCATCAGAAAAACCCTTTGTCTGACATCAAAATACGCCCTTCCAGGAATAGAACCAACTGTCAGTAGATGTTTTGCTACAGATAAGACAGCAGATGTCTGCATGCAAAAAATAACGGAAATGAGCATACGCCCTGGGGTAAAAGCCCTCAGCAGTGGTCATATGATTCTACGAAAGGCAACTTTTTGTTGTTTTTGCAAAGACAGAGCACTCATAACTTCGGAGTCCAGTCATGTGATTTAGCAAAATACTGGAAAAACATTAATTTTATCAGAAAAAGTTAATTTAGCGCAGTGTACGAGGGGGAAAAAGCATATATCAGAAACGAATTGATGGCAAGTGATGACAGTCTTCACTGAATTTTTTTGCCCACTTAAAGTAGAAATAAAATCTACGACATCAGGCTACAGGTAGCGTAACGCATGTAAAATGTTATAGACAAAGAAAGAGTTTAGTGTCATTCTGCTGTACCTCAAGTCCAGGATGCGATGACATGCAACTTGTATTCATATAACTTCATCATTGGGCTACTGAATTGCAGAATTACGGAATCATGTCCTGTCGGCCGTCGTTAGAACTGTTCAAATTCACGCAACAGTGATGACAGTTGCTGTGTGCCTGGCCGCAAGCTGTATAATTTTTGCCGTTTAGAGAGCAATGGTTTATATCATTTCCCTAAGCGCAGCCCATCCTACATGCATTATAAAATTTTGTTCAAACAGGTAGTGAAAACTGCGCCTAAAATAGACTCATTTTTATCTGTGTTCAGGCCTTTGGATTGGATGAATCCGTGCTTCCTTAAAGTACAAAGTGGTCAGTCTGATGTGTCCTCCTCTGACAGACCCGTTCTGAGAACGCCCACATGATTTACTGTGCATCGCAAAAAGCTATTACGGTCGGCACTCTTTTTCGCGCCCTCCTTTTGTCCGCTAGCCGAATATACTTAATTAATAATTAGCAGAAAGCTTGCTTCAAACGTTTAGGTGGATGTCAGTTCAGGTTAGGCCTATTAAGGGAAATATAGGTGAACTTGAGTGTGTAGCTGATCTACATCCCACCTTCTCCAAACGCAAGACGCCACAGACGTGGTCTGGCAGTGGCAAGCTTGGTCACCCAGTCGCGCTCGACCCATCGCGATGGCCCATGTCCACATGCGACGCGCAACCTTTGCTATCGAGTGACTGGGGCGCAAACACTCACCCACACACTTGTCGGACCAATCAGAGTCTAGAAGCTGACACACACAAAGCCCACTCTGGGCCTTTGTGCGAATCCCCGTACTGACGAATACTCCGGATTCCACCCTAAGCTGAGGTGGACGCAGGCAGCGTCGTTGGCCACTGCGATGACTCCGCGCTCTCACACGGCCCTTACGGTCAAGCGCAATGCCAGATCGAGTGGCAATTTCTTCCTACCTCATCTATACAGAATACATTGTTCCTAACAATCTGGCTTTTCAATGACTTCCCTCCCCTCTTAAGGTACCAGCCCTGAAGATCGCAATTGCCCTGCGATAAGTATATTCAAACTCTGCTTCACAAATAAAGCATTATATTTTAACAGCAATAGTAATTCATCTAGGATATACTGGGTTCAAATTAAAGTATATGCACTTTGGTAGAACTAGCACAAATAAGTGACGTCTGCGGGAATTTCATCCTCATTTTTTCGTCTAGGTGCGGGCTGTTTAAGTCGTAATTTGGGCACTGTTCTAACCTTGGCAAATCAATGGCGTGACAAAATTTGAGACAGTACAGTTAACTTTACTAGCTTTCCTCATGCACCCTTAATATCACATAAACATAACAGGTATGAGCTTGGCAAATAATATTGCCGAAGTTGGAATTTGGAATGGCCATTTCTGACTTATTAGCCGTTGTCAGCTGGTCATACCCAGACTCAAGTAGTCTCCCACCCGTGCCTCCAATGTACGACCTTTTTGATCAGAATGAAACGTCCTAACCATTGAGGTACGAGTTCGCTGTCTCGCCGGTTTGCATCGGGGGGATATTGACATTCACTGATGAAGGTTCACCGACCGCTAAAAGAACTCATCGGTTCGGCTCTGCCTTGGGCCTCGACAGAGGTCCTGACAGCCGCAGAAAATGGTAGTACATACGGGGTGGGGCACCACTTGTGTCTGGATTTCACTGGCTGGCCTGCAATGGCCATTCCAGTCTCCCTTGTTTTTGCCGGGCATAACATCTGCCTATATTACCAGCTGCTACGGCTGTCAGGGCCTCTGTCGAGGTCGAAGCCAGATCTGGGCAGATGAGTCCCGCTACAGGTCAGGTAAACGTTCACAAATGGGTGGAATGAGCTTGCTGACGACTAATATACCCATCGTGTTTGTCAAAGGAGAAAGAATCGGGGGTCTGGAGGAATGTTTAACCAGGTAAGGTCCTATGAAAATAGGCATATCACCATGTTGGCTATGGTCATCAACAGGTGGTGAGTATTTTCGTTGAAGTCTATTAATTAGGCTGAAGACAGTACCAAGTAAAATGGTAAGCCTGATGCCAAGGCCACCTTTTTTATGACTACTTTTTGCTCCGCAGGTCTTTTGCCTAGCATACCAGTTTGCTAAGGCAGTATCGTCTGATTATCACGGTTTTCTAGTTAGTTTAAAATCATTAGTAGCCTTCCCACAGATAAATTTTCGGCTGAGATTTAAGAAACTTAATTTAGGCATTACCGAGAAAGACAGTGACACTAGACTGGCCATTTCTGGCTCTGGTTAACGGGTGCGTCCTAAAACAGGTCGGTGTACACTTATCTACTGTTGGGACGTCCAGGATGCGAGTCATCACTCGGACAGTCCGGAGAGTACCAGAACAAAGAGTCCTTACTGACGACCGGTTCATGCAGCTACAAGCGATTTTCAAAGGGTGGACATCAGGCCAGGACAAAGGAGGCACGCGCGAGTGAGACTGCCCCGGGGCCGTGTTGCTGCTATCAGTGAGGTCACGCTGAGGACAGATGCACAGACGTGCGTAAGCGAGCGCGCGCAAGAGGACAATAGAGAGCCAATGGGGAGCAATGACGACTGCCCCTTAAATAGCGAGGCTGCGAGCAGGACGGGACACTGGTGTTGGAAACGCTGCTGACGACCCGAGACTTTGCTATAGAGACGAGACCGACCACAGAATACAAGCTGGTGGACACAGAGCTGATTTACTAGTACAATTGACAGTAAAGTACTAGTTGTTATCCTGCTCTGCCTTCTCTTTCTAACACGTACTGGGGGACATGACTGTTGTTGACACAGGAACACACTCGGTTATAACATCTACTTATGTTAGAAACAGGTTTTTTTCAACCTCAACTCTGGTGATAACAATAAGCAAGAAGATTATCGCAAGAACCTGATATTCTTGGCGGATTTGAGAAACGGCAAAAGCAAAAGCGAGACCGTACCAACGGAGTGCATGGGACATGTCCTCATTGTTTGCTCGAATGTTTACTGTACAAGATAATTTCGTAGCATTGTTTACACCGGAGGTTTGTCACTTTTTAAATGTCAATCAAATGCTCCATTTCATTGAAGACTAGCATCGAAGGCAAGAACGATGGGCAGGTTGGTGTTTTGCTGGTGTTGTCTAGTTTTTTAGAGCTTGAACTTGTGCAACTGCTGATTTTTTTACACCGTATGTCCTTCATAGTTCTCTTTCGACATTTCGAGGGTAAATTCCACTTACTTGAGATCCGAGATTGAACATCGCATGCAAACAGCTAGACGTGTTCAGTCTGTTCTCTTCCCCGCGATAGAAACATCGTGATCGAGAGCGGCTGTGTGCGCTGTTCCCACGGCCGAACACAGTGATAGGAGCACCCTTGCCCCTCTTACGTAATTTAAGTGGCCTTGTGCTAAATGCCAGGAAAGGCAAATATTCCATTGGTCAGGCTTCACTACTCCCCTTAAATTAAAAACCCACACTTAACCCTACTCCTTAACTTAAGATTAACCCACCCTTCGCTCTAGCCAAAACCTTATACTTAATCCTTATTTGTATGGAATTAGGATAAAACGCGTGATAATGCTCATTCATCGTAAAGATTATCTGTTATTTCATTAATCCTTCATCTAAAGTAAAAAATAAGATCAACATCAGTACAAGAATTTTGTGAGAACTGTACGAGCTCTTCGCCATAGCGTAGAGCAATATGTGATTTTTTTAGAGAGAGTGTATACAGTAGGTAATTTTGTAAACTTGAACATAAGTGGAACCGCCGGTAAGGCTCAAAATTATTCGGCAATTTAGAAAGATTTTAAAATCGAAATATACCCTTTTTTCAAGTATACTTTTGAGGAAATGATACCTTGCTTCCAAATTTGTACACGAACGCATATTTTTGTGCATTTTTGCTATAAAATATACATCCCTGCCGCTGTGCAAAAAACCCCACCTTTCGCCCTGATGTTTCAAACCAATTGCGTGCCGCGTGACCTGCCTCCTGAAGTCACATAAAAAGCAGCGGTCGCCCCTTTTTCCCGCTGACAAACACACGGTCTCCCAAGCCTGGTTTCGCTCTGCGTGGCGGTGTTGAACGTGCCCTCTTCCCTTGTCTAGAGTCAGGCGACTTGGCTGACTCCCTTTGTTCTTGACTGTTTTTTGAGTAGCGCACCACATTGATGATAGCAGTCATCACGCTCGAGTCCAGCACGCGTGATGAAAGTTCAGCAATTCAGAGCCCGCGTGCCGGTCTACAAGCTATCAACGCACAAGAGGGCAATTATCGTTAATTGTCGTTAAATATTTGCAGTAATGACTATGTCCTATAAATACTGCAGATTCCTGTGCATATGTTACCTGCTTCTGCTATTACTTTCTGCTCATGTCTCTGGTGAAGAGTCCGTGATAGATATCGAAACGTCAGGCGAATAAAAGTGTTGCCCCAGCGATCGAATTGTCTTCTTCTCAAACCTATCTTTACTAACTACATACGTACCCATTAGGATAACGGTCGATAGCACTGTGCTGTACGACTCCACCGGATGCGTGCAAGGATAAAAACGGTTAAATTGTAAATGACTACCTGATTACAAAATTGGCAGGAGCAAAAATCAGAATGCGAGCTCTTCGTAATTTGATAACCAGTCAAAAGCACGTTACTATGAGGGATGAGATGGCTTGGACACACATCGGCATCCAATAACTGATCGCGTAAAGGTTTTTTGGAAAATAATTTTTACAAAAAGCCTCATTGCTGGCACAAACAAACCAGTTTATGGACGCAACGCAACCGCGGCAAAACAATAGTTTTCAGGTCCGCCGTACCTTTTGATTGTGCTTTCGATCCGTAAAATAGAACCGAGTGAGAGCAAACCCTTTTAGCTTCTTCTCTGTTGACGAAGGATATTGACTTCAGGGACGGTTAAGAGAAGTTGGCGCTAGTGGAGGCTCCTCTAATGCCTCGGGCAACGGAAGGTATAACTACGTCATTTTAAGTGATGCATCCTCCTTCTACGCGCCTGTTCGTCATCCTAGTGCCTATGACGCACAAGCATGAGTCAGCCCACAGGGAGACTCATGCACTGGTGATGGGCAAACGACCAAGAGTTTCCCCAAAGTGCTCGAAGTGATATGCTGGGGGCGACACTTGGCTCTTTATGTCGCATTCAACGGCAAGCCAGACTATCGGTCAGTGACGGAAGCAGGGCGGACGTATGAAGCCAGCGCGTCAACCTCAGTACATATTGCCACATCCACCGCGTTTCCCTGGCAAGCCTAGGACGAATGGACGACAATTGTTTGAGGGCGGAAGAGAGAGAGAGAGAGACGTTTTTATTTTTAAAGTATTAGTCCAAAATGTTAGGCAAAACAGATAATACCGGCAGAGCACAAACGATACAAAATGGCAAATCTGCAAAACCCTACGTCGTAACATTTAATTCTGAGTTTTCCTCTTTCAAAGCGGTGCTAGCAAACTGTGCAGATAGACTCGTTATTGAAGTTCGCATAGACAGAAAGTGGTTAAAAAATGCATAGTGAGCAAAATAGGTACACAGAAGAAAATTCAGATGTAAAATGGACAGCAAACGATGGTCAGTCAATTTCAGAAGTCCACTGAATGCTATGCACAAACGGTCGGCGAACGCAACCCCAAAAGCGGGCATGAAACAGAGTGGCTAAATGTTACCTTAGCGCCGTTGTCTGATCTACTGTTCAGTTGAGCTGTTCCAGCCTTGTGATAGGCACACGCTTAGAGTGAAAAAAGGGGAAGCCGATTCCGGAGACCACTACTCACTATAGCGTCTACCGCTCTTTAGAGCTATCGCGAAGTGACAAGATTCGTGGAGTGAAGTGTTGCCATCCGGTGAGAAAAGTTGGTTCTCACGTCTTAGGAGCAGTTTGCACTAGCTGCTTCTGCGTTTACCAACATTAATGACTACATCCTGCAGTTAAGTAATTGCTGGTAAACAGCATCTGAATCCTACGAAGCTCGTAGTAACAATGTGCAGTTTGCGGGTTGAAACATAAATAGGAATGAGGCGGATATCGGGATGGGCGAAAGCATAGACGACATTCGACTCTCTGCAGCTCCTTAAAAAAGAACAGTGCCGTCGTAATGATCTCCAGATCTGGATGAATTATTGCCGATAAGAGGAGTAAGGCTACAGGAATATTTGTAGTGGCCCGACTCCCGACGCATATGCCAACGTGGAACTTCTCACGACTACTTACGCGTGCGCACCAGTATCTGCTGTCCTAACCGGCCAATCACCTTCAAGCACACACCTGATCTCGCTTAAGTCGCTGTGACGACTCCCCGCTGTCTCCCTCGCAGTTCTGGACATGCCGTTGTCCGACTGCCAACTTCTTCCAACCGCCTCTCTAGTAGTTCTGTTGATAATATTTTATCCCCCCCCCCTTGAACCTAGTGTCCAGCGTCGCTTCTTCTCATATGCTAGAGTCTCCAAAATAATTTAAGCTGCTGCGACGTAGTCCTTCCTGGCTCACTAGCCGTCACCAGCCAGCGATATCTTAATGCGAGTTTCCGACTTCGTTGAGTAAGTCACAGGGTATTTAGCTCCGACATTTTATCCGTTAAAGTTACCTGGCTCTTCAATAGGGGGAAGTCTGAATTGGCTTTAAACCCGGAGCTGCAATTCAGGACGGAAATACCTACTGCCTTCATCCACTCTCTGGATTAGTTGTTTTCTAGGAATTATTTATAACTCGGTGTCCGGTTGCGGCGCAAATACACCTAGAATTTTGCCCAGGGTTCTTCGAAATAAGCTGAAAATGGAGAATTTTTCAACAAAACTGTCCATAGGAGTAAAAGATAAAAATTGCTAGCTTTAAATCCCACTTTCCTATCTTTGGAGTAGAATTTGATATACGTTGGAGTATGAAGGAATACCGAAGCTGGTAGTTTGTAATGGAGCAAATAATGAGGGCCCTCTTGGAGGACTGGATTGAGGGATACATTTGCTCAAGACACAGTCAATACAACAGGTTTTGGAGTTCACTCCAGGGAAAATACATGATTGATGGAGACGGTACTCAGTGAAAATCATACCCGTTTACACAAACTTGTGTTTTTTTATATCGTTAAGTCTCATCACAATAATATCCTATGGTGCCATCGGTGCATCGGAACCAGTCATATTGCTTCGCATTCTGAACTGCTTCGGATTGGCCTTCTTACAAAGAAGACCCGTTGACCTGTTGGTGAACTGTGCTAGACGGCAACAGAGACTCATGCCGAATACTGACTGAATATTTTTGCTATTTACGCCATTTTTTCGTAAAAACTGAACAAAGAGGGTTAGCTAGGTGATTTCCGAATGATTATACTGAAGAAAATGTGAAGTCTCCCGCTGCTTCATTCTTGCTTACCGTACCCCTTAAATAAGGGCCTAACTGGCTGATTTCCCACGTTAGAGCATTTTTACGCCTGTACTTTCCTTGTTTTCCAATGGCCGTGTTAATTCAGAATTTATAAATATGGTTTTACGCGAATACTGGATCATTTAGATTGCGAAATTGAACGCAAAGGACTACCCCGAATATTTCAAATGATACAGTACATCCTGATCAAAACATAAAAAAGTGATCCCTTCTCGGTTGTTCGGCCTGTGTTCAAGAACATTCATCGTCTAAATTTG
Source organism: Ligula intestinalis (assembly GCA_036362985.1). Taxonomy (NCBI): domain Eukaryota; kingdom Metazoa; phylum Platyhelminthes; class Cestoda; order Diphyllobothriidea; family Diphyllobothriidae; genus Ligula; species Ligula intestinalis. The sequence goes on from JAYGXS010000001.1 coordinate 90,196,365, forward strand.
AAAATCCGCCATGTAAAAATCTTATGTTCATACAATTGTTCTTATATATGTTACGCCCTTATCCACGTTCCCACCTTCATTTGAGCATTTTCCTTCAAGTTTTACAAAATAGACCTTTGATAATCCTTTTGATATTAGATCCGATTCATTAGAATTACACCGTTTTTATAGTAAGCGCAGATATGCGTATCGTATTGAGGAGTATTATTCAATACATAATGCAGCCATATGCTAATAACTTCCCGTGTCTCCGTTATCATTGGTCGCCGGAGTCAGGTTGACACGCCTTGTGCGCCTTCGACGCGCGCATGTTAGTACCACGATCACTTCGTCGGCAAACGTTCTACGTCGCTCCCTCATTCTACCGTGCGGGTGAGGATTCAAGGGACGCCCGACGTGAAATGCGGATGTGAATACGCCACGGGGGTGGGGGTGGGCGGGGGTGGGGAAGGGGTCGTCGCTTCCAGGTCGTCGCGGCCGCTTGAAAGGTCACCCCCCGCCAATGTAGCAAGGGCTATAACCGTGTTTGTACAGCTGCTTTAAATTCACTCACCGTAAACCAAGCATCCAAACACCACCGGCACCGTCTCAAGAGGTCGACACCTTGCGTCCTCACACCTCCAAGCAAAACTTGATAGGATGACCACGGGACGACAGTAATTGTCGGACTCATTCCCCTCTCACCCCCTCCCCCCACACCCCTTCCGCTGGTCCCCATTTATGACTAGAATCTGAGGCCCATGATCCCTTTACATCTCTCTCCCTCTTACCCCTTGACCTACTATCATTTGGACCTCCCACTTAGTAGCGTAAAACTGCACATGCATGACCGTCGACCTCACAGAAGGCGTTTAACAGATGGTCTGATGACCCCTAGGCCGCGACGAAACCAACCGACGGCTGATGAATATTTAGCCTGTGGCTGGTGTAATGCACTTTGAAACCAGCCTTCACAGACGTTACTGAAGTCTAGCCTATTGTCTTCTTCATACTGAAGCGCAGTCCTTGCTTGATGTTGTAGGACGAGCACCAGGGTGGATTAGAGAATGACATGAGGAGGCCAACTGAACGAAATATTAGAGTTGTACTAATAAATGCAATTGTTCATCGTTCACCTCACAATCAAGTTCAGCTCATGAGCAGATAAAGGTTCACTATGTCATTAAAGATTAAATATACTTAAGTATGGTTGTAAGGTGCAGTATATTCCCAGTATATTTTAGCCACGCCAGGATACCAGCTTCTGAATGATCCTCTTTCCAAACGCCTGCAAAAAGCTGAACCCTAAAAGGACTTCATTGAGTTTTACTTCTCTTATAAATTCAAATATTTTATAGAAAACACGCAGGGGAAGGGGTCGTCGCTTCCAGGTCCTCGCGGCCGCTTGAAAGGTCAACCCCCGCCAATGTAGCAAGGGCTATAACCGTGTTTGCACAGCTGCTTCAAATTCACTCACCGTAAACTAAGCATCCAAACGCCACCGACACCGTCTCAAGAGGTCGACACCTTGCGTCCTCAAACGTCCAAGCACAACTTGATACGATGACCACGGGACGACATTAATTGTCGGACTCATTCCCCACTCACCCCCTCCCCCCACCCCCCTTTCGCTTGTCCCCAATTATGACTAGAATCTGATGCCCATGATCCCTTTACACGTCCTCTCTCTTACCCCTTTGTTACTACTGGATGGGTTGAGCGTAAACCCCTTGACCTACTATCACGTGGACCTCCCCCTTTATTTACGCGCAAGTTGTCGCAGCCGGTTGAAAGACCGCCACCTCCACTCTCCCTCCACAGCGATGCGGCTAGCTCTTAGGTTAGGTTGAATGGCCTACCACATAAATCCCTTCTCTTTCAATCAAACCCTTACAAACTATCATTATGGACAACAGTGATGACGTCAGGCATGTTCTGAACACAAACAACTCGACAAACGATGAGGGGTGGTGACTGAAGGTAACGTTGTAAACTTACTTCTTTTCTATCTTATGTTATTCTTTTCAAAATAATAACCTATTTGTAGGTTCTACCTCATTAGGTAGAAAAGGAATTAGAGCAGCCGCGAGAACACAAGTTCAAACGAATGAACAGAAGAGACTTGCCAAGGTTAATAGACGTTCGCAAAAAACACGGGCAGAGAGACGGCTTCACCTGGAGACTAATGCCATACGTCAGCGATATCGACGCTCCCAAGAAACCGAAGATCAAATGCTGCAAAGAAGATGCAAAGACGCGATTCGCCATCAAATTAACTTCTCCCAAGAAACCGAGGTCAAAACCCTGCGAAGGAGAGAGCTAGGAAGGTTAAGAGATTCGTAACTTCGGCAAAACGAATTACCCAGACCTAGAAGTGTACGTCACAGAGAGCGGATCAAAGCCAAAACGATGCTGGAAACTCCAGTTTGCAACCAATTCCCATGCGGTTTGGCAACTCTGGCCCGTCGGTTGCTTCCATAAATGCTCAAGTGTGGGACAAAACCCCACTCAATTACAACCCAAGTCTTGGTAATGCGGAAGATGTAAACGTTTCTATTGGGAAGATGGTAGAAGGTTGCGGACTGGTGAGACGATCGGCATGTGCTGTTCCAACAGCAAAGTTCTACTGAATAACTTTCCCCCACCACCAGAAATACTTCAAACCTTGCTTGCTGTTAATACTGACGACTCGAAGAATTTTCTTTCTTATATTAGAAAATACAGCGGTGCGTTTCAAATGACCTCCTTTGATGCCAACGTTGTTCATGAGGTTGAATTTATGCCTACCTTTAAGGTGGAAGGCCAGGTTTGCCACCGTGTAGGATCGTTATTAGCTCCTCTTGATGGCGAGCCGAAATTTCTGCAAATATATTTCGCAGAAGACAAACCTACAGGCTCAAAGCCGATCCCGAGTGTACCCAGGCTTAAAGCATCATATAATACTGTCCCTTTAAGACATACTACACCAGCGCAAAAGCTACGTTAACAGTTTCAAGTCCGCCCTGGAGATGCACGCTTCCATTGACTTCACTATTGTCATAGATGCCAATAAACGTCCTCGTGGAGAACACCAACGAAGATTTAATACTCCCGCATGCAAGAGGTGGCCGTCATTATGTCAGAAACACAGCGCGGCAACAGGGATATTGTCTTGAGAAGGAGGGACGATAGGTTGCAAAGGATATACGAGACACACTGTACATACGACGCCTTACAATACCCTCGCATGCATGTTAATGGTGAAGACGGTTATCGCTTCGGTATACCTCAAATTGGCGCCTGTAAAACAGTAAGTTGTAAAGCCTTCTACTCATGTCACTTTATGATTCGGGGACGAATTTTCAACCTACTTTGTCGATTCAAAACGTTGTTCCTGCAATTTTCTGTTGATATGTTTGCCAAAATGGAAGCAGAACGCCTTTGCTATTTCCGCACACACCAGAAAGAACTTCACGTGGACATCTACATCCACCTTGGAGGCAACATCCTTTCTGATGGTGGTAATGGTGCTGGTGGTTGTCAACTTTTCATCTTGCCGTCAAGCCACACTGGGTCTCCTCGCTACATGCATGAGAAAACCCTAGATGCGTTGGTTTACGTTAGGCATTATGGTCGCCCGGACCTATTCATTACGTTTACCTGCAACCCATCGTGGCCTGAAATTACTAATGAGTTGTTCCCCGGTCAAAAGCCACAGGATCGCCATGATTTGTCCGCGCCGGTATTACAGCTTAAGTTGGAAACCATAATGAGACTCATCACATCATTCAAAATTTTCGGTGATGTTCAGTGTCACATGTACACTGTTGAGTGGCAAAATAGAGGATTGCCCCACGCTCACATTTTGGTCTGACTGAAGGAAAAATTGTACTCTTCCAATGTCGAAAAATTTATATGCGCAGCGTTGTAGGACCAATCCGTTGACCATGCCCTGTTTGAAACGATCAAAACTCAAATGGTGCACGGCCCATGCGGTCAGATAAATCCTAACAGCCCTTGTATGAAGGATGGGAAATGTACCAAGAGATATCCCAAGCGATTTCTAGATGCAACTCAGACTGATGGGGATGGTCACCCTCTCTATAGAGGGCGACAACCTGAGATTGGCGGATTCGAAGCAGTTATCAATGAAAGGCGAAACGGAGGTTTAGTAATTGATAACCGTTGGATTGTGCCGTATTGCCCCTTACTGTCAAAAGTATCCAACGCCCACATCAACGTTGAATTTTGCAACTCAGCGAAGTCAATCAAGTACGTCTGCAAGTACATCAACAAAAGATCCGATGCCGCCATGTACTCTCTCAACCACCGTAACAACAATGATGAGATTACCCAGTATGAAATGGGCAGATACATCAGCAGCAATGAGGCATTCTGGAGAATCTTTGGTTTTGATATCCATAACCGTTTTCCGGCCATTGAACACTTAAGCGTCCACCTGGAAAATGGCAAACGGATTTACTTTACGGAAGGATTCCTCTTGGATCAGCTTCAGAATCCTAAAGATACAACTTTGACTGCTTTCTTCAAATTGTGCCAACAAGATTCATTTGCCCAGACACTTTTGTATATTCAGGTCCCCCCATGCTACACATGGAATCGAAACAAGTGGGCCCGACGAAAGTTAGTTATTCCAGTTGACGGACATCCGGGCATCAAGTGTGATGTAAAAATGGGTAGAATATACACTGTTCACCCCTCTCAACAGGAATGCTATTCCATGAAGTAAAAGGTCCAGAATCGTTTGAAGATCTAAGGACAATTGACGGTTTTCTGTGTTCTACCTACAGAGAAGCCTGTCGAGGCGTGATCTGCTTCAAGATGATAAGCAGTGGGAGAACGTCATTGCTGAAGCTGTCGTTGCTAACGCTCCTTTTCAATTACGATGACTGCTTGCGTTGTTGATCAGAAGTTGTGAGTTGAACTGCCCCCATTATCTATGGTTAAAGTACAGAAATGATAAGTCGGAAGACTAGCGACATCAACTACAGCTGCAAAATGCCCATTTTCCCGTAGACTTCAATGCCGCCATCTACAACATGGCACTCATTCACATTGAAAACACCTTGGTTTAAATGTGGGGAGAGCAACTTGAAAAGTATGGATTTCCTCCTTTTGACAGGAGCATTGGGAATCAGCTTCCAAATGAAATTCAACGGGAACTTTGCTGCAATGTTATCGAGCTGGCAGCATAAGCGGCTCTTCAAAAACCAAGGATGCTGTTCGACCAACTTCACGCATTCAACACTATTATTGACAGTGTCCATAACCGCAGTAATGGCAACCACGTTTTCTTTTTGGATGCGCCCGGTGGAACTGGCAAAACGTTCGTCATTCAGCTGCTTTTGGCTGAGCTGCGCAAAAAAAGCAAAATTGTTTTGGCTGTTGCATCGGCTGGTATAGCAGCGACATTACTTCCCGGTGGCCAACCTGCTCACAGTACCTTCAAGCTTCCTTTAAGGTTACCTGATGATGGCACCGCAACATGCCACATAAGTAGAGGTAGTGGATCATCTGAATTGTTGAAACGGTGCTCAGCTATAATTTGGGACGAGTGTACCATGGCCGACAGAATGGTACTGGAAGTGGTAGACAGAACGCTGCGTGATGTCACAGGAAAAAAATATTCCGTTTGGTGGCATCACAATGGTTTTATCTGGTGATTTCCGCCAGATACGACCGGTGATTCAAAGGGGTACCAGGGGTGACCAAGTAAAATTCTGCCTAAAATATTCGCCGCTATGGTCAACGGTGAAGACATTAAAACTCACGACCAATTTGAGAGTTCTCCTGCACAGTGTCCATGAAAATGACGGATTCTCCACCAACATCTTGAAGATTGGCGAAGGGAAAATTGACAGCGATGCTACCGGAAACATCCCTTTTAGTTTTGTTGCAAATTTGTTGAGCAGTGACGAAGATCTTAGAAACAAAGTTTTCCCTGATCTCCAAAATAACTTTACCGACGCAGAATGGCGATGCGAACGAGGAATTCTTGCTCCGACCAAAAAAATTGTAAATCCCATTGACGACAGAATTAGCCGTCTTCTTCCAGGTGAGGAAAAACTGTACAAATCATTCGATACGACGGTTGATCCTTCCGACTATGTTAATTATCCAGTTGAATTCCTGAACAGCTTGGAAATATCTGGCGTTCCATCGCACAAACTGTTTCTGAAGGTTGGCGCGCCAATTATGGTGATGAGAAATATTGATGCACCGCGGCTATGCAATGGCACTAGGCTAATTGGCAAGCGACTGATGTCATACCTTATAGAGGCCACAATTATGACCGGTTGTGCAAAAGGAGAGACTGCTTATATCCCCCGCATTCCTATCGTGCCATCTGACACTCCGTATAATTTCCGACGACTTCAATTTCCCGTGAAGGTTTGCTTCGCTATGTCCATCAACAAGTCCCAAGGTCAAACCTTCAGGGTGGCTGGAATTCAGCTGGAAGAATCGTGCTTTTCCCACGGTCAGCTCTACGTTGCGATATCTCGGGTAGGCTCGTACACCAACTTGTACTTATTGGCACCCAACGGCGTTACGAGAAATGTCGTTTACCCAGAAGCGTTAGTCTGACGAATCTACCTTCCATCTCCTTACGGTGCGTATTGATCCTTAGTTCCTGCTTTCTCATGATCCTGTATTTCTCACTATTTTTTTATTTCAAAATTCTGCTCTCTTAATGCCCACATTTACCACTTTCCGCCACATACATACTTATTTACTCGCTCATATTTTAATGCCACCTGTGGACACGTTTGTGATGCAGTTGGACAAGCATGAAAAAGATGTTCTTTGTAATGATGCTAGACTAATTACTTTGCCGCTCGGCAGCAAGTAAGGTTTGCCACAAACTTCTCTGTCAGAAATTTCCTTTAAAAACCATATGACCATACTTTGTTTGCCTAGAATAACTGTTGACGATCGTTGGGCTCCCGTGATTCGATATCTGGTCGGCAGACCCGTTAACCAGCAAGGGTGTACGATGGGCTCAACTCCGATACTCGGCGATGTTCTCGTGCCCATTGCGATCTTCCCCTCATGTGACCATTCGGGTTTTGATCAACCGCGATGGCCTCCTCCTGACATGATTCCAACACTTTCAGCAGCAGGACATCCGATTTACATACACCCGTCGCCTCCCCCCCTTCCGGCCCCAGCCCCACACTCGACAGTTTTTCTCCTTAAAATCCCGCAAAAGCGGCATTCGAAACTTGACTTATGGAAAAAACCTTAGGAGTTTTTTACTGTCTTACCCTACCCAATGCTGATCCATTTCTGGCAGCGCCACAGGTTCTGAATCATAACTATGTACAAAGAGGGAGTTCAAAGGTATTTACCTATGAATTTCCCAAATGCGGTTTGCCTATCTAAGGGAGAACAAACATGTAAGGATACCCAAAGCGAAGCCGGACTTCCGCGCTAGTACAAAAAAGACCTTTTTGTATTCCCTTTGACATTAGGTCTGATTCATTAGAATTACACCGTTTTTATAGCAAGCGCAGATATACGTATCGTATTGAGGAGTTTTATTCAATGCGTAATACTGCCATATGCTAATAACTTCCCGTGTTTGCAATCAATTGGATAAACGAAATGAGAAGTCATGCATCAGAAATAAATCGGCTCATTTTCCGCAGAAATCCGTGAACCAGTGAAAAATATGCCATGAGCATTTGTATGTGTTTGCATATAAAATCCACGATAAAAGAAAACCACGAAAATTAAAGAGCAATATAACGAAGGAGTACCTCAATACCTGGATCAGTTCTACTGCTGCCGATTAGCTGAGACAAAATCTGAGCACCGTTGCAAAAAGTGAAATGATTTTCGCCTTGAAACACAAGGCAACGAGGCCTTGATTTCGAGGCCGCCAAAATGACCAAAGTCCACTCTGTGTGTTTCGCGTCTCGAAACAACTGAGTTAAGCTTCCGTTCCATAGCTCTCAATGCAGACCGTAGAACCTATTTGCGTTAGCAAATTAACTTCAACAGACAATTAACCACAAAAATCTGCTTAAGAAGGCACAGCCACAACATCTCTTCGAAAAAAACCAGACCATGTCCTGAATATTTTTCCAGCTTTCAGTTTTAAGTATTTTCCATCCCTGTTTTTGAACTACCATTTTCGCTAAAAGCAGCGCCCTTAGAGCAAGTAGTTGTGCGCTAAAATCATCCACGGCTGTCTTACCCTTTTCGAAAATAACCTAAAAAACAACTGTTATGCTTCGTATTCTGCATTGGCAGAATACTGAAATACTACGAGCATGAAGATCAGAAGGGTTTAGCCTCATGAAATGTGAGACAGTAATCCGACAAACTCCTGGTACGGCGATCCCGTGGAAGGCCCCAGAGAAAACACTGTTTCTCTGAGCAACATCCAGAAAGTGATATCAAATATTACCATTTAGTGGCTAGGATATATCATATATTCCAAAAAACCCAGCATGAGTAGAGAAAAATAGTAGAAATGGGATTCCGCTATTACTTTCTGTTCATGCCCCCGATGAAGAATCCGTGACGGCTCTCGAAGTATCAGGCAAATGAAAGTGTTGTGCGAGAAATCGAATCTTCCTCTTCTTAAAAACCAACGTTTATACAAATCGTATATTGCGAACCTCTCTTGCAGGCGGAGAAGCTCACACGCTCGAACCCTAATTCCAGTGGGAAGGAGCAACCCGGCAGCCATCGAGGAATCTCTGGTTTATGCACAGACTGCAATCATGCTCCAGGGGACACAGCCGACACAAGCAACAGCCACTGTATCATCCCTGAGAGTCCTGGTTGCCCTGAGGGCTCAAAAATCCCTGATGCAAAACGACAGTGCATACTGTCCTGAAGTTTACGGTGATTGCTTTTCTCCCCTCGTGGCTTCAAGGGAGAACTCTATGCTCTATTTTAGAGATATAAGCTACTTGTTACCTAACGGATACTACTATCCATGATTAAATATTCATGCTTCGTCGGTCCTCACCCATTTTTTAGTCAAGTGTTGTCCTTCCCAATTTATAAGGGAGCAATCGCCGATGACATACAGAGATATGCAGAGAGGACAGTAATTCCACTAAAATCTGCAGGTCTTGTGTCAATATTCTGGCGCTCTGGCTTCATGAGGAGATCAAGCCAGCATTCGGGGATGAGCCCGTTCCTAAAGAGTAGAGCCTGGAAATCACTTTGCCGATTTTTACGATTAGAAATATGACCACGTGCGAGACCTACGTCGACATGAGTCTCATGCAAGTTGCTGTGAAGCTATTCGCAATTGTCAGTCTCAGGTGATTCTGAGGTCTGTGTGCGTCTAGGACGAGGTTCAAAGAAGCCGGATTCTGAGCTGGGCCTGGACAGTGGGGAGTCCTTTCAATAGGTCATGCCGTAGATGAGCTCGACCAACAAAGAGGCCAAGTAAGGGCACAACAGACGTTATTGGAGGCGCGCAACCATAGCAAGTGCCGCGCATGGAGGAGATGAAGGAGAAGAAGAAGAAGATGATGATGATGATGATGAAGAAGAAGAAGAAGAAGAAGAAGAAAAAGAAGAATAAGAAGAAGAAAGAGGAGGGCGTAGTGGCACACCTAGGCACAGGTTCACACCACGCCACCCACCTACGCCCGATCGCACCTCTGACCTTTATTAACTCAGTTTGACCCTGGCCCAAGTGGACGAGATAGGATAGGATGTGGTGGACGCTGTGCAAGTCACTGTCCCTGCGTCAAGCCTCCTAAGAACAAAACGGAGTGAATCTTCGGTGACGACGGTCAAACTGTCAGATGTTGGTACCAGATATTCACAGTACGATGCGTTCTTCTCTTCAACCACTGATATCGACAACTAATAGCAATGTCTTGTTGACATCGCTGCGGCGATCGATTCCAACTATCATGAGCCTCTATGGCAGGTCATGGTCTACAACATTTCATTATCTTGCGAGTTCTGGTGCATAACAATCTCTCCAGACCGTTAGATTTTAGATCTGGAGTTCAACTGGGTCATATCCTGTCATCGATTTTGTTTAATTACCCCATGGACTGGATGCTCACACTGGTCTTACACTGTTTGAGGGTTTCGTATTTGAACTCACACGCTGGCTGGCTGATCTCGTACGTTTAAGATATTATCTTGCTAGTCTCCAGATTTGGTATTTTACAGTTTGTGGGATCAATTGTGGATGAATTTTATAAAACTGTCGGTGTATTTATAAAGGTGGAGAAGGTTAAAGTGTTTTCCAGTAGCCTTTTGTACCAGGAGAATGCACCTCTCGGGATTTATTGCTGTCACCTTGAAGAAGAGAGCAATTTACAATACTCCAATACGAGAATGCGATCCCAAATGGACAGAGAAAGGTTCGGCATTGGCTCCCAAACCTACGTTGTTTGCAGGGTTTTCATTGTACCAAGTTTTTCACAATTTGGTCAAATGAATTATTCAAATTTGCTGAACCTCTATTAAAACAGTGTGCGTGGTAGTCATCTGGCGTATTCTAGATTGATTGATAAGGAAATCCTGTTTAGGTATTTAGTTTACTGCATCAAAATTGATGGATTCCATATGTTGCACTAGGCTCGGCAGGTAACTTAACCCAAGTGTGATTAAACTCATGGCTCCCGGTAAGTGCCACCTAGCTCAGTAGGCTAGAGTGTTGACTGTACTATAGTATCCTCCTAGCTGACGTGGTTTCGAATCACATTGAGGCCGCCGAACTTTTCACCATTGATCCAAATGCAGCATCGGGTTACGTTTGATCAGGCATAAGTACAGCTGCACCAAGTACAAGTCCTGTTGCTTGCCATGCGCTCGGGGATATACTAGTCACTCGACCTAGGCGGACATAAAGAGCGATGTTACGTGAGCGTGAAAGATGTTCACGTCTATCTGCCTCGCGTATCTGATCAAGGCCTGCTCCATATAAAGTTTATGCAGACTCAACCTTTAGACTGCTGATCTGGACACAAGGGTATGCTAAAAATTTCATGGCTGTTTTTTCCTAGGACCAAGTTGAAATGTGCTCTGCAAGGCAGCTAGTACTTATACATGCGGAGTGGATTACCAGTACAATCCCGACCCGTTTGCACTTCTGGATTGCCGTCATGGTATCTCATGTGCTTCGTCGCCTACCGCGATTTGCAGCGTAATCCGCCTTTCTTCCGAATCTAACCCCCACCTCTCCCCTTTACCGAACTTAAGCTGAGTGAGAGTGATCCTTGTAACCGCGGCCTGTAAACAAAAAGAAGAATAGGCGTCCGTTTTCAACGACTGTGACTAATTTTTCCGCCGAGGTTTCAGTTTAATAAACGTGTAGGTCCCTAGTTAATTGCGCACAATCACAGAGAAACTTGAAACTCGCATAGGTACCGCAGCCAAGAGACCGCTGTCGACACCGCTAAAAGTACAACTCTCATGTTTCATGTGTCCATTTCGTGACGGATTCGTTTGTTCTGACTGTGAAAGTTGCATGAGGCTTCTGGGCCATCGAATGTTTGCGGCATACTTAGGCAAATGCATATTACAAATGTGTTCTTAGTTAAGCTAAAACTAAGGCGGAAAAAACTGTCTGATATTATTAAAATTAATGAGCTGCGTCCAGCATGTGCAAAGAATTCCGTCAACGCTGCTTCAACCAAAAATATCCAAAACGTACGTACGAGTTCAGCAGTTTCTCCTCAGACTAACACAATTATATGATGACACTTTAACAATAGACAATGCCAGCAGTTGATAAGAATTAAAGGATAGGGGGAAGGTGGCTGGCAGATTTGAATCCTTGGTTGACCCAATTGTTAAAAACTTTACGGTCTTGTAGGGATTCGAACCCACACCGAACTAACACCAGGTGTACAAAATGCATTGTTTCTTATACTCTGGTCTTCCCAATACTCCTCACCCATCTCCTCAGGAACCGGGCCTGGAGGATCGCAGCCGTTAGGGTTAAATCTATTTAGTCTTAACACCATGCGATAAATCTATTGTCAATTCTTCGTAATATGGTTGACCAGAAACTGTCTAATCTTACTACTGCTGCTGGATTGCAGAGATAACTGCTGCAGACCTGGAGAAAGATCCCCTTGGAGACCCTCCAGGATCTCATTCATTTGATGCCAAGTAGGGTAGAAGTAATCCTAAAGGCCAAAGGAAAGGTTCCCGCGAAGTACACTCTTAAATATATATATTATCTTAGAAACTGCGCGTGTATTACTAGGGTGCAAATAATTTCGGGACACCCCCTATTCAGCCCAACTCACGGACATTTCTTGTCCAATATTGTGAGTGCCTTTCATGTGCTCGTTCTCCTGATTTATGCATTACCGACAAGCCACAAACTCCACTGACAGGCAGACCCATCCGCAGCAACTTCCATGAGAACCGCCTCGACTCAGTCTGACTAATGGACTTTGTTAAGTTAGTCGAAAACCTTCTCTGTTTTCCTTACGTTATGCACAAACACCCTGCTCTTTCAGTCATTTAAATAACCACATGCCAAAACGAGGCGAGTAGTTATGTTGCCAACTGGTGTTGGACTAATCTCGTTAATCCATCGTATTATGCCGTGTCTTCATCATACCGATTTAAGCTGACCGTCAGTGGTTATTCCCACAAGGTCAGTTACCGTCCTTTAGGCTTTAAAATTTCAAACTCTTTACAAAATCTACAAAATGGCTACTTTTTCTTCTGTAAGTGGGGCTTTATTCGTCCAACACAGCGCCCAAATCCAGCACACGATCGAAATCTGCGCACCGATGCAGCTTTTATATCACTCGAAAAATGGGAAGATTGGCAAAGGGGCTAAAAATGGAAATGCCGACTAGCAACTAGTCATCCTTTGAAGCGCAGGCAGCAACATGCGCTCGATTGATTACAACCGTTTCATTGGCTAAGAGACTGGCGGAGTAAATTTTTGGGAATTGCGCAGGTAAGCGGACATGGGGAGCTGACGGCTGAGCTTGCAGGGGGTGGGGATGGGCTGTACATCGGTGAACCTATTTTTAGCAGGCTCCATGTCCATTAAATTAGCATTTGCTAGTTCTTCAGCGATGCCTATGGCGGCCGAGGGATGAAATGGCAGAACGAATTCTGCCCCGCCAAAAGTAGCGCCAATTGGTCAGTAGATCACTTACACACTCCCATGGATTGTAGGTAAACAGGGAGGTTGTCAGTCGTCATTTCATATCACTACTGGAATTCCTACACGATCAAGAGGAAGTAAAGGTGTGCATTTTTTGATAGGGTTAATTAGGACGAAAGGTTGGCCTGTGTATCTGCATGTATGAGGCATAATGTCAAGTCGAAGCCGTCTTTACGTACAATTACATGACCTTGGTCCCATAAACCAAATCAGGATCACTTAAAAAGGCCCGATCTCATGTAATATAAATTAAAATCATGGATTTTCGATTTGTGAGGTATTTTTAAGTGGGACGCCATTTTTATCATCGTACGGCGTAATATCGTTATATGTCAGAGATGCCGGTAAAACTGCACTTCCTTGCGGGCACTTGAAATAAAAGACACTAAAACTGACCACTTGGTTTGTACAAATTTTTCGCTTTTGCTTTTTGATACAATTAAAAATAAACGTTTACCTTTTTTAATTTGCAAGCAAAACATATTTATTCTCTTACTAATCTGGTACTAAATCATGTCCTCTTCAAATTGTGCATACAAAGGAAGGGTATGTTTAGGTTTTAAGATGTTTTTCAATTCTCGAATGACTTTGATGTCAATCTGCCGTCGCATTTGCACTTGTAGTTTTCAGTCTGCAGGTAGTGTGTTTTCTGTTTAAGTAAAAGCATATGTCACCGAATGCCATCAAGAAAACACTACATAGTGCTCATTCAATTTGGCTTTGAATATTATCATTAATAAAATGAGCACACACGATGTCATTTGAATGGGCATTTTAAAGTCTTAAAAAGCCCATAATTAGAAAGCTTTTAATACTTGACTAGCACATGACTTTTTAGAAGCAATCGTACGGTTGCGTTTTCGACAAGGTACATTTGAGTTCATAAGGACATCGAAAATCCAACCTTTTATCCACCACCATGATGACAAAACTAGATTGGCTTAGATTTCTGTGGATTTGTAAGGCGCCTTCGCGCAGCTTCGTGTTCCCGTGGGGTGAGCCTATTTGTAGGATTTTCAAGATTGTCAAAATAGCCGTGCGAGCGCCTATTGGCTAGTTCGAGTAGGCTAAAATCCAATGTTACATCGTGCTAGGGATCATGCTATTCTTCCTTTGTTGCATCCGCAATAAATTTTTTGCCATTTAAGTTGAAGTTGTAAATTTTAGGTGTGCGTGGTGCTTCGCGTCGCGAACTAATACAAATTAACTCCAGCACGGTAAGTTGGACCTCAGGTAAGTCGAAGTAGACGACTTAATAAACGCTATATTTTACTGCATTTTCAAATTCTATAATAAATAATTTACTAATAATCAAATTAAACACGAAAAAATACATGGGCAAGTCGCTAGTCAAAGTTACCGATATGGTGCACGCTCATTGGCTAGTCAAAATACCCTTGAAATCCTCCACATACTTCAAGCCCACCCCGTGTCCGCAAGCATACGTGCACACCCAACGCCCGCGCCAATTCATGCTGGCGCGCCCCCGCATTCGACTGCACACTGCCAGATTTGTCGGCTTCGATTTCTTTTACCGGCAAAGGGCACCGCATGGTCCAAACCTGGGCCACGCTTGGATCAACTGCACGTAGGGAAAGGCCTAAGGTTCGAAAAGTTTGCTCTAATAGTTTCTTCGGTGTAGATTTTTCTTTCATTCCCATTCTTAAGTTGAGAAGTCAAGATTGGCAAACATATGTTCTGGCCTGACGATGATTTGCTGAAAACATATGTTTGCCAATCTTGACTTTTCTTTCATTGCCCGATTAGGTTGGTGTGAGCATTTTTCAGTCTGCAGGCTTTCTTTCCCTGATAGCATAAGTGTAGTCCTCGCTCTAACGGCGTAGGCGTAGAGGGCTTGCAGTACGTTGATTGGTGTCCAACGCGTATGCACGCATGCTAGCAGTACGGACGCACCAATAGGCGCGAGCGCCTATACTCGCCTGCCCGTAATCACGTTAAGGCGTTTACGCGCAGTCAGACAACTCATGCCTGCTCCCTCCCACACGCCCAAGTGGGGATGCAATGATAAGCCGGCGCCGGGGCATGCAGCGCGGGAGAGGAGAGTGTTCGTGCAGGCCAGCTGGCGTGGGCAGAGGGGATGACTCCGGCATGAATTCGCGCTGGCGTTGGGAGCGCAGGTACGCCTGCGGACACGTGGACACGGATCTGTGCGAAGGCGACTAACGAATTTGCATGAAACTATATGAATCTAGAGTCTTGCAATCGGGGTTTCCCCTACGAATTTAGTTAATCGAAACAATTAAAAACGACTTTACTTTATTTTCTAGTGTACACTGACCGGGCATTAAATACGCATTACCTGTTCACATTACTCAAGCATTTAACTATTAATAATGAATTCCGTAAGACACTTCGGCAGGGAAAATTTATCTCAGACGGACTCAAAAGAAAGCCCCGCCCAAAATGCTCTCAACTCCTGGTAGGCAAAAAAGTGTGTGCAATGGAAATTGTTCTTAAAATCTCCTATCCTATCGCCAGAGATGCATTCTTGTAGCTTTGACGTACTTCATGCGCAGCTCAAGTTCCTTCTTCTTGATCAAGTAAAGTATTTTGTTAAGACTAAAGCGGGGTGAGTTAAGCAGCAGCACGTGGAAAACAGTCCGGATGTGAAGGTATTCTAAGCCAGAGAACCGAAGAATCATCTTGAAAGTTGGCTGTTGTTGGTAGGTGCTATGGCAGAAACTTTGAGCGGAAATTCAGTGATGCAAGTTGTAATGCACTGCACCCAAAGATGGACTAAGGAGATCAGTGTTGCTTATAGTCTTATCGTAGTGGCTTAAGTTAGTGGTAAAGAGCCTTTTTGTTGCGATCTTCAGGGCTGTTCCCGTGTGGGAGTTGAGAAGAAGTGGGACGTCAGGTGGAAGGAACAGTGTATTCCGCACAGACTTAGTGAACACTAGGTCTGAAGAAGTTGACTTTCGGAAGAGCGCCCTTTCGCACCCAATATGGACTGCGTCCGAAGTGAACGAGCACGGCAATCGTCATCGTGAGTCCCTGTGCGAGTCAATCTTGAAGGTGATTGGCCAGACTGGACTGTGGTTGGAAGACACTGGCGCGCACGTGCTACCAGTCGCGAGTGGTAAGAGGTTGATCCCTGCACGTGGAATTGGGTCACTACACTCTTCTGTTAAAATAAGATTTATGTCATGGTGACAGGCTACTAAAGTACTTTTATGCGAAGTTAATTAATCACACTGCCGGTGTGCAGGTGCCGGACCGTTCGATTCTGCCAAAGTACTGTGTGTGGTCTGAATGACATGTTTACGTTGTATGACACCCTCGGTGTTTCTAGCTCAGGCGCCAACGCACGCCGTGTCGAACAGGTCCTGTAACCTGATCCGTAAACGCAGTTCCAGCATATTTTATATTCCGGATCACAACCAGCAGAACAACAAGCTCGTGGATCAGGTGACAGAGCAGTAGGTAAGGCCTGTCGCATTAGCTTAAGTGAATAAGGGATACCCTATCCACTGCAATCTTCCGGCCAGGTTCCGCGTGGAAAAAGAAGCAGTGAGATGTCAGGTAGGAGGAATAGTATATTCTGTACAGAGGATGTGGATAATAAGTTAGAAAAAGTTCACAGTCGGACGCACCCGGGAGAAGCCGTAACACGTGTGCAGTAATCACTGTATCCTATAGATACTGCAAAATCTTGTGCGTGTATCACCCGTTTCTGCCGCTATTTCCTGCTCATTTCTCTGAGGAAGAATCTGTGACGGATGTCGAAACGTCAGGCGCATAAAAGCTTTGTCCTAATGATTTCATTTTCTTCTTAGTTAATTAATTCGCTGAAAAATCCAACGCTATATCGATCTCGACATTGTGTATGCACAGCTGAGCTCAGGCATCCCGCCCTGTGGTGTAAGGTACCCTTTCGTCCTTCCTCCCGGTAACTCTACTGCAGAAGGTTCAGGTAATAGGCAAAACCTGTGGTGTTTCGATCTTCCGACCAGGTTCCACGTGGAAAGCGAAAAAGTGAGATGCCAGGTAAGAGGAATAGTATATTCTGTACAGAGGCAGTAGCGAATAGGTTAGAGGGAGTTGGCAGTCCAACGAGTGCACGAGCACGGCAGTGTAGCGGTCTCTGTCGTCCCACCTCCTCTATTGCTTTGTCCGGCGTCATTATTCAACGCCAGTTGCCTCAAGGTCATCCAATACCTCAGTCAGTGCTTCCAGTCGCGCTGACCCGCAGAGACTTGACCTACTTCTACTCGGACACACACACGTGTGTCTAGGTTCTCGCGGCCGCCATGCAGCCCTCGAACAAGTCCCTTTTTCCCAACTCTCGGCCACTAGAAGTCACTTAGGACCACGGCGCTCCAGCGGAATGGCGTGTGCTCCGAAGTCCACCTGTTCTTCGTTCCTTTGTGTAGACCATAAACTATTCCTTCTATTCTGGCCTCCACCGACTTCTCCTCTACTATGGAACCGGACCTGGAAGATTGTAGGCGTTAGCGTCAACTGTCTTAGCCTTAACACCAATAACTGGTGACCCCGACGTGAGATGAACTCTCAACTAAACTTCTGATG
The DNA here is from genome assembly GCA_036362985.1 of Ligula intestinalis. NCBI lineage: Eukaryota > Metazoa > Platyhelminthes > Cestoda > Diphyllobothriidea > Diphyllobothriidae > Ligula > Ligula intestinalis. The sequence continues at coordinate 90,214,021 of JAYGXS010000001.1, forward strand.
TGGCCTGCTGTTCCTGCATTGTTGTCCCTGCGTATTTTTCTGACTTTCCGACGTGTTCCTGCGTAGTTGGTCATCTGCAGTTTTAATTTATGATGTGGTTGATCTTCGTTATTTTTAAGCCTCCCTCACCTTCAATTGAGTTTTTGCTGTGTCATCTGATGTGACCGCGATATGGAGACTTTCTACATCGATATCCTGTCGTGAAGTGAGGTCGAGATCTTCAATCGCTCACAGCTCATTCAGCCCAGGCTATGGTTTCATCCTAATCCAACAGAGATGTCCCGTTAGGAGTGCCAGAACACAGATCTCCTTCCGAATTTCCGGCCTTCATTCTACTGCCAAGGGTTCTCCTCGGTTCAACTCATACTTACACAGCATACGAATTTGCTGTTGACGTTTTACCGATCCACCGGCTTTTTCCAGCCACTCCTGCAACCTGGCCCATTAACGCCAACCACAGCCGTCCACGGTGTTTGCAACTCTACCTTGGTACGTAACCCCTTTACTAAATTTAAATATCCTTCCTCCGTTCGGATTCTTTCAGTATCCTTACTGCGGTCTAGAAAGAAAGAAATTGAAGTGGGCTCTGCCGTCCCACCTCCTCTATTGCTTTGTCCGGCGTCATTATTCAACGCCAGCTGCCTCAAGGTCATCCAATATTTCAGTCAGTGCTTCCAGTCGCGCTGACCCGCAAAGACTTGACCTACTTCCACTCGGACACACACATGTGTGTCTAGGTTCTCGCGGCCACCATGCACCTCTCGAACAAGTCCCTTTTTCCCTACTCTCGGCCACTAGAAGTCACTTAGGACCATGGCGATCCAGCGGAATGACGTGTGCTCCGAAGTCCAACTTCTCTCCACCTATTCTTCGTTCCTTTGTGTACACAATAAACTATTCCTACTATTCTTGCCTCCACCGACTTCTCCTCTCCTAAGGAATCGGACCTGGAAGATTGTAGGCGTTAGGGTTAACCGTCTTAGCCTTAACACCTATAGCAGTCACCACGGTCCTATGAGCATCAGCGTTGAAGGTGATTGGTCGGACCGGACTGGGACCGACAGACACTCGTGCGTCCGTTTAAGCATGAACGAGTGGCGAGATGTTGAGTAAAGCACTCGGACTTAGGTCGATAAAGACCGTTAAACAGGCGAAGTTAGGTTAGGATTAAGAATAGGTTAATGCTTGGTTTAGGGCGAGTGTTTGAACTAGGGCACCAGAATAGGTATCCTTCCTCAAATTTAGCGCAATTTCGCTCTTATTACTCAAGGAGCGTCCTTGTGCCCCGGTGGCTCTGGAGGGATAATGATTTCTACCCATTATAGCGTATTCAATTGCGTCCGAAATGACAATAAAAAGCAATCCTGGCTCCAGCTGTCTGTTAATATTATATCCTAAGCCATCAGCTTTTCTGTTTGTTTTACTTCCTGGAGTTGCCAGTTTCCCCTCTCTCTCTCTGGGCTCCATCATTTCATCGGGTAAGAAATTGCGTTCTGATCTTGACTGCCATCAAGCTCTTTGTTTTTGTAACTAATGGTGTCCTCAAATTTTGTTTTCTGCCTTGGTTGGCATCTGTACTCGGTACAATAACATTCAAGACTGTTAATTTTGGCCTGTCTATCTACTATAAACACTTCTGCCGCGTAAACAGGACGAAACTAATGGCTACTTCTTCGGCCGTTTTGTCCGACGAAGAAGCTGGCATAAACGTCCAGAAATGGCTCTCAAGTCAGGCAGAGGCCTATGACTGCCTGCTTGTAACTTGCCATGCTGCTTGTTCCATCTTTTGGACTCCCTGCCTAGTGAGGTGCAAAGGCGCCTTGTGCGGTGAGTCATACCAAAGTTTTTTATGGAAACTTTGGCGCAGCTTTGGGTGCATCGACTGCTGCGGAGGCAGGAGACTGTCGCTCTCCGTTGGCGACCGTCGTAGGCCGGACGTGAGAGGAAAAAAAGGCAAGTTACTCTATACGAAGAAGTCATTGCGTTCACCGGAATCGTAATTTTATTCATCTGAGATTTCGGGCTCTTGCGGGAGTCCATCGTCAGAGATAAACCGTCAACGAAAAGCGAGCAACAGTTATAGGGCTTAGGAACCAATCAACTGTTGGAGGGGAAAGGGGGAAGGCGAAGAAGAGGGTGGGGGTAGGGAAGAAAGGGGAGGGAGGGAGGCTCATTAACCACCAGTTTCGGTCGTGCGTAGATGCCTGCGGAGAGCGATTCTGGTGAACGCAATGACTTCTTCGTCTAGACAAATACCTGGGATGCGAACTTTTGCTTCTATTCGTAAGTTATTCTATCCCAATCCCTCCCTCCCTCCTCACTTCACGGTCCAAGGTCACCAATGTCTCACATAGAAGCGTGCAGTCCCCTCTTACACCACACCCTCCCAACGTCAAGGAGGCTAATCTGGTTGAAGTCCGGGACCTGTCACAGTCCTGACGTCAAAAAAGGAAAGTAAAAAAGTATGCCCTCCGTCTGTCGGTGTGTGGTGACTTTTCGACCGCCCAAATCGCAGGTGGGCATGCTTACCACCCTCCGATTCTGTCGAGGGAAAGAATACATTCAGCTGGATTGATAATGGGTATATATACGCGGGCGGAAATTATCGTGCTTAAAGGAATACGGGGTTTATGTTCTTGAAATAAGACACGGCAGTAGAAACGCCCCCTACCGTGACAGAAGCGGCATTGGGATAGAGTACAGGACTAGTACCCCTTCCAGTGTCCTAACCTAACATTGACCCAACGCAAAGCTAAACCGTATTCCTACCCTTACCTAAAATTGATAAAACTAACTCACCCTGAACTCCAGCCTTACATTAATCAAAATCCTGACCTAAACACCAATCCTAAGTTTAATCCTTACCACACTTTACCTGGAATTTAGCCCGAAACAGCCTATATTGCACGGTGTTCCTCTTCCCCTGTCCTGTTTACGAGGCTTGGGAAGGGAGGAGTCAAACAAAAACTAACGCTACCATTTTTTGGACAGAATAAAGTTGTTGCAAAGGGACAGCTCCCGATTTCGCTCGATTTAGTTTTCAAAACTGCAAGGATTATGCCATCAGGCGGTGCAGATTATGACCAGGTAGAAGCCAAAGACACCCAGCCTGTCCGACCCGGGCTGCCCGGGCCGTCATGCCAGACGCCCACGCCTACGCATATGCCGTGAGCCAAGAAAGCCAGACGACCACCCACATAGCAGGCGCAGCGGGCGTAGTCGGGATTATTCCAGAATGTCTGGGAGCAGGCCATACGCTAGGAACATTCTGGAAAGACCGGAACCGTATAAATATGCCGGAGTTGACAGGCTAAAGGACGACTCGGACGGACCGGCAGACACGGACGACTCCGACGGACCGACAGGACACACAGGACCGGACAGTCACACAAGCCCCCCAGTCTTTGTGTGCGGTTGAATAAAGCCATTGCCTATCAGGACCGCCCCTTGCCTTCTTCTACTTATTAGTCGGGTTCGAAATGCCGGGCTATAACTAATGGCGACGCCGAACTAACTGGGCTATAACAACTGGCCACGCAGGTGAGATCTAGTTGTTTGGTACGGAATATAACAACTGGCAGCACAAACGAACACAAGATGTTTAGCCCAGCACAAGTACTGAAGATCATAGAGGCACAGCAAGCCAGTTTTATGACTCTCATGGCAGAGATACGGAGCTGCAGCGGGAACCCGACGGGTGTTAGCGATGTGACGCAGTGGCTGGAGGACGCGCTGGAAGACAGGCTTGAGGCAGCAGCAACAGAAGCGATAGCAGCAATAATAGCAGAGGAAGCTGCTGCAACCACAGCCACAGAAGAGGCAGTAACTGAGGCAACAGAAGCAGAGCAAGAAAATGAGGCAATGACAGCTGCCGCAGAAACAGAAGAAGCAGCAACCGAGATAACAGTAGCAAAAGAGACAGAGGTAGCTACAACAGGAGCAGGGGAAGCAAAAACCGAGGCATTAACAACAGAAGCGGGTGCAGCTTCAAAAGAACCAGAAGAAGAAGCAGCAGGAAGAACAGTACAAGAGTCAGCAACGGAAGCGACAGACTTAGCTGCAACAGAAGCCGCAGAAGCAACAACAAAGGCAGCAGCAGTAGTAGCAGGAAGTACAGCATAAGAATCGGCAGCAGAAGCAGCAGAGAAAGCTCCAATGGAAGTAGAGGAAACAGCAACCGAGACGACTGAAATTGAAGCGACAGAGGCAGCTGTAGCAGAAGCACAAAGAACAGTAACAAGGACAAAATTGGCAGCAGGAACAAAACCGGCAGATGCTGCTGAGAGCACGGACGAACAAATGGCACTCGAAGTGCCAGGTGACGCATTTGAGGCTCCGGCACACAAGTCAGGTCGCCGAAGAGCACTATTGACGAAGCACCTCATGGTCTAACCAAGAAGGAAGATTTGGGATCCAGGCGTCCGAAAGAGGCACAGAAAAATACCAACGCCACAAAAAATAATCCTGGACCCGACAAGGAGAAAATATGAGCTGCACTTTTTAAAAGCGAGAGTTGTTGTGGAGACGATTCATGGCTGCAGGCCGGCCGCGCACTCCCCGAGCACACGTGACGCACCCGCGCATTCGCGGCAGTCGGCGAAAAGGGCCGCCCGGAGTACGTCACGCCATCATGCCAGACGCCCACGCCTACGCATATGCCGTGAGCCAAGAAAGCCAGACGACCACCCACATAGCAGGCGCAGTGGGCGTAGTCAAGATTATTCCAGAATTTCTGGGAGCAGGCCATACGCTAGGAATATTCTGGAAAGACCGAAGCCGTATAAATATGCCTGGGTTGACAAACTAATGGACGGCGACTCTGATGGACTGGCAGAATGCGCAGAACCGGACAGTCCCTCAAGCCTTACGGTCTTTGTGTACGGCTGAATAAAGCCATTGCCTATCAGGACCGCCTTTTGCCTTCTTCTACCTATTAGTCGGGTTCGAAATACTGGGCTATAGCAACTGGCGACGCCGAATAAAGTGGTCCATAACAAAGAGCGATGTCACACTGGTGCTGGGCAATTAGCTTCTATCGTCTTCTGGCAGCCTTTGTAGATCCGCTTAGTCCTCTTGAAAGTGTTCCTTGATGACAACCACATGAATGATTCAGCAGTATTCCAACAACGCAACACCTGTTTCCTGTCGTCGAGTCCACTGCCTTCCTCTGCGTGTTGCTTGCATTCCAGGGAGGACACCAGCTCTCCGCTAAAGTGGACTCCACATTTCTTGCCACTAGGCGCCTGCTAAAATGAGAGTTATCCGTCCCTTGACGCCGGATCTGCCATGCCAGTTGGCGGATTTGCTACGCAGTACCCCAAGGCATTGTGCCAGAATGTTTTTGGAGTACTTTTCGCACATCATGTTCTCCAAGTCTGGGTGGTTGGCTAAAAGACATGTGACACACATTTCGGACCAAGGGGCGGAGCTGGGTCATTGCCTGGGTACTTCCAAATTGTGTGCTTCCGCTTATCACCCGTGTGCACGCGCGCGCGAGTGGTTCACTCTCGTGTGTCTTGCAGGCTTCAATGAACGCACCCCCAACCCCGCTCCCTTCGTCCCCGGTAGTCGAACTGAACGGTCAACAAAGCTAGCTCGCATTTTCTTCTGGAGTACTGCAGGAAAGGACACAGTACACTTTAAGGTAGTTCGAAATCGGTGAAGAAACCTACGCGTGCCCTGAAGAGGGTACAAAGATCAGAAGGATCCCTTTCGGATTTTGTTTTCTCATTCTTAGTCAGCCAAATCGCGCTCCGCTTGGCTGCTGGTGAAAATTGGGCCGGGCCTGAATTTTCGTTGAGGCGTTGGAGTAACTTCCAGCCCACGCATCGGCGCCTTGGTTGAGCATATTCCTGTTGGTGGCGTAACACTTCCGAGCGCTTATACAGGGTGTCCTAAAAATGTATACATATTTTTGATAATTGTAACCTTGTTGTTTACTATAATTTTATCATTTCAACAACGAAAACATATTTAAATTGTCATTTGATTATTTTTACACTGCATTTTGACTATTGAAACAGTGACTTAACTGAGATAAGCCATTGAATATGATTGCACCCGAACACGAAGGGAATTGTTTCATGGTGTTTACTACTCCACTGCTTCGCGTTATTAGAAGTGTCGTGATCAAAATGGACGTCAGTTTGAGAACATCAGGTGAAAAAAGCAATAAAATAATGCTCGTAAATATTTTTACATTTTATAATAACAAAATTATGATGCCACCAATTTTACAATTATGTAAAACGTGTATGCATTTTTTGGGACACCCTGTATTTGTTCCACTTAACAGTAGCTCACACTGAGCGGCATGTTATTGGTGGGGGCGGGGTGCGGGCGTGGGCGTGGTTGGGGGCGGTGGCGCCGACGGACTATAAACGCCTGTTCACAGTCTGTAATATCTGTGTGGGCGTTTCCTGTTATTAATTTCTCTCTGGGACCGTCGTGGCTAACGTGGATTGGGTTATAGAATGTGGGGTTGCTAGTTGTGGTCGATTGGGCGATTGTTTATAATCAGTCGTTTTAACGTAGAACGTAACAAAAATCGGAAATATGGCATGGAGCGTGGAAATGAGTGTTGAAATTCCAATACCAAAGTTACCTGGTACGCAAGGTTCCGGACTTCAGATAATACTGAACTCAAACTTTTGGGTTTCTTTCCTGAAAAGTATGCAATGTAAAGAAACGAGCCTAGTGCTAACTGGCCGACTTAGACGGCCGTAGCGATTGCAAGCGTTTAAACGATTTTCTGAAAAATATATTAATCTTTAAAGAGGCAGGTTCCGATGTGCATTATTATCGTGGGTAAAGATAACTTATATAGCTGCCTAAACAGGATACAAGACTAGGAATGCGCCGGCGACTTAAAATAGACGGCCTTGCGATAAACCTCAGGAAGAGTAGTTATGCCCGCGTCTTTACTCTACGACTACCCTTAACATGCAGTTATATTGTAGCCTAGCCCTATCCTAAACATAAATCTAAGCCGTTAACACGAACCCAAGCCTTAACCTTTAATATACTCGTGACCCCAACACTAACTCTATCCTTAACTCCAACCTTAAATTTAGCCTTAATCTTAAACTTACTTTCCCAGAATTTGGGTTAAGCCACATGTATTGTGAGCTGCTCCGGTTCCCATGACCTGTTTAGGTGGCCATGTAGCGGTTCTACAGCCCACCTCCTTCAAACTCGAGACGCCACTGACAATCTTGGTTGCCCAGTCGCACCTTTCCCGGCGCGATGGCGCATCTCTACACCGACGCGCGAACTTTGCCCTCGCACGACCGGGGCGCATAGACGCATTCCAAACTGGTCAACCTATCAGCGTTCTGAAGCGCTCCTGGCCAATCAGCTTCCTAAAGCACTCTCCAGTCCTCAGGTCGATTCCTGCGCCGACGGACACGAGGGAATCCGCTCTGAGCGGGACGCGCGTGACGCCGCGCGCTAAGGCGGCTCTCACGGCCATGCCGGACCGATTGGTTACTTTCTCATTACTGTTGTGTGACCATACATTCGTTCTTCTACTCTGGCCTTCCCAAGATTTCTCCCATCTCCTAAGAAACCGGGCCTGGAAGATCGTAGCTGTTAGGGTTAACCGTCTTAGCCTTAGCTCCTACATCCATACAAATCGCCACTACCGTTTATGATTTTTCTCTGCAATATTCCAGCAAATTAAGTCCACAAGCATCCATCGAGACAACTTGGGACTCAACAGTCGACTAAAAGAATAAGATAGACAGTGAAATTCAGCGAGAGGTGAGAGAATCTCTTTTTATTCTCACCGACGTAGTATTTGAGACGTCAAGCGGAAGTAAGGCAACATTTCCTAAGGAAATGTCCGTTATACGCTTGGCTTGGCCCCTTTCGATGCAAGAACCACCCAATCCGTCACTCTCGTGCGTAGCCAAGCTCAATTGACAGGGGACGGGTCTGTTGGCTCAAGGGAATGCAACGTTAATAGCATGAAGTGTTTCGTTTTAGTGTTCTAAAATTATCTATTCACACCGTCATTTCGTGCCATATTGGCTCCTTATCTTTCACCTAGTGGCAATTACTTGGGAATATTAATTACAGTCAGTGAACGATCTCACGTGATATTAACCCACATATTATAATGCGTTTTAAATTAGCAATCATCACTTTAGATAAATTGTATTATTAATTATTTTCGAGCATAATCCCATGATTTATTAGATACATCACGATGTCGGTGTTTGAACAAATGTCTTTTCGGCCCCCTGAAAACTTCACTTGATGAGAAACGACTTCGTAAGTAGTGCATATTTTTTCTATAGATTCTCGATTTCCGCAAAAATTCCAAACATAATAGAAACCACAGTCAAACATATTAGTTCTGGCATTATTTTATAATTTATCACCTATATAAATTTCTACTATACGCTAGTGCATATTTACAAGAGATTGCCTAACTCATTAAATGTGAAGATCGAACTTCAAGGGGACGTTTAACACACATTTGGGGCTATTTTGCGTACTGAATTGATGTAAGGGGCAAAAGGCTGTTTACTAAAAATTATTTCAGTTAAAACCAGTATATTGAAGGGAACGTGTTAGGGTGGCCTAGCACGCGACTTATCACTCGGGCCGTCCCGAGGGCAAGAGAACAAAGGAAGCTGAACGGGACAAGAATGCGACCTTCAAAGGGCTGACACGCGAAGACGCAAGGGCAGCCGCCGGCCGGGTTCTGAGGTCACGCGCGGCAAGGAGTCATGCGCACGCGTGATACACCATCGGGCTGTCACGGTGAGGTCGCCGCTGGCTGACTGTCTGCATGGGCCACACGCGGAGGGCCAACAGGAAATCATGCCTGCCGGTTCTTAAATACGTTGCCACTGCTAGGAACAGCACTCTGCTGCTGGAACACGACACTCTGTCGCCCTAGAAGAGCCTTTGCTGCTGGGGACACGAGAAACTGCTGTAGTGGCCCTAGCAGCCACTTGGAACCCAAGATCTGACGGATGGCGCCTTTGGCCTGCGCGATAATGCCGCCTGCGGTCAGGTGCGAAGTCCCGGCTCAATGGTCTGAGCTCAATGGTCTGAGCCACTTACGAAAACACCCAGTCTCGCCTTGCCAACCTTGCGAAAGGCAACCAATCATCACCAGGCTACCAAGACAAAGCGTGTATTCGGCGGCCGGGGATGACTGCGGTCAGGAGACACTTGGAATTCCGCCTGGGAGCGTCGCGGTCGCGGCGACGCCGCTCTCTCCCACTGGCCTCACGGTCGGACGCCTTGCAAGACCAATTCACAACTTTCCCCCTATCCCTTCTGTAAACAACACACTGTTCCGTCTACTCTACCTTCCCAAGACTTCTCCTATCTCCTAAGGAACCAGGGTCTGGATGATTGTAGGTGTTAAGGCCATAACCGTCGTAGTCTTAGCTCCTATACTGCTGCTGGAGACAAGGGACTCTGTTTGCCGAGACCGACGAGAAAACACACGCTGCTGACGGACACACAGAAGACAACGCTGATGTACAAGCAGAATTAGTGACAGTAAACTATTATCTGCTATCCTTGTCTTCTTCCTCTTCCCAATACTTAACTGGGGGTATAACCAGTGTCGACGCCGGCACACCCAAGGTTATAACAGAAAGATATGCAGAATTGGGCAAAATCCAAAGCACCTTGATGTCCGGAGAATTTCCGATGTTATGAAACACTATGGGTCAAAACCTTTTGTTGATGCACGTTTTACTGTAGGTGACCATTACTATAAGCCAGAAGAGTTCCAAAAATATTTTGCCAGAGAATGGACCATATTGTTTTGCGTTCATGAAATGCAGGTAAATGTGATTATCAGAAATCACATTGTTTTGGAGAATGGAAAGGCGGATTCGATGTAGAAAATTCTGTTTTGCGAAGATTTTGCGTTTTGTGCAATAAAACAAAGGAGTAAACTGTTGCGGTTGTAGTTTGTTTTGCCACACAGATAGCTGGGATCGTAGACAAGTATGTATAAAAACATGTGTCATACCTTCCCTTTTCTTCGTCACGCAAGGTGTCCAAACAATTTTCATCTACAGTTGACCACCAACGAATGCGGAAAATTGGAATGAGCAAAAACTAGCACTTTAAAAAAATTATGTTATCTATTATGCCGCTCTGCTGTGCATTTGCAATCTTAAAACAGGACCTATACATAAAAACACGCGATATGCTGTCAATTTTCACTGTTACGCCGTAAACGCAAGATGTCTAAACAATTTCCATCTGCAGTTGACCACCAGCGAATACGGAAAACTTGAACAAGTAAAAAATAGCAATTTTTCAACCAAACTTTATCATGCCGCTCTGATGTGCCCTTGCAATCATAGGACAGGGCCTTACCGTAAACAAATATATCGAAAACTGCTCCGGTATACATAGAAAAGTGAGTTCGCTCATTTTAATCAGAAGGTAAATCTCTAATTTTCAAAGAAGTCAAAAGCCAGTCAAACATTCCCACTTTTTATCTTAACTTAACGTTGGAAAAAGATAAATTACGCGGGGATTCGACGTTGAAATATCGAATTAAAGCGCTTTATAGGAAGGCAAATTTTATAGGTTTTCTTTTAAATTGGGCTTCGGCATATCAATTCGTGACTTTTGTTGTGGACGTTCATTTTCTCGGCACGTTGTTGGGTGTGGCTACAAATATGACCCAACCAGAAATCTGCATTATAAATTATGTTCGAAATCTCGCTATTTAGATAAATGTTTTTTACGACATCTTATTTTGAAGGTTTTCATAAACGCGTACTGTAGAATCCGTATTTATCGACAGTTGACTGAAAGCACTGAAACTCGTCAATTGTTTACCCCTATTTCAAGAAAGATGTGAATTTCGTCGAAATCGAACACCCGACATTATTAAAAATAAATGTGACGAAATAAATTTTCTCTTAATATACAACAATGGTACGTTTAGGACTTCATCTGCCAATTCCATTTTAATGTTTTAGTCATTGACTAGCATGTCCACATACGAGCTTATAAAATATATTTTTCCTTTGACGCCCAAGTCAGTCAAGTCAAGCGAACATCTGTTTACCTTATTCCACCGTATCTCAAACAATGTATAAGTGGAAGAGAAACAAACTATTCCCGTGAAAGCGTCATGAAATGTATACGTAAGCTTTAGGCTGTTTGACACCGGCTCTCCATTTTTATTGCGAGTTATATGGCAGAATCTGTTTCCAAAAGATTAACAAGAGGACTACTTTCAAAAGTAATTTAACTTGTGCTGCTTTATTCACTTGGTTTCATTCAGATGAGATTTAAAATTTAGGTTTACTGAAGTACCACAAATTTGCATATTTTCGGAGTTTTCCGCTATTCTAAAGAATTTGGGATTTCTAAACAACGTAATATTGATTAATACACCGCAATATACCTTCTTTTTGAGAACAGGAGACGAAGCGTGAGCTGCCTTTGCGCAACGGGAGATTTATTGTTGTTTGTGAGGTTTCATAAATTAGGCTATCTATTGTAGCTTTTAGAAAGGTTTTCCAATTCCCGAACTAAATCCATTGCAAAATGGTATAGTGAATGTGAATTATGAATAAAAGAACAGATATGATATACTTTGAACAGAAACTGAATAGCCTTAACATATTTTAGTTTAACACTTCTGAGAACGAAAAGATAACCTTTCATCGAACAAAATAACTGAGGCATACGTGAGATGCTATCAAGTAAGTACAAGAAAGAAGGGTTGAGTCTTTATTTTCTGTAGGCCATCGAAAATCCATAGAACAAATGTACACGGTGTAAGTATTACCTTTTTGTATCGATAAGCTTTTTTCAAAATCTCGAAAGCAAGTTTGCTCGAAAGCTTCCATCCTGGCGTCTGGAATATCTCGAGATTATACCTAAGTAATCATTTCTAACGTAAAACGTATTTTAAAGTTTCGGTTAACTAGTCATGAGGTCGGCCCCTGACGGCAGGCTCGGTGGAGGAGAAGCATGTATATACGCCACAGAACGTTAGCCTTAAATTCTGGATTATTCGCTGGGGCCGATTTGGAACCGCGGGTGCGCTATGGCGCCGACCGTGAATGAGCCATAAATGGCCACTTCAGTGCCTCAGCAGTTGCATGACATAATTGGTAGAGGGTGTGACGGCCAAACCTTTGCGGTAAACTTTAACTGCGAACACTACGTTCGTTCCCGATAATGTGAGAGGTTAATCAGCTGTGAGAACCCATTTATTCTGCACACAGGACAGCTTGTCGAGATTTGGCAGCTTGCTTGTGTGTCAGAACACGGTGTCTGGCCAGTAGTACTTGAATGGTGGTGTTTTGTTTACGCGAACGTGACATGACCGTGTCACCCACAAAGACATGATAGGTTGAGAAGATAGTAGTGCCGGCAAAGACAAGGTAGACTGGAATGGCCATTTGTGGCTTATTAGCTGCCGTCAGCCGGTCATACCCAGACTCGGATGGTGTCCCACCCGAGCCTCGAACTTGCGACCGTCTTGATCACAGTCAAACGCCTTAACCATTGAACCACGAGCTCGTTGTCTTTTCGGGTTAGGTCGAGGGATATTGAAACTCATTGATTAACGTTCAATCGACCGCTAACGGATCTCATCTGTCTCGCTCTATCTGGGGCATCGACAGAAGTATGACTGGCTGACGAAGACTAATAAGCCAGGAATGGCCATTCCAGCCTCTATTCTATTTACCGGTGATACTACGGCTGTTAGGACCTCTGTCGAGACCCCAGGCAGAGCGGAACATATGAGTTCCGTTAGCGGTCGGGTGAACGTTCATTAATGAGTGATAGGATGAGTGTTGGATGTGTGAGTGGTTGAGTGAAGACGTGAGTCGTGGGGAGGGGAGGGATCGGGGGTGGGGACAGTCACAAGGTTCCGTGGGGGGCAAACTGCGCCGGCCAACGACATATCTCCGTTGTAGGCGCTGTCGTGACTCAGCTCTGGTCAAACCTAGTAGGAGGGGGGGGCGTGACTCCGCGGGGTACCGGCAGATTGGCACGGTTGTCCTGGACGCTAAATGCAAAGAAGGGGGGAGGAAAGGGGACGCTGGAGTGGTTGTTACAAGGATCCGACTTATCGGCGCACCACTGAGCCTTCCCCTATGACCTCTGATGTAGCCGCCTTGGTAAAAAGCGTCTTAAACTTTTGAGAGGAATAACCAATAGCACCTGTAGCAAGGTTTTTGGAACAAGATCTATATGAAAAAAACTGAGGTCAAATAACATCAGCTTTAAAAAAGTGTGCGACAATTACATTTTCATCAACAGTGAAGCCTCGGTTAACGAGTTTGTGTTTGGAATACTTGGACCCGATGCAAGTTTAACCTAGTGCATAGTGGCAGTAGTTGCTACCAGTTGAGCTACATGTGCTTTGAGGTCAGATAATTCAAAGCTGGGGGCAGCCATAGCCTGCGGTATTTGAGCTATTGTTACGGAGGAGGAACGCTCCATCTCCGTCATCTTGCCTGCCATGTAGGCGAGGTTTACAACATCACAATCGTCCGACCCAGCAGCCAAAATAGTTTGAATAGACGAAGGCAGCCGCTTCAAAAAACATATCTTAGAAGAACTTTGCGTCAATGGTCATGTCGCCAAGAAGGGAACGCTTGCGACAGAGAAGTGCGGATGGCTTACGATCACCTAAAGACTTTTCTTTCACCAGAGCATAATAACGCTGGCGACCAGAAACGGAAGTCAAGCCTAAAATTCCTGACTGAAGTTTTCTATACGGGTTTTCCGCTGGAGGATCGTTAAAAAAGGTCTGAACCTGAGCTAAAATAGTGGGAGGAAGAGCCTCTACCAACTCATGAGACACGTCAGTCTCCTCCGTGATCTTCACAGCGTGAAAAGTTACCTCAATGCGAAAAAAAAAGTTCGGGCGCCTGTTACTGACTTAACTAATAAGCTCATATCACAATGACCACAACCAAAAAGATTTCAACGGTATGTAAAATATTACGAAAATAGTAACCACCTTAAGTCTTGATGTACACAGGGAAAACAGTCTTGGCGATGCTGTCAGAGCATTCAACAACTGAGGACATTTTCATTGGCAATGGAGCCTCGGTTAACAAGTTTAATTCATTCTGGCACTAAGCTCGTCATTTGAAACGCTCGTCTTGCGAAACTTGGTCAATCAAACTGCTTAGAAATTTGCTATTGACACAGTTAATAGCTACTTCGAAAAGCAAAACTCAGTAAAATCATATCAATTGAAATCCGTCGAGCAACCGACCACGCCCTCAGCCCAAAGCGGGAAATGCTCTGTGAATTGAACAGTGGACTAACAGTCTGACCATGATAGTTAATGTGACTTTAATTCTTTCTTAGCGCGTTTCTTCTACCAGAAATGACATCGCTTGCGGGACGGAACCATTAGTGAACTATATTACTGCGAAACTACTACAGTGCAGTGGCCACTGTGTGCCCCCTAAACGACTCGCATGAAGATCACGTTTGAGTAAACACGGGGGTCAAATCAAATACACGGCAAACACTACTCGGGGTACGAGTAATGTAAGGTTACCAAATGCAGATTATCCGAAGACCACTATACCGAAAACCCCCCATCATATTGAGCTATCATTACTTAAACTTAGCCACTAGTGCAGGTCTCAGAAATAAAGTCGAGGATCTTAGTTCCGATCCTATATTGTTCTGCTTTGGCTTAGCATAACCCCCCTAGCCAAATATAGATTAGCTTACTGAAGCCCCAGCTAAACAAAATCCAAATCTAGCCCAGCTTCAGGCCAGTAGTCAAACAAATTGCTATTATATAAGGAGGGTAGCTCATCTCCAAGCATATGTAGTCAAGTCTCTTAGTTCAGATCTATACAACTTTTTGGCTTATACCCTTCCTCTAAACCTAGTTTCCAAGTTTCGTCACCCGAACCTCCACTGTACATATACATATACATCCCGGTCATCAAACCCCAAAGAAGACGAAGAGGAAAAGAAGGTGCTTTCATGGACCATAGCGTTTTGTTGTTGACGTTTCGTAAACATCCTCGTTTCCATCATCAAAATCGTAAAATACATATTCCTGCTTTCCAAGAGTTTTTCTCTCTCAGCGCCTGTCTCGTGTTATAGGCTTGCCCAACGCACGAGCTCTGACCTACCTGCTGTCTGCGGATTGGGTTTAGCCCCTCCGTGTTGAACTGCGGACGTGGTCTTGTGTCCCCAGTCGCCTGACGGCTGTTGTCATCGCCGCTAGGTCTTCGTACGCATCGTGTGCACTGTGGCGGCTGCTAAAGGACCACCTGATCGGATGGGCTGATCCGCTGTCTCTCCACGTGCGGAACACGTTCACTTGTTTAGGCTCTTCGGTATATAGATTATTCACGTCGGTTGTGTGAGCTGCGTCTGGTTATTTCCCTCGCCACCATGGTGACAACTGTTGGCGGAGTTGCCATCAACTTCTTCGGGACTGACTGACTGGAGCCTTGTAGGGAGGGCCAGTATGCTGGTGTAAGTCAATGTTTTTCTCTTTTTGTGTCTACCGAGGAATAACTTTCCAATACCAGTCTGGCCATGTTTTCGTTGGATCGGCCTGTGACTTTCACGTTCCGAAGGTGGAAGTGTGCTTTTCCTGTTCTGTGTGGCCAGTGAAAGTCAATCTCCGCGGTTGACTGCCAGTTGGTGTTCTTCCAACTTTGTGCAGAGACATTTATCCTTTTCACCAACATACCACACACTGCTGTTTTGGCAGGGTATGCTGTGGACCACTATTGATTGTTTCATTGCCGGTATCGGGTCTTTGGCTCACATTTGTCTGTTGCGGATAGTCGATGCCGGTTTATGAGTTCCCCCAATTCCAAAAGGGGTCAGGACTCGTGCTACCACTTCTAAAATATTTCCCACGTAGGGGATCGCGAGCGAAAATTTCGGTTCGTTGTCGTTTGGTCGCTCATAGGTAGGCTTATAGGAATAAAGGCTAGGAAGGTTTAAACCTAACAGCTACGATCTTCCAGGCCAATGGTTCCTTTAGGTGGGGAGCGAAGCCGGTGGGAAAGGCAGATGGTTAGGACTAGTATATTCTACAGAAGGTTAGGAGAATAGATGGAACGAAGTTTTGATTTTCGGATAACCGCAGTCCGGCTGTCAGGGCTTCAATTCTGGAGTGACTAGAGTATCAGGAATCGCTGGCGCATGCTTTGTTACGACGGCCAATGAGGCGGATGATATCTAGACTAGGTCGTGAGGCGACCTTGAGATGGCGAAGGCTGGCTAGCGTGACCGCGCGGTCAGGCTGAGGTGTATGTGCGCGTCGGTCGAGGACAGTCAGGGCCTAGCCCCAAGAGGCAATGGGCGCACAGGCAGGCTAAAGGCGTCATGCGTCAGCGGCCGATCTTGGGTTCCAAGTGGCGCAAAAGGCCACTACAGGCTTTCTTCGGCACTCACGTACGAAGGATTGTAGTCGTCGCTAGCGCCATTTGCAATCCATGATCAGTCGCACGTGAACGTCCACCACATGCTGACGCATGGCACCCCACTGCCGCTGACGTCGTGCTTTTGGGACCAGGCGTGCCTTGCCTTCCCGTCGTGCCCTCAATCCGTCAAATGAGATGCCTGCGTGAGCAGACTAGCCTTATTAGGTGGTTGGCCTCGACCTGTCTGGACAGATCTCAATGCGGTGGCTGCTGCTTGACATCATTTCGAAGCCATCCCGCCTCGCGGCTGAATGTGCTCTCCGATAGTCAAACCTCCAACTATCTTTTCTCCTCTCCGTCTGTAAATAATACACCCTTCCTAGTAAGCTGGCCTTCCCGAGATTTCTTTCTCATCTCCTTAAGGAGCTGGGCCTGGAAGATCGCAGCCGCTAGGGTTAGCCTTATTAGCCCTAACACCACGCGCTAGGATCGCGAATAATTAGCTATAAACAGGGAGTGTAGGCATTTTGCCTCCTCCTCCTCCTCATTCCACCTTTCATCATCGCTACAGTGTGTTTGAAACCGTTGGAAGTTATTTCTGACGCAACTTCGTTTGTGACCAATGGGGTGGTTACTTCGAATTGGAGGATGCGTCTAGTATTTGTTGCCTTACCGTATACCGTAGTTATACAGTGGCTGTAGCCATGCTTCCTTCCAACGCGCGCACACCAACGCACACACCAAAGCTCAACCCTTAGCCTCGGGCATCAGTGCGTATGTGCGCCCCGATGTCAGCCGACTTCAGTCTGGTCTGACTTATCTGGCCAATCATCGCCTTGATGCTGACTCACACAAGGGCTGCTCCGGGCACTTGCGACAATTCCCGCGCCTACTGACGGACCGGATTCCGCCTAGCCAGGGAGCGGACGTAGGTAGCGTTGTTGGCGCCTGCGTGACTCTGCGCTCACATACCGAACGGCAACAGTAGCTTATGTAGGCCCATTCATTAATCCCTACGCCCTGCATGCTTTCCTACGAAAACGGTGGTTTAACGGTTTTATGGGTGGAGAATTAGGACACGCAGTAGAATATACTTTAATAAATGCTCAATCATTTTTTATTTCACTGTATTTAGAAGTTTTGTTTATTTATATCTGCAGATTTTCCTAATCTGTATTGCCATTTAACTTATTGCGGAAAAACGCGATTAACAAATTGCAGGTTCCTTGAATTTCCCGAAGAACTGAAATGATGGATAGGAGGTCGTCTACTTCAACCTACCTGAGGTCCAACTTACCGTTCTAGAGTTAGATTAGCATAGCCTGCGGCACGTAGCGCCGCGCACACCTTCAATTTACACGCGGAACAACTTACTCCCAGCAGAAGCAACTTCGACTACACTTTTCTCACTTTACACTTACTGCTAAAAATTTCCCTCTCTGGCTACCTTATTTCTCCACCCTCACAAACTCTAGCACTGCCGTTTTTGTAGGACAAAATGCTGGGACTAGGGGTATATGAGTGGGCCTACGTAAGCTACTGTTGCCCACCGGACTTTCGATGTCGGCCTCATGGTCGGACGCATGCCAGTCCGAATTGCAAATTCCTTCAAACTACTTTCCACGCAATCTGTGCATAATAATCTGTTCCTACCTCTCTGGCCTCCCACCGATATCAGGCAAGCTCCCATTTTGCCCAAATTCTCTCAGTTACCCTTAGATAAACTGAACTAAACAAGCGACTTTACTTTCTAGAAAACATTTTCAGAATTAAATCCATTAATTTTAGTAAAATTACGTGACCGAATATAGGCTTTGCTACCAAGTCCAAGTTTAAACATGACTTTGCACGGGTAACATCACCTACCTCACCAGGCATCAGCCTGACAAGTGGTCGCCCGTTTGAGACCCCACGCAACCCACACGAAGTTCGTTTACTTCGAGAAGCCAATTGAATCGGTGTTTGTAAGTCCCTGAGTGAATCTACATATATCCGCAATAAGCGTGTTTTGTAACTGTGGGAAATGCGGCGATTCCCTCAATTACTCATCTTACACAAAGGCGTCCGAGGGCGACTCCACGCCGCTGTCAAGAGAGCGTGTAGGGGTCTCTGCCGTCCCACCTTCTCTATTGCTTTGTCCGGCGTCATTATTCAACGCCAGCTGCCTCAGGGTCATCCAATACCTCAACCAGCGCTTTAAGTCGCGCTAACCTCTAGAGGCTTGACCTACTTCCACTCAGCCACACACAGGTGTGTCTAGGTTTTCGCAGCCGCCAAGCACCACTCGAGCACGTCTCTTTTTCCCCACTCTCGGCCACTAGACGTGACTTAGGACCACGGCGCTCCAGCGGAATGACGTGTGCTCCGAAGTCCCACTTCTCTCCACCTACTCTTTGTTCCTTTGTGTACATAATAAACTATTCCTTCTACGCTGGCCTTCCCAAGACCTCTCCCATCTCCTAAGGAACCGGGCCTGGAAGATTGTAGCTGTTAGGGTTAACCGTTTTAACCCTAACTACTATAAGCGCATCTTGGCTATCGATTTTTCGTCATTGTTGATTGGTCCCCTGCCCCTGACGCCTGGCCATGGAGCGGACTAAATGAATACCCCGCAGTGTTTTGTAAGACTGACTTCCTTGACTTGTACTGTGTGAATACAGTTGTTCTCCTGGCCGATTGACTTCTCTTGGTCGCTCGTGCGGGAGTCCGAGCGTTTGGGGAGATAGGCGGGCTAAGTCAGAGTTCGTGTTAATTACAAGTGCCAGGCACAGGTCGTAACAGTAAAATAAAGGCATTGTTAAATATTTGGCAAAATAGGAAACAACTGGTGGACCGAACGATGAGCTAAATGGTTCCTAGTTTCAGCACGCAGAGATGGAAACCCCAGAAACTCATGCACGGGTTTCTAGCCTGTATATGTGTCATGAGCAATTTTCATGTCTTTGTTTTACATTATTAACTACTAGGCTTTCGTTCAGACTTTCGCGTTCAGCTGGCCACGCTGCGTGTGCGAAAGAGTATGACTGCTACCGTACAGGCGCGTAGTGTCGCTTATTAGATGTTGCTCTCCACATCACCCAATCCCATCACCCGCTGGTTGTCAGGCTCGGATTATTGACTAGTACACAGGAGGGGGAATAGGTAATGAGAAGGACACTGAGAAATTCATTATCAAGGTAAATCAACGAACTCGTTCCGACAATCCACCTGAGAGCTGTAGATTGGAATGTTGCCAGCTAACGGGGTAGCGTCTGCTCAACGTACACTCTACCGTACTCTAGATGATGCAATAGTAAACCCGCTCCCCATTGAGGCAGGGTCGTGTGCTGCACGTGTATATGGGTCTTTAGCTTTTGCAGAAACTGCATTCGCGCTCATCTCCATTCTTCCGTTCACTAGTTTATCGCCGCAACAAGGTGCTTGGTGGAGGAGAGAGTGTGGTAGCCCTCTGTCATAATTTTGTTTATTCAAAACTTTGTCCTAATTTTATTTCTACGCTAATTTTATTTGTTAAGCGTTTCTTTAACTTACATTAAGCTTGATTTGTTTAAGTTCGTGTATTAACTGTTACGCGCGACACTGAAAAAGGTGGGAGTTACGGGATCAATGCGTGATACTTGCCCAACTGTCTTTATTCTACTCTGGTCGGTGTGGTTAGTTTACTTCGTTTGACCTTTGCCATCTTGTTCGGCTTATGTTGACTTGTTCCTGGCTTGAGATCGCAGTATCGATCGTTTTTACTCGCTAAAAGAGAGCTATAGATGTTGCACACCACAGACTAATTCACGCGGACGACAGCATAGCTCCACTCACCCTTTAGGGCACACGATTGATGTCGATTTATCCATCAACTCGTTCTAGTTTACCTAGCCTCCAACCTTTCCCGCAGGTCGACATGACCCCGAAGTCCTATGTTGTCCAGCGTTGTTGTGAGCCCAAAAACTAAAACTGTCTGGTTAATTGAAATTGAATCATGGATGCGGAAACCGTCTTTGATAAATTTACGCGCAGGCGTTAGTCTAAGGAAAAAGGCCTCTCAACAGTAACTATTTTAGATTATTAACTAAATCTGTCAAACTAACTTAGTAATTAAGCCAGCCTAGTAGTCATTCTGCTGGGTTCTAGATGATTGCTTAGGAAATCCTGCTTGGGCAGTCAACTTGCTGTCCCGCATTGGTGGATTCCATGTGAGCGGCAAATTTGGACGGGTAATATCGATCCAAGTGGGATTAAACTCACGGTGTGAAGCGCGACATTCGTAGCTCAAGTGGGTAGAGCGCTGGCTTGGCTAAAAGGCCACTCTCCTATGCGGGTTCGAATCCCGCCGAATGCCGCGAGTTTTTTCACAATTGGGTCAACTAAATATTTTAGATTACTCCCATCAACAGCATGAAAAGGACAAGACAGTAGGCTTTCTGTCTATGAGCATTCTATCTATAGCTACGAAGAAACTGCGCCTGCCGATATAGCCTGACTGTAGCATGACAGTTGGATTTTTTGCTTCGCCTCGGGGCTTCGAGGCTACAACCCACACCGGAGGTCGAATAAAAGCCAGCTGCAGAGAATCAGGAAACGACATTGACAAAGAATACAAAACGTTGGCTTATAGGAGTTAAGGCTAAGACGGTTAACCCTAACACCTACAAGCTTTGAGGCCTGGTTCCTTTGGAGATAGGAGAGGTCTTGGGAAGGCCAGAGTAGAAGGAGGAGTTTATTGTGTACACAGGACGGAGAATAAATGGAAAGAGTTTTGACTCGCGGATGACCGCAGTCCGGCTGCTAGGGCGTCAATTCCGGAGTGACTAGAGCATCAGGAACCGCCGGCGAATGCTTTGTCCCGGGGGCCAATGGGGGTGCTGATGTCTAGATTAGCGCGTGCGCACGACCTTGAGGTGGGCTAACGCTGGCTAGTCTGAGCGCGCATTCGCGCTGAGGAGTATGTGCGCGTCGGTCAAGGACAGTTAGCGCCTAGCCTAGCAGTGGGCGCGCAGGCAGGCTAAAGGCCCTATGCGTCAGCGATTGGTCTTGGGCTGCAAATGGCTGCAACAAGGCCACTACAGGCTCACCATTTCCGACTCATTAGTTGCCATTAGTCAGTGCGTGTGGTTGTCGCATTGTAGCCGACGCCCAACATCTGTTTCCGATGTCATTAATCAAGGCCAGCTACCTCAAGGTCATCCACTGTCGCAGTTAGCGCTTTAAGACGTGCTAATCCGCAGACACTTGTCCGACTTCCACGCGGACACATACACATGCGTCCAGGTAGTTACTTACTTACTTCATCCGATTAGCTCCTGTTGTTGGATGCATCGGCTTCACGGATGTCACGAATAGCGGCGGCCCATTGGCGGCGGTCAGAGGCGAGCTCTTCACAGATGTTAACCCATTGTTTGTTCCAATGTCGCAAACCGTAAACGGTTACGAGGCCCATCCGTTCAACGTCCGACTTAACGGTGCTGAGCCATGTCGTCAGTTGACCGCCTTGTCGGTATCTCCAGTTTGCACTACGAGAGGAGTTCACGACCAATCTGCAGAGGTCCGTCGATGGTTTGCGCAGAACATGGCCAAACCATTGCAATCGGCGATGCTGGATGTACGATGCTAGACTTGGCAGTTTGAAACATCTGCGGTATAGCTCAACATTGGAGATTCGATCCTGCCAGAAGACTCTTAAGAGGCGTCGAAGACACCAACGGTCAAAGACTTCGAGCGATAGGATGTCTGCCTTTCTCACTGGCCATGTTTCGCAGGCATATACTAACACCGGTCAGATTGATGCTTTGTATATCAGCAGTTTAGTACGTAAACTGATGTCTGAGCGAGACCAGAGTGGTCTGGCTAGCAGCCTGAATGCATTTCTAGCCTGCGCGATTCCGTTCTTGATTTCGTCTTTGGCCTGTCCATTGGCTAACATATTCGAACCCAAATAGCGGAAGCAGCTAACTTCTTCAATGGGTTGACCGCTGATAAACAGTGGTTGTGCTGTGCCCAGATACGTAGTCAGGAGCTTCGTCTTGCGCACATTAATTGTCAGACCAACAGTTGCAGCGAAGCTGGTGATTCGGTCTAGCGTTGGCTGTAGTGACTGAGGAGTTTTACCGAGTACGACAATGTCATCGGCATATTCGAGGTCCGGGACTCGGAATTCGGGGCTGATTTCACATCCACTGTCAGGTAGAATTGACTGATGCATTACCCAGTCAATCAATAAGGTGAAGAGAACTGGAGAAAGAGGGCACCCTAGTCGAACTCCACAAGTCAGAGGGAAATAAGTTGACCCTTCAACAAGGGTTCTTACTCGGGCTGATGTTGTGCTATAGTAAGCTTTGATTAGATTGAGCAACTTTGGTGGGAGACTGTCAGCAAGCAAGATTTGTCATTAAGCTTCTCTGTCGATAGAATCAAAGGCGGTCTTGAAGTCCATGTAGTTGCGGTTGCCCGAGCGCCAGTTTTCCCCACCCTCGCACTAATTGGAGAACACCCTAATGTGTTCCGCGATCCCACTAAAACAGCTGTCACCACTGTTTCAGGCTCTCAAGCATGACTGGACGCAGTCAAGGCTTCATCTGGCTTTGTCATTGGCCACTCCTGCCTGAGACAGCTGTTATAGCCCAGTTAGTTCGGCGTCGCCAGCTGTTATAGCCCAGTTTATTCTGACCCGACTAGTAGGCAGAAGAAGGCAAGGGGCGGTCCTGATAGGCAATGGCTTTATTCAACCGGACACAAAGACTGTGAGGCTTGAGGGACTGTCCGGTTCTGCGTGTTCTGCCGGTCCGTCAGAGTCGTCCTTTAGTCTATCAACTCCGGCATATTGATACGGCTCCGATCTTTCCAGAATATTCCTAGCGTATGGCCTGCTCCCAGACATTCTGGAATAATCTTGACTACACCCACTGCGCCTGCTATGTGGGTGGTCGTCTGGCTTTCTTGGCTCACGGCATATGCGTGGGCGTGGGCGTCTGGCATGCGGGCGTGACGTACCACGGGTGGTCCTTTGAGCCGACTACCGTGAGTGCACAGGGGCTCCCGCCGCCGTAACAACAGCAATTCGTGGTTCTGTGCACAATGCATTCCTCCTACTGGTGCCTTTCACCTACAGCATGGCATTTGACCTGATGATTGTAATGCTCCGAGCACACCCAATACTCAGACGCTACAATATTCCTGACTATCGACGGCCAAGAAACCAAAATGACAGAGCGGAAAATGCTTTACTTTGGAAGTACCTTTCCAAAAGGTACAGCAAAAATCCTCCATTCACGTGAATAAAAGTGGCTACGCAAACCTCTCAACACCGGTAGATACCAAACAATACCTAATGGAGGGAGCATGTCTTTATCATGAACATTCGTCGACGAGTATGGCGAGTATGCAGATGACCTTATTATTGTAGTTAGACTTAACAAAAAAGGGATAAAATCCGTATACAACGAGCAAAGTAGGCCGACCCACGCACACCTAAGAGAGGAGAAAAACGGCGACTTTATTTCAAAAGCCTGCAATTGGCGATTCTAGTCTATGTGAACAACATACCTCTATCAAAATTTTACTGGGGGTTCGGTTGGCTTTTTTAAAAGTCTTATCTCCTGCCTACTTATGAACTTATCCAAATAATGACTGTCTTGTACGACCCCTTGGTTAGTTGTTTGTAGTTTTTCTTAAGGCTTTCTTTAGTTTGCGGTTTAATATGGTGTGGGCTTTCTAAAGCGAATGTATAAGATGATACTAATGGTTATAACTTTGTGTGTTTATGTGTCAACACCGGTTATGTTCCCCAGTTACGTGTTAGGAAAAAAAATGCAGAACAGGATAGCAGATAGTACTTTACTGTCACTAGTTCTGCTTGTACATCAGCGTTGTCTTCTGTGTGTCCGCCAGCAGCGTGTCTTCTGTCGTCGGTAGCTCGTCTCGGCCAACAGCAGGTCTTGACACTAGCAGCAGAATTTCGGGTCGTCGGCAGGGTGCCTCGGTAACAGAGTTCCATGTCTCCCAGCAGCAGAATGCCGCCTTCAGCGGTGGCAGCGTATTTAAGGGCCAGTAGTCATTGTTTCCTATTGGCTCTCCACGAGTGGCCTCTGCAGGTAGCCGTCGTGCCTCAACCATCATGTCCTCAGGTGACCGGTTGCGCCCTCGGTGACGCGCACACGTGCATGCGTCTTTTCATGACCCTTGTCATGCGTGACCTCAGAACTTGGCCGGCGGCGGTCTCGCGTGTTCACTCTTTGTTATCCTGCCTCGAGGACGGCGCGAGTGTTCGGCCCTCTTAACAATAATCATTTTTTCTACCTATCCGTTGTATTAAAGACGACTTCTTAGAAATGGCGAGGTTCGGTAACACCAGCAGAGTACATTTTACATGTTATTATTTTATTCCCCGTAATAGCGCACCCCCTTATTCCGCTTCCTTTGTTAGGGAGGGTAACTCTGCAGCCGTTCCTTAAAGGTACATGCTGGTCAGATGTTTGGAAAATAACAGCGAAATTTATGGCTAGTTAAAACGACAGTGTCGCGCAACATACCTAACGTGTCACAGACGTGTGAATTTCGCTGAAGTTATTTGAATGGGGCGACGACCCGTAGAAAATATGAACTTTTAATTTGCTCATAGTAAACCATCGTTGCGGTGTTTCGGCGGAGAAACCCAGCTTCTATTTTACGATATACTGATGCTCATCAGTTGCAGCCACTCCAATGCGGTGAAGAGTAACCAATGAGAAAAACACAAAATTGAACTAGCACAGAAAGGTAACAGGTAATAATCACTAAGGCTAATTGGTAAAGTAAGAAGTTTAAAACAAGATGGAAGCAGAAACAGAGGAAAATGGGTTACGGGAAAAAAAGAGAGCAGGGGAATGTGGAGGACCAGGAGCATATTACTGAAAGAGAACAAGAGAGGTAGAAATAGCCATTTTTGTGAGATTATACACCAATGTCATACTGAGGTTTCGGTACATTAAGAAACGCGTTTGCCCAGCGATACTGTGGTGGCCATTGGATCAGCGCCAATATCGCTGACTCAGCATGCGGTCGTGCCAACTATCTGCACGCGTGACTATCCGTCTCTCTCACCCGCATTGCCGCCTTTCTGTTGGGTCGATGCATTGCCTTTGGCCTCCTGATTGGCTGGAGGACATATCGCAGGGGGTTAAGTGAGTTAAACCCAGCAACTGCGATCTTCAGACCATGGTTACTTAGTGCAGAAGAGAAGTCCATGAAGGCCAATGTAGTAGGAGGAGTTTATTGTGTGCACAAAGAAGAGGAGAATCGATGAGAGTAGACTGACGCGGCGAGCCTATGACCGGCAGGGAGCCATCGTAGCCTTAGCTCCTATAGACACTCCCGGATCCGGAGGTACAGACACAACAACTGATCTATCTACTGTGACCCGCCCTTTTCCACAGAGCTTTTTCTTAGCTCCTTTTCTACAGTGCACTGTCCAACATAATCGGTCCTACTGACTTCGGACTTAGGGAACCTTCTGTATTAAACGATCACTTTTTTCGACAATACTGCAAAAGCAGTTGCCCTTAGCAGTACATGTCAGTACTTCTTGTAGAGATCACAGCGACTGACGCAAATTAATGAATGAAAGCTAACAAGGGACTGTAGCGACCTCTTATTCTAGCCATGCTTTGCTGACGTGCCCCTGGGGCATTACCTGAATGTCTAGCTTTCTTGCCTACCAGTCCGTGCGGGCTGGACAGTCAACCCTCCGATTAAGGTCACGGACCCGTCTGGTCAACTGGCCAATCACTTCTCAAGGCCAAGTCACAAAAGGACCTTAAATGTGGTGACTGCATATTCTCAGACTCTCCCGGAGCAGGCAAACTACTGCCTGTTGCAGACATCTAGACCCGGCGACTACACCGACCGGAATGCGACTCTGGACTTTGGCCCACTCATGACTGGAATGCACTCGTCTGGTAGTCACTTACTCATTACTTATATTCAACTCATTAAAAACTTCATTGAATTAGCCATAGCACACTGGCCTTTCCACGGCTTATCATATCTACCAGCTTATAACCGTTTGGATACGTCCTATCGTCTATTATCTGACCGGACCACCTCGTATCCCACAGGACTACCGTGGACACAATCTTAACCATTCAGCCTAGGTGTTAATCAGAGCAGCGGAAATTACTACTATAAAGTGTACTTTCAAAGTATTCTGACGGGTACCTAAACTAAAAATCTCGTGAAAAGCATGTATGGTATTCGTAAACGTATTCGTCGTTTAAACATGAGTGGTGTTTATCATAGTCCGAGGTGTCTGGGGCACCCGAGAAGCAGTCTGAAACAGCATCCGAATTGACTGTCAGGCTGTTTTTCATTAGTAATCACTCTATCTGAGAAGTGTAATTTGATAAATCACTAACCGGAGGTATTTTGTAATATTGGTCTGACTGTTATCTTGTTTTGCAGTAATTCGCCTGCATTACTACGAATATTGCCTGCGAAAGGGGTTGATCGGTGCATTAAGAGCTGACGTTGTCTATGCATCTAGTTGAATGTTAGTTTAAACACATGGTGTTGACATTTACGTGCTATTCGCGTGTGCTACCAAGCATCTCGTGTGCATCTGAAACTCATCAGAGTCAAACACGCAAAATAATTCTAAGGACATGTGACGAATGGAACATTCTCTCAATATACACAAAATGACAAGTTTACGATTGCACCTGACAAATTTATTCCAATCCATTTCTCAGTGTCCAGCCTATAAAAGTGGGAGCTTATGAAATTGTGTCATTCCTGTGACGTGCCTAGTAGTGCTATCAAGCGAAAATCTGTCTACCTCAAACGTCGAACGTATCTCAAACGGAATAGAAAGGGGCAAAAACAGCCAATTCTTGTGAAACCGTGTTGGAATATATGCTGGAAATTTAGACTCATTCTTAACGGCCATACTTTACATTGCACTTAATCTGGAAGAATATTTCTGTGTAAAATTCATCAGACGACTAATTTCAAAAGTAAGTCCACTTAT
Source organism: Ligula intestinalis (assembly GCA_036362985.1). Classification (NCBI taxonomy): domain Eukaryota; kingdom Metazoa; phylum Platyhelminthes; class Cestoda; order Diphyllobothriidea; family Diphyllobothriidae; genus Ligula; species Ligula intestinalis. The sequence continues at coordinate 90,241,387 of JAYGXS010000001.1, forward strand.
GCTGCTTTTGCATAGATAGGCTTTCTGTGCATTTCAAGTTTCTGATCCAGATTTACGCCATTTTTCAATATTTCTAAAGAAATGAGGATTTCTAAAGAAATGTGGATTTCTAAAAAAACGTTATGTGAATTGACAAATCCCAATATTGAAACTTTGTTTTCATGGAAGAAATTTGAACAAGGCGAAGATCACGAGTTGAGTAGAATTTATTGACATCATAAAATTTCGCGACCTCTAATTCATCTGCAAACGGTGTGATAACTACCTGCCCTTCCTCTATCCCTCACTATGCACCCACATTTTGACTAAGGTTTCCCATAGTACTTACCTATGAAGCTTCACCCTTCTATTTAGGCAGTTAATTTAATATATTAACAGGCAATGACCGTTTGTAGGTGAATTAGAGGTCACGAAATTTTATGAAGTCGATAAATTCTGCTCAACTCCTAATATTCGCCTTGTTCAAATCCCAATATGCCCTCTTTTTAAGAACGATCTTTTTGGCCACTGCTGTAAGACTTTGGTAGCCGCAGAGTGGTCTAACGTTGCATACTAGGAATTTCTTGTGAAATCCACGAGATTTCGTGAGGTAGGGAATCTGCTGTCGTGCTGAGGCGACCTAACCATGCAAAGGCAGGCTTATTTTTGAGTCTCTACCTACTGAAGACCCAGTTGAAAACTAACTGAAGAAAACCCAATTTGAGGAATTTTCTTCTCAACATCTCTGATTGGCTGAGATGTCCGTAAAGAGGACAGTGCATTTGGCCGTCAGCGTGCTGGAGTTAGGTTCAGTAAAATGTTCTTTTGCGCATGTTTAGTCCTTCCCAGCGTTGAAACATTCATCTCCCGATTGACCGATGCGTGGGTGTGCGCGAGCGGATTACTGTTGTCAGCCCGCTCGATATGAATTCGTCCCAGATGAGTGGGGGAGGGGTGGGGGGCGGTGGTTGGTTGGACTGGCTCACAGGACACGTCCACTGAAGGCCAGCGCGTCTGGCACGTCGCAGCCCCCTGAGACATGGTTCGCTTGGCTGTCCGTCCGAGAGGTGGGGGCGGACGGGCCGGGAGGAGGGGAGGGGACTGCAATTCGAAAACGTGAGGTGCAGACGTGTACCTCTAGAGAGCGGCCATCCTTGAATGTAGCCGTCACTAGATTCAGATCTGATCAACAAGTCGCCAATAAGCTAGAGCCAGGTGCACAACTGGTCATTTTGAACAAGCACTGCTGTTGTGCGTGTTCTCGACCTACGGGCCATATCATAATATACCAGTTACTGATTTTAGTAGCTATGGCTACAAGAATTAGCACTTTAGCATAGGCAATTATAATAATAATAATTTGTATATTTAAGGCCCAAGGGGCCCTGTCGTTACAGCAGCATTATCTTAGTCCTCGTAGTCCAGCATCTAGTTGAAACGGACACAGCCTGGGAGGATAGAGTTGGGAGGGCGACAAACATGGCAAGCCCTGATAGTCTCAGGGCTTCAAACCTGTATTTACTCGAAATAAGATCAACGCAAATTTCCCATTCCTTGTTGAGGATAAAGGGGGTATGAGCTCCAGCGTTAATTTTCAAATCAATGTCATTTCTGCCAAATTTTAGCGCCAGGCATAGTACCAGTACTACTAAAACTAGGCTACATTGATAGTCAGTAGTATGAGAAACAGTAGAAACCGTATCAGTATCGGCTTCATTGGGCCTGTATTCACTCCTACTAAGGGCGAGCTTAGGGTAGATCGTACAGTAGTACGAGCGCAAAAGGTTACTGTCACTTAAGACTAGGCTAGGCGGTGATTCGGCTTGCATTTGATAAAGCAGCCTACGCTGAGCCCTGTTTAGTCTTCGAGACTCTGGGAGAAGGTGAAGAGTGTGGGGCCGCTAACTACATCCTCTATCACTTTAAAGCTAACACCTGAGAATGTCACCTTCTGTACCAACCTGTTGGTGCACTTGGTAGACTTCCTCGAAATCGATAGTCGAACACTCACTCACTCGACCTCCGTGATGGACAATGAAGCATAGCCAGGCCTCCATGCAAGAGCAGAATAAACGGTTGCGCGCGACGAATGATACCCCTAAAAAGGTATAATTCATGTTTACACGTTCTGGCAAATCAGCGGGGAACAGGTCTAAAATATCGCCGGATCTTTGGACACTTCGATGTGCTTTTCTGTGGTCTAGGCATGTGTCCCTCCAAACTTCCAAACGGACAACTTGCTGCAAAGAAGTTTTAAGCTACATAGAAAGCTGACTATATGTAGACTTGGCTCTATCTCCGACATATGACGCGGTAAGGATGAAATATATGGCCACCTAAACAGGAAATGGGAACAAAGCATGTAGCTCTGCACCGAATTCCAAGGATCTTAGACCTAGAATCAAGAAGAGAGAGAGAGAGAGAAAGATGCGTTTTATTTTGAAAAGAGCATTCCAAAATTTTCAGTATAAACGTCTTTCCAATCACCATGAAGTAAATAAGGCACAAAAACTACACAGCACCCGGGGAAGCAGAAGTAATTCGAATTGACCAAAGACTGCAATTGTCGACATTCTTGAACACCATCCTTGAGTATGTCGTGAAAGGTAGGCCGAATTGGACTTCCTTCAAGTCAGCGACAGAGTTTTGCACTTACGACCTTATTGGTGTACTTCAAATAAACAATAAACGTTAAAAATCAGTTTCTAAAGGGCGTACTGGGCCAACCGATGCATTTATGCACAAGAAATTTTGCGTGCGAACGGAGGGAAAAAATGGCGGCTCAATCTGAAAAGCGGGCCAACTACACAGTTATAGTTAGGATTATTTCTAGGTTAGGGTTAGTTCGTGTTAACTGTAGGGTGTTTTTAAAGGTCAAGGTTACACTTTCGTTCAAAGTTAGGGTTCAGACACGGGAGTATTCACCGTCTTCAACTTTATTTCAAGGCCACCTACTTTTCAGTGGGCCTGGCCTTCCTTTCCATGTTTCCTGTTTAGGCAGCCATAAAAATCATCCTTACCGAATACGTCTCTCTCTCTCTCTAACTCGCCTTCTCCTTATCAATAACAGGGCTAAGTGAAAGTGGCTGCTGTTCCCTTAGTCACATCAAGAGTTCTACTCAGCATATTCGCTCTGAGTCTAGCGGACGTCGTGTATGATGCGTGCATTCCGAGTCCATCGACAGTCCTGTGGTCCGCAGTCCCGGCTCCCCCTTCCCCCCACTGGTGGTATGCCGTTGCACGCAGCTTAGCGGGCCATGTCCATGCGACCTTGACCAACACCGGACGTAAGGTCATCCAAGTACCTGTCATGGCAGCTAAAGCGGGCGCACACATTAATATTTAAGGCACCAGCTGCAGTCTAACTGATCAACCACCCTCCCCACCAGCCGTAATTGTTCCGCCTCGTCTCCCCCACTCAGACGGCTAGAATGACATTGTGACTAGACCGCCCACCCCCCTCCTCGCACGTCAATGGTCAGCTGATGACGGCTAATAAGCCAGAAATGGCCATTCCGGTCTCCCTTTGCTTTGTCGGATCCACTTCTTCATCAGGTCAGCCATGTCCTGTCAAGCCAAATGGTCTAGTCTGACGCTCCCACTTTCACGCTTATTTTCATTTTGTCGGACGACGGGTTGGCCGCACTAGCTCGAGAGTTTATGAGTATGACTCGATTTTTCCGAAGAGCCTCTTCTATTTTTATTACTTACCTTGCCAAAAATGCACATTAAAAAGTAAGTCGGTAGATTCTACATTGACTGCTTAGAAAAAAAAACTACTTGTACAATCAATTTAGCGCATCAGAATATGTGGATTGTAGCAGGTTGGGTGGATGAATAGTGTGAATAGATATCGCGGGATGTTAAAGCTAAGAAGGTTAACCCTAACAGCTTCGATCTTCCAGGCCCCTGGTTCCTTTAGGTGAGGAGAAAGAAGACGGTGGGAAAGCCAGATTATTAGGAATAGTTTATTCTGCAGAAGTATAGGAGAATAGATGGAAGGAGTTTTGACTCGCGGATTAGTGCATCAGTTCCCTAGTCGGGTCGGGTCTGGAGTGATGACTGAAGGTAGACACCGCATTGTCGTCTTTGTACCGCGGAGTGAGGCCAACCTACTAAATGAGCTCAATCTACTAAAGCGGGAAAATCATTGGACGGATTGAGGACAAGCCACTGTGGGTTGAGTCCAGATTGGGGGAAACATGGTGCGTGCGTTTGGGTGCGCGTCAGTTGCGTCTGGCAGCAGTCGCAGTCGCCCGTCTGCTTGCGCATGCCTCGAGGCACGTGGAAAAACTGCTTGTGCGCCAGGTCTTATGTTCTGAGTGACCTTGTCTGTTGCGTCAAGAGTTAGGAGGATGTAGGACAGACACAACCACTACATAGACACCTGGCTGTCGATTGGTGCCTCGTAGCCCTGGTCATTGAAGCGCTAACTGCACTGAAGACTTGTCCTTATTGCAATGGGTTATCATCTCACCGCGGTTACCGACGTTATCAGAACTGAGAGAATTGAGTACTCGCCTAATCAATGGCATATCATCACAAAACAGCGGTCAGTAATGGGCAAGCTATCAGGGCACGGACTGCATTCTCAAGCGCCTGAATATCGCGCTGTATATCCTAACTGCCCAGTGTAATGCAGATGGTTTACGAAGTTGTTTGAAACTAGGTAGATCCCGCAAATGGGTAACGGTAATGCCGTTAGTCAATTAGAGGATTTTGTTTAGTAAGGATGACATGTACGGTCGCCTACACAGGACACAGGAATAGGAATGCCTAGCCCACCAAACCCAGGTAGTTGTGGAATAGGATGTGGTCCGGCCGGATAGTAGGTAATAGAACGTATCCCAGTAGTTATGAACTAGTAGATAATATAAGGCGTGGAAGGCCAGAGTGTCATGGATGATTTAATGAAGTGTTGAATGAGTAGGATATGAGTAATGAGTAAGTGACTCCAAGGCGAGTGAACTCCGGCCATGAGTGGGCCGGAGTCCACCCGTGAGCTGGAGAAATCCCCCAGAAACATTCCTGGCCTTTTTGTTTGATGTGATTACCGGAGGCCGTCCAATCATCTGCCATGTGCGCTGGGAGATAAGACTGATGTCCGAGGCTGTATCGAGCTGGAGGCACACTGGTTTACCGTTGATGATAACTGTAAGATACTGCCTCCTGGCCTCAATTTCACTGTCGAACGTGGCTAGAATTGAGTTAAACTTTAGCCCGGAGTAAGATGAAGGGCGTTTGGGACCCCTTTTCTTCCAATGGCCGTTCCTTGATTTGGGGGGTTGGCCTGCCCAGCACTGATCTTCCTTATGTCCTTGCTTATTGAATTTCTGACAAGCATGCTTCATGAATGGACAGAAGCGATGGAAATGCCAATCACCACACCTCCCGCATGCTGCCGATGGTTTTCCTAATGTCGAGGCCTGGGGCTTACGTGGGGACATCGATTTCATGTGGGTGACAGAATGAACGCTGGAGTAGGCAAGCGAAGAACTAGATTGCTCCACGATGGCAGAATCATGTTGAAGATTCTTTAGCCGCTGACACTCGGCAGTCAACGTTTGCAGGATTGACTTGGGGTCCTGTTCAATTTTTGAGAGCAGACGGGTCCTGATGTCAGCCTCGCGAGATGACTGCAACACGCACACATAGATCAGGCACTTGCATTGATCTTCCGTCATTTCTCTGAGCTTGAACCGTTCACATTCGCGGTTGACGACACTGGCGAGTGTAAGAAAATCATCTGACTCTTTCTTGATCAGTTTGAGACACTGATATCGAATGCTGAACAAGGAGGACTTCTCACTGAAGATCTCCGACAGACGGTTGACAGTTGCATCGAAAGTGAAGTCACGAGGGTTCTCAGGCAGAATTATATCCGCGTACTGTCCGTGCTTCTTGGTGCCCAGTTTGCATAATAACAGGCGCGCCTTCCATGCATCATCAATGTCGGCAAATTCCACACGGAAAATGTCTTCCCAACGCTTAAACCATGCCTCAAATGTCACACCGAAGATGGGATCATGATAAAACTCGGTGATGGAGGCAGCAGCAGTGTGAAATTTACCACGTCAATGTCATCTTCGGATTAAATTTGCTCTGAACTGCGTGCCCAGGTCCCCTTCCTCCAAGAACTGAACTGCATACCCGAGTCCCCTCCCTCCAGGAATTATGTTACTGTTGGCCCCATTGTTCCAGTTGACTGCACACTGGCGTTCAACCTAGTCCCCCGACCAAGTACCACTTAAGCGCTCGCTTGAATACTGTCCCCCCCCCCCCCCCCGTTAAGCTCTCTCAGCCTTCTACAGGAAAGTGGACGAAACACAGCAGCTGTCGTGCCAAGCTATCCTGAACGCATTTGACTCAGTTGTCTCTTCGCGTGGTAATATAGAAGCGGCTGCGGTTAGGACCCCTTGAAAAACCCCTTGCCCGACTGACACATGCTAAGGCCATTTGCATAACCCCAGCAGCTGACAGTTAATATGGCCCGCTCCCCCTCTGGTTCGATGACAGCTGTCACCACCCCTCAGAAGCTTGCAAATTACTCCCCTTTTCTGGCACAGAATTGCCTGTATTCACCCGCCCCATGCTATTTGCTCCCCACACCGTGTCCTTATTGGCTTCCTCGTTCTTTAATTTCCTGCCCCTTATAAACTAGCAGCAACGCGTCTGTGTCATTCAAACGGCTGCTCGTCTATGCACCTCGAATGTATGCCCACCCTAATTTTGATTTCTACTTCGCATTTTTTACCTATCGTGCACTGTTAACCTTACTGTTTATTTCTATAGAACCACATAAAGAATAACCGAGTAACCTGACTGTCCTTCGACATAGCTACTGACCTCGGGTGCGTATATTCAGGTGACGAAACGCAGCATAGCATTAAGAAACACTGCATTATCAACAGTTATTCGAGCTGGAAAACGAATAAACCAACAATTCGAACAGTCATTCGAGAAGCTGTTCAACCGGTACTAACAGTTATTCGAGCTGCAAAACTATTAGACCAACATTTCTAACAAGCAGTATCTGCTGACGAGGACTGTTTCCCAGAGGACTCTGCAGCAGGACAATGCAGGCTGAACTTCTGCATCGTTGTTTCCGCCATTTTCAGTTGAGCTTCTTCAAACTGTTGCTGCTGCTGTTGCTGCTGGTGATGTTGCTGCAGGATCGCTTGCAATTGTTCCGCGGAGATAGCCATTGTGAGTTATAATTCGCCAATTGTTGTAGTGACTCCAACGCCGTGTGAAGGTTGGTGGGATCACGATACTTACGTAGAACACTACGTCGCCAATTGTTGTAATCGGTTCCCAGGCTATTTAGTGCCGCCAGTCTCTTTGTGTCAGTACGGCAGAGAGAAAAACGAACAAGGTCGTGAGGGAAAGGAAGTCGTTTATTGCATCCCTTGACGGGGACTATATGAAATGGGATTTATAGAAGCGACCAATCAGATTGTGCCCTTATTCGCATAGGGGCTTGGTTGGCCCATCTCACGTGCGTCAGCTCGGGTCACCTTGCAGGGGTGCGCGCATGGCTCTTATCCGCCGGCTTGCGTGGCCTCTGTCCTTTGTTTCTTGTCTGTAGGGAGGAGGCCGATAACGTGACCTGACAGCTCGCCCTGGCAACCTGTTAGGAATAATCCCAGCAATTAGGACCATTGTCAAATGCGTGCTTCGGAAGGCCTATTTCAAGGGATTAGCCTAAAATTAGTCCAGCAAATCCTCTTTAAACTGACGTTTAAGTAATCCCAGGATTTAAACTCCATGTAGTGAGCTTCATGCAAGTCAACACAACGTTTTATTTTATGATACCTAATGACATAGGCAGTTGATACGATTGTAGGATGAGAAGCAGTCCGGCCGGATAATAGGAAATAGAACGTATCCCAATAGTTATGAACTAGTTGATAATATAAAGCGTGGAAGGCCAGAGTGTCATGGATAAATTATTGAAGTGTTGAACGAGTAGAGCATAAGTAATGAGTAAGTGGCTCCCAGACGAGTGAACTCCAGCCATGAGTGGGCCGGAGTCCAGAGTCACATTCCGGTCAGTTTAGTCGCCGGGTCTGGAGGTCTGCAACAGACAGTGGGTCGCCTGCTGCGGGAGTGTCCGAGTCAACAGTCACACCTTAAGGTCCTTTTGTGACTTGGCCTTGAGAAGTGGTTGGCCAGTTGGCCAGACACGTCCGTGACCTTAATCGGACGATTGACACTGTTTGGCGCGCACGGGCTAGTGGCCACGCTGACATGCCCCAGACGCATGCAAGCAAAGCCTGACTTAGAATGCAAGGTCGCTACATAGTCTTCAGATAAATTTCAGGAAGGGTAGATAATCCTGTGTCTTAACTCAAACAGTGTCCCTAGCATTAAACTATACCGTAACCTTAATCGTAACTCTAACCCTACTCTAAACCTGAACCCCACAGTTAACTAAAACCCAAACCTTAACCCTTAACATTATCCTGACTTCGACTGATACTCTGACAAACGGGCAACATTCTCATATGCCGAGGTACTTATAAATTGCCAACCCCTTCATTTTGGCTTACGGGAACGGTCTTAATAGGAGTTCTATGGTTGGGTCATATCACATGAACGAAAAAATAAATGTAAAAAGTTAGCATATAAAATCATAAAATAATAGGAAATAATTATCTAAATAACCAAATATTTGCGCGCGATAATTAAAATGGCAAATACAGCCAACAGGAAACTATATCTGCGCAAAAAAGTACCTGCATCTAGGCTACAAACCAATAACGACTATATATTGAAATTTGGAGATTTAAAAAACATGAAAAATAGCTTTCCCCCATTCTTAATACCCACAATAGCTTCCCATACGTTTGGACAGTTGTTGTAATAGGATAAGCCGAAGAATAACCGTGTGCTAAAAAAACTAAATTGAATAAAAAATTAAGCTAAGTAAAAGTATAACTAAAATTAAAGTAATAAACTAAACAATAAATTTAAAAAACAAACAAAAACTAATAAAACTAAAGTTACACACAGAAAGCTAAAGATTTTCGACTTTAGGGGTGCATTGATAAGCCTAACTTTGCCTATCAAATTACATATAGCAGATATATAAGTATATTTATTAAAGGACATTGGCATATGAAGAGGCCCCTTGGGCCTTAAATATACAATTTTTGTTTATGTATCTACATGAGAGTGTCACCCGTAAACCTTATCCCAACCTTCATTTTTATCCTAAGCCTAAGCTCCCTCCGAATTCAGCGCAAAGACGCATTCATTGTTGATGGTTCCTGTTTCTGTGTCCTACGTAGGCGGCCATACAAGTCATCCTTATCGACATGGGCTTAGTCAAACAGATCATTTTTGCTGAGATGTGCATTTGCATTTCCTTTATCATTTTCCAAAACTTTCATTAGTAGTAGTAAACGTTGTGAGTCACCAATACAGAACAGACGCATGCTCAGCATCCGACGACTAAAAGTACTATCACTTTTTAATTCACCGATTCCGGTACATACTGCTCCCTTTCCTCCCCAACCCGTCTCAAATTATACCACTGAATAAGATGAACGAAGGAAGAAAGAAGATGAAAATGAAAAAGAAGAAGAAAAATAGATCGTCAGATGCAATCAGCCGACCTCAAGAAACTGCCACAATTGATTTTGGCTTTTTTTCGGGACAGAGATACTTTTTCACAATCTTCTGCATGAAACAAACCGCAGTTACCAGTTCTGGTCAGTTCACGGTAGGGTCTTTACTTTCTGCTAGGTTCCAAATCGTTTGTCATGTTTATTCGAGAGTATGAAATGTACGACTCTGGCATTTATATTGTGCTTTTGACTAAGTTTAGGAAAACACATGAATTATGCGTGAGGATCGAACTTTTCGGGTCGAGATAACGTTCATTAAGAAAAAGGAATACGCAAAACACAAAAGGAAAATTATGTCAATACAACCTGTAGAAAGTTGCCTCTTTAGAGGGGTTCTAAGTCGCGTTCATACATAACTTAGGCCTAGTTATTTGAGTAACTTCCTGAGGGACGCATAAGCGCTTCCTTCTTGGAGAATTTCAGCTACAAATGATGATTGCATATTTTATTCCGATGACAAGTTGCGAGTTTCATTTTTTTGACCTGGATAAATAATGGTATCTATGCAGGAGCTTGTCCGATGGAGAACTCATGGCGCGCAAAAGTGTTCTGCTCAACGGTTACTTCTATGGCCCCCTAAAGCATCCATACTGAGGACGCTTCCTGGTTTTTGCAAGAAAGAGGAATGCCTCTTTATTTTGAAAGTAATATTCCACAATTTTCAGCGAACTACTTCCTCCACTGATCCAAATGCAAATCAATAGATGCGAGTTAGTGGATTCACGTATAGATGTAAAAATTTGTCATGAAAACAGTTGGAGTCTCAGTTTCCGCATTACAATGTCTTTAAACTTAAGGTATCGAGTCAGAGATAGTAAAAGGAAAAAATTATCTGCTGGTATATGACAAGAGATAGGTAGAAAGCCCCGGAGCAGGGGATAGAGAAGCTTCGAAGTGATAAATTCAGGGCGATGGAGATGAGGGACATAGTTCAAAAGTCGACTAGCAAATTGCTTGGACGTGGTTAAGTGCCATTGTATTGTCAAGTCATCTAAAAGGCATCAGAAATGTCGGTGGCAGAAATGAGTATTCGGAGAACGCGTTTTATAATGGACAAATATTACCTAAGCAAAGCAGGAAAAATAACCGGAGAAGAATAAAAAAATGAGAGGGGATATACAGGCATTGATTAATCTTCAGATCAGGGATTGAGATAACATAATTGTTTTGCGCTGTTTTCGCAGTTGTCCGTTCTTTTGGACAGTGTGTGTCCTACAGGGTGTCCCAAAATGTATACACATTTTAAGTAATTGTAAACTTGGTGTTTATCATAATTTTGTTATTTCATAAACGTAAACATATTTAAAAGTAGCATTTTATCACTTCTTTCACTGCATTCTGACTATTGCAACAGTGGCTGAATTGAGAGAAGCAACCGAACTCGAATGCACCCGAATACCAAGGGAATGGTTTCATGGTATGTGCGATTCCATTGCTTCGCGTTGTCAGCAGTGTCATGATCAAATTGGACGTCAGTTTGAGTACATTCAGTGATGAAAACAATAAAATGGTACTTGTAAATAACTTTACATTTATTGTATAGTAAAATTATGATTAACAAATGGGTAAAATGTGTATACATTTTTGGGACACATTGTATTAATGCAAGTGTCGCAGCCAAGAGCCTTTGCTTTCAATCATTTATGACATTTCTTCGCATGTGCCCTCGTGCATTTCAGGGACGGCGTCCTCGCAGTTGATGCAGTTTATCATACAAAACCTGCATTTATCAAATGAACCACTACGCCAGTTAGATTATTTCCGTCATTCATTAAGCCAGTTGAGGCATCCTTAGCGGGGAGGGTGACACGTGGCATATCCTACCCTTCGCGCGGAAGGCGTGCGGGGAGCGAATGCAACAACGTTCGACCGTGCCTTCGCGTTGGCCAAGTAGCCACACCTCTACCAATGAACGCTCCGCGTGGTCGTTGATTGGTCCGAAAAAACCAACTTAATAAAAGTATTTGTCCTCCGGCATGCTGCGTCCTAAAACGCCGCTGTCTCTCAACGCTCCTACTGAAATGTTTTGGAGCAATGGACTGGTTGCCCTACAACCTGGTGAGCTGACCGACTGAAAAAAACGACAGAGTGAGATTTTGCACATTCCTCTGCAACATTTGCTCGATTAACTGCATCAACGATGGAGCCTTTGTGGAAGGATAAAGGATATCTTTGAAACCCAGCGAACGGTTTGCACTTGCAAGAAATAGCCAGCGTTTCCTCCCTCCCCACGTGAGCTTCGTATTAAAAGTAGTTCGCGGAGAGATTTCCTGACCTGGAACTATGATCTTACTCCCCACTGTTCTTCTTGCAAAAACAAATAAAATCTTTTGCGATCCTTTCGTCTGTATGAAAAAGCTTTTATTCCATGTGAACTTCGGTGATGTCTGTGGGTGGATTGTCGGTTAACCTAGAGGTCCTGCATTCTTAAAGGAATGACCCCTTTATTTGTCTTCAGAGCTCAGAATTAAATTTGTTGCATGCATCTTCTATCTCGCACTTAAATTAGGCAATATATTGCATTTTTGACAGAACAACAGAGCTTTAATTTAGCCCATTTTTTACTGCGACCACTAGCACCGAGAAGACATCAGGGATGGCTCCGCGAACTCGTGCTTCTACTGTAAGTCGCGTTTATTAAACCACGCCTTTATTACTTGTCACCTATTTAGGCTTTTGTTTTTGATTTAAAAAAGGCTGCGACGATTTCATAATTGCTGGTTTAGGTCCATAAGATGCATAGTCAAGACGCAGCCTCTCAATGCATTAGCATATGATGTGCTTATTAGTATTTCATTTTTTACTCGCCGATCGCAACTAAGACTCCTTCCACTAATACTTTTGTTTCCCGCAGTTTTTCGTTGTTAGAAAGAAAACTTCCTAATGAAATGCGGAGTTAGTTGACTGCTGGAACATTAAAGTTACGACGCAAACTCACATGCAAGCAGAGGCAATGTTCCAAATGGCGAAATTCTGTCCGTTGTTAGTGTGCGTGTGTGTAGATTGCACATTTCTGCCAGACTGACTACAACGCGACGCAAGTGATTCAGCTGCAAAACAGGAACAAAGAACGAACGACTGGTTCGAGACACTTTGGCACAGGGGATTCTCAGGGTCAATCGTTAGCATTAGTCAATCGTTAGGTATTAGTGGAACCCCAGGCTTCACGCGTCCCAGCAGAAATTCGCACTTGCCTGACAACTCAGCGTCACATGAATGTATTTCTCCCGCAACTGTGAATTACTATCATTCACTTACCTTCATTGCAAGGTTTTTGAAAAGTTAAAATTTTGATATTCAGTTCAAACATACGTCTTCTGTCCTTCTAACGTGGATTTTTATTCTACCCCGCTGAGTACTGGTAGACTTTTTTCATTTTTGTTATACTTTCAGCTGTCAGTGAATCTGGCTCTGTTCGGAGCCGTCTTCATGACCTGTCTGGGATCCTCCTTCCTGATTGGCTACAATCTGGGTATCGTTAATCTACCTGCGGAAGTGAGTATTTGTTGGAATGACATTTGCCGGCAACAGTAGTTTATGTAGCGCACCTCATTTATCCGTAGTCCCAGCATTTTGTCCGGCACCGATATATTCCTAAGGATGCATCCTGAGGAATAGATCGGTGCACAAGCAAATAATAAGTAAAGAAATTATTGTTTTGCTTCTAACTTGAAAATTAGTAAGCTTACTAAAAATCCAAATGTTAGGTAATGGCTATCTTACAAATTACCTGAATAAATCAAAATTTTAAAGTTCTTAAGGGATTAAGGGCTTAGAATGGGAGGGTGGCAATTATTACACAAGATCAGTACCTGGTGAACTGATTCTTAACGTTTAAGCCAGCATAATTTCTGTCAGACACGGGAATAGCCAGGTTGTCTACAGTGTTTCATTCGAGGTGATTATTTAGCATGAAATCAAGTTCTTCTTGTAAAAAAACACTTCCTTGCCTAGTGTTACTTTCTTTTGATAGTAACAAAAAGTAATTTCGATAGGACTGATATTTGGACTGTCCATGAGAATAAAAATAGTTTGGGGGCTGCATCTGGAGAGGTCGGCTTTTGGCTAAAAAGATGGATAATAGTTGCAAGCGTTATCAATTTCATATTGGTTTAGAGTGATGAACTGAAACATTAGACTATAAGACTATGGCCTCTATTGAGCGTCTTTGGCTGCCGTTTTAACCGAAGGCACCCTTTTAGATGCCTCCGTTGTCGACCACCAGGTCGGCCGATCTCCTAATTTACTGGCCATCAAAACCCCCAGGCGTCGCCGTTTCTTTGAAGTTGCTGTTCACGCAGTGCTCTCGAGGGAATATTATCCTAAATATGACTATCCGGGTCGACTTCGCAGGCTCTGCGGTTGAATCCTTTTCCAAATTATATTCATGGAGAATATCGGCAGATGTTTCCTGTGAACGGTCGCAATAGGCACATAATGATAATCGTCCTGCTTATGGGCACGCCGGCGTTTAAGTGATCCAGATGCCTAGACGGTTTAATCGTCAAGTGAGGGCTTCAGGAAGTCCTTCTAAGTATAGGGTAAGGAAGAGAGTTGCCTGTCTACCACTGCTCCATTGGAAGTCAGGTCTTCTGGTTGCCTCTGACGCCAAAGACAGTTTTCCACGAAGCATATATATATATATTTGTCGCGTTCATCATCTCCTGAAGAAGACGAAAGGGGGTGGATTCTTGGATCAAATTGTATTTTAACTGACTTTTTGGAAACGTTCTGACTCCTATGATCGGATTCATTGTAGTTGCTGCGTCTGGGGGCCTTGACCACCTACTTAGGCCGGTGATGATTATTAATTCCTAACGACTTAAATTCAGTATTGCTTGCTGAAACTAGAGTGAAAAGTAGTTCAGTTGCGGTTTTTCTTCTGATTTCGTAAAGTGCAGGTTTTTTACTCTCGGTAGATTCGTCGAAAGTATCTATAAGTTAAGAACGCGGGCGTTTCTCTAGGCTGGGAGATGGCCCTATATTTAGCCTTATTTAAGCACAACTTTTTTCCGAAATAGCATTGCATGCTCCCGTCAGCGGTGAAAATTCCCTCTGCTAGCTTGCTATCAGTTTGCCGCCAAACATCAATCGTGACATTTTGTGTAACTGAGTACAAACATTGATTAAGCATCTTACTTCCTCTTCTGTAGCCTTTACTACCTATCGCACTTTTATTCATGTCTCCCTCTCTCCCCTTCTGTGGATTCAAGGAAATAAAAGATTTCCTGCAAAGAGAAATAATCATCAAACACAAGACTGGAGCATGGTTGACGAAAGATTTCCTGTATGCTCAAGTTTCTTCTGTTTTCGTGCTGGCGGCAGCTATGGGAGCCTTCAGTTGCGGATGGGTTGCAGACTTTCTCGGACGGTAAGCTCGTCTCTGTCTCTCCCACAGAATTGGTCATGTTTTCTTGCCAGTATATATAATTCCCGTAGGTTATGCGGTGTATTCGCCACACAGCGCAGACTACGTTCAGAAAGGTTTTCCTTGGCTGGAATTTCAATCCAAGTTTTAGAGCATTTCCTGAAATATTCAAAATCTGTGAAAGTCGGCTGACGGTTAGGCTTATTTTCGCTGTGCGGCTGTCTGAGACGGAAATGACATTCATGTATCAAAGATGGTTCTCCTAAATGAGAATTTTCAGAGTATTGAAAAAAGATGCGCTAAGAGTTGTACAACATATTTATGTCACCTAAACTAGTGAATATCGCTCAGAAAATTTCAGTTTGCAGGAAATGTTTGTCAAGTATCACGTGGTCATTCTTTTCAGTTCACTCAAGGAACTAAAATAGTTTTTATTCGCGCGATAAGATTTTTTGGAATTACTAAACCCTTCGATGGATTCTGCTGACAACAAAAAAGTACCAGCTGCAAACGTTTAGGTCCAGTGGCTTAGCACCGTGTAGTTGGCCTTGATACTTTACGCTTAGATCGTCAGTAACAGTGACCCCCCATTTTCCAAGGTGATGAACTATTTATCACCCGCGTGCGGTACTTAACGGCACCGCGATGCTCGCCTACTGGCTTAATAATATTGCCTGAATTTTATAATCATATCACTGTAGACTGCTTTTTATTACTTAATTTCATGTTATTTAGTTCTGTTTTTGCTTTATATCTGTATCTTTGCCTATTCTATATTATCGTATAACGTAAACCCGACTATAAAATTCAGATTTATTTAAATTTCCGAAAAGAAATGGTGCTTAGGAGGTCGTTTGCCTCAGCTTGCCTGGAGTCAAACTTACCGTGCTGGAGTTAGATTAGTATAGTCCGCGGCGCGAAGCGCCTCGCACACCTTCAATTTACGTTTACCACAAAAGTACCGCATGCGGGTGATAAATAGTTCATCTCGTTTCTAAGGTCTTATTCTGATGTCAATCTCGGAGACAGGTAAACCGAATAAACTAACGTCTGCATAGTGCTTGATTATTTTGTCAGATATCATTTGCAGTGTCTCTCTCTCTCTCTGATGGCGCCAGTTAGCATTAGTGGCGCAAGGTGACAGCCTAAGCTTCGTTCTGTGCGCACATTTCTACTTCTTGCTCTGCCGGCTATTTACCTACCGATTGGAATTTCTGATTACTGTTACATACACCGACCCGCTAACAAACTTGTTCCAGAGTGCCTTTCCCGCTTTCTCAGGTCAAACCGTGTGACTGTAACCATTCAAAGCTTCATCCAACGCAACTAGCCATCGGTAGATATGCGAACACACTGGAACAAAAGATCTATTGGCCTGACGTTCGTGACTTTCGTTCGAACCCATCAGTGAAGGCTATCGCAGATAAGACTGATGATGGTTTCGAGTAAGAATCCGTAACGTCAAACCTATAAACTTCTTGCTCCAGCGATCATGTAGGCTTCCACTGAGTTGCTTCCTATAAATTCTCATCGTTTTTAGGCTGAGGTTCACGTATTGTACTTTCGAGTAAACAGGGTGCAGTTGCCATTTCTCTAGGGAGCGCTTCATAAGCCACAGGTACTAGGCGCTATGATATTAAGGTAACACATTTTCGACCGTTACAATGCTCCTATAAGTGTTATTTCTTGATTTCATCTGACCCAATTGTGCAAAACCCAGGGAATTCGGTGGGATTCGATTTCACGCCAGCAAGGGGAAGGTTTTAATACAGCCAACGTCCTAGCCAACTGAGCTACGAGGTCCCCACCGGGAGCTCTTAGTTACACCACAATTGAACCCAAAGTGGCATGGGTTCTGATCCCACCAAAATTGCCGGGTTTTACACAATTGGGTAAAATGACTTATTCAAATCTGCCAAAAACCTCTAACAACCATTTTTCAAGTTTTGAAACAATTTTCTATGAATTTTCGACTTCCCACTCCGCATACTTTCACAGAAATGCGTTTGAGTAAGCTGAAAATCAAGCATCGCTCGTGTAAAAATTAAGGCAAACCGGATTAATCACGCATTGATTTTGAAGAGGAACAACCCGTTGAATTGTCCTTCGGAAATTTACCTTCCGCTTCCCTTATTAGAAGGGTGGCCCGATTTTGGCTTCCTGTGGCTCACGGTCTCTCTTCTTCCTCTAGACGAAATAGTTTGCTGGTCAACAACCTGATCGGCATAGTCGGATCTGTGCTCAGCGGCTTGTGTGTTGTCGTCGGACATCCAGCTCTCCTCTACGTGGGTCGATTCATCAGCGGCATCAACAGTGGCATCACTATTGGCGTGGCATCCATCTACCTGACGGAGATCGCTCCGCGAAAATTGCGCGGTGTGATCGGCGCCTGCCACCAGCTCGCTGTCACCATGGGCATTTTTGTGGCCTACCTAGTAACCCTTACGCATGCACTGAATGACGCACAAAAGTGGCCACTTGCCATCGGCATCGGTGCTATCCCCCCAGTCATCTCCTGCATCTTCTTCCCCTTCTGTCCGGAGAGCGCCCGCTACATCTACTTGCTGAAGAACCGTGAGGAGGAGGCCCGTATTGCCTTCCAACGCGTGAATGCCAGCGAAAATGTGGATATGTTTATCGCGGAGATGCGAGAGGAGGCGGATGTGGCGCGAAATCAACCCAAGTTCAAATTCATCCAGCTCTTCAAGCAGCGAGATCTCCGCATGCCCGTCCTCATTGCTGTGTTGATTCAGGTTCTGCAGCAGCTCTCGGGCATAAATGCGGTAAGTCTCGCCAGAGAGGCAAATTCATCAGCGGTTTTTTAAACTCTTCTCCTGTACCCCCATGGGTTCATGGACTGGGCGCATTTTCGCTATATTTATCCGCTAGGCTAGATGAGATAGGTTAAACCTGCATCGCTTGCGTTTGCATTAAGGTATCCATTCCATTTTAGTCCGGATATCTAAGCAGCGGCTTCGTTGCGTAGCAGGGTAGGCTTACACGACACCCACCCACAACACGAGATCAGGAACCGCCCTTCATGCAGGTGGTTTTACACTAAGTTAGGGCTAAGTTTATGGTTGATGTTAGAGTCAAGGTTGGGGATAGAGTTAATGCTAAGAATAGGATAAGGTAGCATGCACTCTTCCTGTAACTGAACGCATCTGCGCCGTCTTAATTATGGGAGGCATTGCTATTCGCGTGCCTTGCCTGGGGGCGTGGTGTATGTGAACAATTCTGACCTTTTTGGCACGTATGGTGTCTTTCCTAGACATTTTAACTGTTGCCCTGCATTCACTGACTAGAAGGAAATCCTGTAGGTCACACGATAATTGAGGACCCTGGTTGCGTAACACAGAGATGCACCCTCCCATTTCACCCCAGAACTGGGTTTCTACAACCTATATAAGAGGTAGCATAGCAACCACGGCCAAAGACATGGTCGTCGGAATTACCACTTCTGACTTATTTACTAATTCACTGTCTGGATCCCGTACCACCGCACACCACGGTTCGAACCAGAATAAGTTGAGTAGGACTGATTGCGAAAAGTAACCCACAAATGTCCATTCTAGTGTTCCTGTCTCTGTCCGTAAAACTCCTCGGAAAGCGTACGTTTTTGGAAGCATTTGCATTGGTTGAAAGCGAATCAACTTTTGTCTGCCAGCTTTTACATAGGCCTTATGCGCTACCGTAAAATTATCAGGGGGCAGTAGATATGCCAAGAAAGGAAGCAGTCAAAACTGTGTACCGGAGTTTATCCTAGTACTGTATTCGCCGGTTATTAAGCCCACGGCTAATGGGAACCACAGCAGACGCGTCTTCGACCGCGTTCCCACCCGTCCTCAGGGCGGCCAAGGTCTGCTACACCAAACCTCCCTATGGTGGATCCATCTCTTCTCTCAATCTGTTTTTTTTATGACAGAGCAGCCCCTCTTGACTATGCTGCTCCGACTCCTCCTTCTCCTCCTCCTCGCCGCCGGGATGGAGGCCCACCCGGCGGGGTTCCGGATCCAACAAGGGCTACTTGCCTGCCTGCCTGCCCACGGCTAATAAGCCCAGCCGTGTATTAAGCCCAAGTCAGCTTAGGACGGAATTTTACATAGCGAAATCCGCCGGCTAATGAGCCCAATCGCTGGCTACAAAGCCCAGTTTGCCAGCAAGATAGAGTGAAATTCTCATCTCGCTGTGTGTGCAACAAGTTACGTGTCGCAAATAATGTTTTTGTTATTCCGTACAGTACAGACAAACAGCATTCTATTCTTGTACATAACCAAGCTCTACATATAATACAGTGCGTATGTAATGTATAGTGCCTATCCTGCGTTTGCTAATCAAGAAATAGGACTCTCCGATTAACCCATTACCTCTCGGTGCTCTCATGTGAGATCACTTAAAAATTAAGAGCTTTCGTAATTATCTGTCTGTATATACGCATATTTAACCGTCATGCTATATCTATTAGGTATTCTTCTCTGATATCCACATGAGATTTTTTAAAAATTCGCTCTTAATTAATTTATATACAAGTTTGAACAACCATAAGTATCCAAGTTTCATAACAAACATCAACGTGGTTAAAATTATGGGAGGTAATGGGTTAATGCGCCCGCCGCTTAATAAGCCCAATTTGGTCTTGGCCCGAGGTGGGCTTAATAGCCGGCGACTACTGTATATTGATAGTTGAAGTGGTGGCAAGAGTGTCAGCCAGTCCGACGACCGACCATCGGTTGAAATGCCGAGAAAAGCCCCAATTGTTCGTCAAGCAAGTGTTCGAAGCCCGAATTCGCTGTCTCTGACGTATACATGTGAGTGAACATAAAGGCCCATGAAGCCCCTGGAAGAGTACTTTCACTGATTTCATCTGCGGTAGAAGAGAATTGCTACCGCAGGGGAGAGGGAGGGCAGTTCGGGGCAAACTAATTGATTAACATTTGCAAAATATGTTACTCTTTTGAGTCTGTGATAGTTTGTCTGCTGCCATTACTTAAGGAAGTTGTATCGCCTGGTGCGTTTTGATTATGAGGTCTGAGCAATTTCCAGGCCCAAACGCTGCCCCTCCCTCGCTCACCCCCCGCCATCTCTCTCTCTCTCTCACGCTTAATCATGCTCTTTCACTATCTCTCTAATTTCATTTCATTTTCTCCCCGTTCTTATGTTTAAATAGCAATACTAAGTTAAGACGACTGGGCGTGGACGTAGGCATGAGCGCAGTTGTGGGCGTGGACATGGTATTTATTTTTTTCGCCTATGCCACATATCAACTGTTTACTTTACGAACAAGAACCAGACTGCACACCCTCCGATGCCAAATGGGGGGGGGGGAGGTGCCGTACTAGTTCACATGTTTGCCGCACGTAGGGGGACTATCTTAGCTCTCAGACTGGAAAAGTTGGGAGATCCGGAGTGAGAAGCAAAGTGGGCTCCCCGGTTAAAATTCGGAGATCTTGTCCGGCCCCATCCTCTCAAAGCCGTAATTGCAGTTTATCCATCAAAACCGGAAGTAGCCTGTTTGTCGGTCCTGGGCTGATCATATTTTTCTTCGCCACCTCGGCCCTTTGGAGGATATTTGGGGGGGGGGAGGGGGGAACAGTCTATCTGCCCGCGTTGAGTCATTCCCTCGATGGAGGATAGGACGTGGTGCGGGGGCGGTTGAGCCCCTGTCGGTGTTGTTCGCTTCGGCGGCTCTTTTTCTTCGTTGAGTGAGTTCGTCGGCGGGTTGTGCATGTTCGACTTCTTTGAGTTCTGCGTGACCGACTTGTAAAGAGATTCGTGTACGTACTCCCACCTCAAGCGTTAGCCGTCGCGTGTTTGAGATGCCAAAACCCAAGGTAGTAGCCCCCTAAAGATCGAACTTTAGGCAATTTTCTCCTAAGTACTTTGCAGCAAAAAGTTCGTGTCTAGCCTCCAAGCTGCCGATTTGTGCTCCACTAAGCGGGTGTGCATTTTCCGCCCAGTTTACCCAAATTGCTATGCACTTTGTCGCAACTTATTTTGTATACAACTGCTGAGGCTTCAGTGAGCGGCAGCGTGTCCTTGGTTTGCAGTAAATGGCTACAAATGTTTGCTTTAGCTCGGTGGCCTATGCTGATAGGTTGTAACAGCCGAGAAACCGCTTCAGAGACGACTTTATGGTAGAGAATGCCCCCTCCCTCACCAAAGGCTTCAGGCTACTCTTCCATCTACAGTCGTATGTCCACCTGGCGTCTACTCTTCTTGATAAAATGGTTAGGATATTCATTAGCCCTGAAGAGATTCGGCAGTTGTATTTGTTCAGCGCTTTTATCTGCCAGCGTGCTGCAATACGTTTCGTCTCTTTTGAATAGAGGACAGACAGGGCAGACAGAGGAAGAGATGGTGGCCTGTTTCGCCTTCCAACGTGAACTGGATATTCGGGTCCCCCGAGTTCAGTAATCCTTTGAGCTGCTCAATGACGAAGTTATTGTCGACATAATAAGCCCAGGAATTTGGCGGCTAGTTGGTGGACACAAGGTGTTATATCCGTTGCAGGATTACTTCAGCAATCAAGCCTGATTGGGGGAGCCCATAGGAGTGCCTTTGCTGTGTTCGTACACTTGACTCCCAAATGTGAAATAGGTTTTTAGGCAGATCCGTAGAAGCTGGTAAAACTGCAAAAATCCGGAAACATGCCGGATTTATACCGGATTTTGTCCTCTTGATCTGCCCTTGCTACTAGGGTAAAGAAGAATCCCATCGTCAGGGAGTTCGAAGCTCAGACGAATGAAGCCGAACTTCTGGCTAGCGGCGAGTCTTCATTCGCTTTGTCTATAAACCCCGCTGGAATGCGAGCATTTGCCTCAATTCATGACCTCCTTGTCTCTCTTGACACACACTTTTTGAACTTGCTTGACGATGGTCTGTTCAACATCCTTTTGATTGCCGAGAATCGTGATTTAGATTGGTTGAGTTCTAGTTGCAGTTGTTAGTGGAAATCGTTAAAAAGAACCCTGATTATTCTTCTGCCGCGTCGAGCCAGTCTTTTTTGCGAGAGAAAAATTCGCAGGAGGTTTAAGCGAAAAAATTGGTTGTTAAGGTAGCAGAGACACAGCCCGAGAAAGAACTTGCCCGCCGAAGAAAAAGCGCCTCCTGACCGAACAACGCCATCAAAGGCTCGACCGCCCCCCCCCGCCCCCCTTCATTACTCATCGAGGGAGTGACTCATGACGCCCACAGCTAGACTGTCCGCCAAACATTCATCAAAGGAACCGATACAAAGAACAACACTATAATTTAGCCTGAGGCCAACACGCAGATCATGGCACGCCATTTCTGGCTCTGTTCGATCGACTGCAGTTAACGCATTGACAAGGGGCAGCCAACCAAGACAGCCGAAACGTCAGCATAAATAGGTACGGGTGAGGTCGCCATATCTTTCAATCGGAATCTCTCAGATTAAGAGCTAAGATAACCCGCCTGCCTATGCCCCAGATTTTAATACATACGGCAGCTCTCCCCATATGGCATCGGAAGGTTTAAAGTCTGGTTCTTGTTGGGATAGGAGACAGTCGATATGTAGAAGATGAGATGTTCGAGCTCAAGTACAAGCTCACTGCCGCGTCAACGCCCCCGACCAGGTGTCTTAACTTAGTCTTGCTGTTGCAACTTAACAGTGAGAGGGAAGGAGATGGGGTGAGGAGAGAGAGGGAGGTGGTGAGGGCGGGAGGGAGGGAGAGGGGTAACGTTTGCGTAATTGGGCAATCGTGTTTGGACAATGGCTCAGGAAAAACGCGCCAGGCAATGCAACGTCCTTATGTAAATGGCAGCAGAGGACCTATCACATGTTCTAGGAAGCAACCAAAGTATCTGCCAGCTGTTACTAAATGAGCTTGCCAACAATTGCCCTCCTCCCCGGCGGCTGACATCGTCCTAACTTCCTCTCGCAATTGCAGTAAGGCGAGTGGGGGGAGGAAAGGGTGCGGTTTATATAATGCAAGTCTGCCTTAAGATAGATTAATTTAAGCTTGCCACACTTATATCACAGTCACGTCACCGAACGCACTGTAGCCTGTGGCTTGACCCGGCCCGAATGAGGACTATATACCTGTATACGATTAGATACATT
Organism: Ligula intestinalis; assembly: GCA_036362985.1. NCBI lineage: Eukaryota > Metazoa > Platyhelminthes > Cestoda > Diphyllobothriidea > Diphyllobothriidae > Ligula > Ligula intestinalis. The sequence continues at coordinate 90,264,449 of JAYGXS010000001.1, forward strand.
AGATATACTTAATATCGTTTTCGGGATTCTGATGAAACCTACCGTCCCCAAATTTCCGGTTTATTAAAACGGAATCATTTTTACCTTCGAACCGAAGCGTATTACAATCAAGGTTCACTCCCCCTTCCTGTCACCTAACTATATTTCTGGCCTCTCTTTTAATCCTACATTTTTCATTCTTCTTCTTATTCCTCTTCTATAGTACCGTGGCCTGTTGAAAACAGTAGTATTTATAAAAAGAAACACACAATAACATCTGTCTGCCTTCTCTCCCACGCACCAGTAGTCTGTCAGAACATTTCCGCTCACTTGTGGTGCGTTTAGGCGCAGTATCTACGTCTGCATTCAAAGCTTCCTATCTGCGACATCAGTTATAGGCTCAGGGGGGGGCAGGCAGGCAGGCAGGCAAGTAGCCCTTGTTGGATCCGAAACCCCGCCGGGTGGGCCTCAATCCCGGCGGCGAGGAGAAGGAGGAGGAGTCGGAGCAGCATGGTCAGGAGGGGCTGCTCTGTCATAAAAAAAACAGATTGAGAGGAGAAGAGATGGATCCACCATAGGGAGGTTTGGTCTAGCAGACCTTGGCCGCCCTGGGGGCGGGTGTTAGCCATATGCCAAAACAACCTACCGCGACTTGGAAACACTCAATCCATGAAATTTGGCGCATTGTCAGCAGAAACACTCCTCTCTCGAGTAGCCTGCTTATCCCTCCTCTTTGAGATTGATCGCTTACTTCTGGTTCGAAATTTGAACAACAAGATGCCGTGGATTAGAGGCTTTTGTTATCGTCTCTAATATTATTTGTTCTTTTTGTTCTTACAAGGTGGTGGCCAACTCGTCGCTGATGTTACAGACAGCCAGCGTACTAGAGGACCAACTGGAGTTCTTCGTCCTCGGCACCGGATTCCTCAACGTGGTTTGCACAATAGTTGCGCTGCCCCTGCTGGAACGGGCCGGCCGTCGCACCCTCCTGCTCTGGCCCACGCTCGTCCTTGCTTTGACTCTACTCCTGCAGATCGTCATGGTGAACATCATTGACAATAAGCCACTCGAGGAGAAGGGACCGTTTGCCGTAGTATCGGCCATCCTCGTCTTCGTCTACATTGGCAGTTTTGCGGTCGGCCTGGGTCCGATTCCCGCACTGATTGTCTCCGAAATCTTCAGACAGGGTCCTCGAGGGGCCGCCTACTCGCTGAGCCAAAGCATTCAGTGGCTTTGCAATCTCATGGTTCTCTTCAGTTTCCCCTCGCTGAATGTAAGTGTCGGTTTACTGACTTTCAAATCAAGATCATATTTTCCGTATTCTAAAAGACACTTAGAAATTTTCTGGCGTATATTTATGTCCTTTTTGCGCACAACAGCGAAAGATTTCTTTCGTCTTTCATTTTAAATAGCATAGGAAATTTTTTGGATATCCAGCAACCTACGACTATGCCCAACTTCTTCCTGTTTTCCTTGAATAAACACGATTGAACGCGCGTTTTTCTTGACTTAAGGGCCTTTTGAGCATCAAATCCGCTAATCAGCTCAAAATAACTAGACTGACTTTACAGGATACTACCAACTGGAAGTTTGGTAACGATTTTGCATGTGTTAGGTGACCTACTAAATCCACCCAGTTGGTGGCCTTCTGAGCTACGATCTTTAGCACCTCAGATCGATTAGTAATAGTAAATGCTCTGCTCTGCGGTGGGGATAAATTACCCCAAACTATTCTCACCGTCTCTCTCACTCTTTCCCCTCTCATAAGCCCGTTGGAGTTCAAGAATTCAATTAGCTGGAGGTTTGTCATGCATGCTGAGAGAGCCATCGGTTTGGTACTAGCGAAGTCGAAGGAGGGAATGGCTTATCTCGAGAATGCAGGTAGCGATATGCGAGAGTTGCTACTAGTACCACATCCATATTTGTCGTAATCTGTGTGTTGCTTACTATTTGTCCCTTTATCGCCAGTTTACTGGTAATTTCAAAAGTGATATACAGTAGAGGATCGAGCTGGCAGTGAAAAAAGCCTGATCAGTCTGTTAAGTGTTTTTCAGGAGAAAAAACTGCAGCTCATTGAATAATTGAAATTCGGCCGTGCTTGGACACAGGCAGAATGTGCGATCCATTCCATGAACTGGAAAAGGTTTCGCTTTCAAGAGTAAGATTTAGTATCTTACACAGAAGGGACGGAAAGCTACAATTTGCATCAGACTTTGCAATGCTGACCGGGGAGGCCATCAGATCCAGGACTATCAGACTAACGAAAACGTCAAATGGCTACGGTCACGAGGCAGAGGGTAAAGGTTATAGTTCCAATTTGGCTTCTTTCAGTCTTTCAGCCATTGCCTCATGATCTTCCACACGCCTTATGGTTAGCTCTTTGTTAAACTTGTCTGTCAGCCCCCTTTTTTAGACGCCGGGTAGTAAAATTGTCAAGTATGACCTTTTGAGGACATGAAGGTAATACGCATCCCGTGTAAATGCCACAAAGGTGTTCACCTTCCGTTCGCTCACCTTACCAACAGTCACCAAAGCACTATTCACGTACGAACAAATCAAGGGCACTCCAATGGGGTCCCCAATCTCCGGGTTCATTGCTGAGATCGTGCTACAAAAACGCGAGAGACGGTTGTTTGAAGAGTACGAGCCGAAGTTTTGGGCACGCTGCGTTGACGATACTTTTGTTGCCATCAACCAGAGTCAAATCAACCACTGCAAGGAACGACTGAACTCAATTTTTCCCGACCTACAGTTCACGATGGAAGAAGAGATAGAGGGCCGACTTCCGTTCCTAGACGTTCTCGTATGCCGCCAAGCGGACGGCAAACTAGCGACGTCTGTTTATCGTAAACCAACAAACACGTCACAAATATTGAGTTACAATAGCAATCATCCGCTACAACACAAACACAGTTGTATACGCACGCTGTACCGACGGGTAGAAACCCACTGCAGCACGCCAGCTGCCAAACGTGACGAGACAAAGCTCCTCCGAGAACTGTTCAGGGCAAATGGCTATCCACGAGCTTTTGTTGAACGGGCTCGAATGCCACCCAAACCGCGAACCGAGGGACCCTGCTTATCAAAGTCGTGACCGAGCATCCCGTACATGAAAGGCGTTTCCGAAGTTGTGGCTAGATCTCTCGCGCCTCTTGGAATAGGGGTTGCCCACAAGCCTACATGCACCATCCGACAACAGGTAATGCGGCCGAAAGACCCTATCCGTAAACAAGAGAAGTCAGGCTTTGTATACCGACTTCAGTGCAGCCGTGGGACGTACAGTTATGTTAGAGAAACCGGCCGACAACTTCAAACGCGAATGCAGGAGCATAAGCGGACCGTGAGGATGCTGGACCCAAAGTCGGAGGTAGCCACACATGCGGCAGCAATGGGAAACGACTTCAACTTTGACGCGGTTGAAATTGTGGGCCGAGGTGGTGATCACACGTCAAGGCAGATTAAAGAGGCCTGGATGTCGACCGACTGTTCAGTCAACCGCCACATAAATTTACCGGCCCCCTATGTTGTTTTAAGGACCTTCTTATCCGGGGATGGACACGATATCGGACAACGCGGGCAGGGAACAAGTCCGGGCGTGACGAAGGACAATGGACCAAGCGCTCACGAGGCCAACCCCGACGAATGTGAGGTTAACACGCGGGTGGACAACATGACGGTCAGCGTGGGCATGCCGGAAACCACTCGAGACACCACGGGAGGCGATGGAATCAACACACGGGGGCCTGACACCAGCGTATGCGGCATTACCACGCGGTCAGCCGCCGCCGCAGCCGCGGCCAACGCCCTTGTTCCGAGCACCAGTCATGGTGTCACAAAAGCCCACGGGACGAACACACAAGAGGGCGACACGGTGACAGGCAGGGGATCAGATGACGAGAAGACTGAGGACACAGCCAGAGACACACAGAGTGGCTCAAACGTGATTGGTCGAACAGGCACACGAAAGACGGCATAAGTACGAGGGCTTTGAGCCAGAGCACCCATTCTCTAAAGATGGGTAGACGAGACCACTACCCGAAACGTCAGGCTTATAATAAACCTCTCCCGGTGAACGCTCCTCTTTCTTCACTATTCTTTTTTTTTCATTCTCGTTTTTGCAGGAATCAATGAAAGGCTACGTCTACCTGCCCTTCCTTGTTGTTGTCATGGTTTGCTGGGTCTTCTTCTTCCTGTTCATGCCGGAGACGAAGAACCGCACTTTTGACGAGGTTGCCAGAGATCTGGCCTTTGGCACTATCGTCGTGGGTCGGCGTACAGCTGCTCTCCAGACTACCATGTTTACTAAGGAGTCCGAGGAACCGACTCCGGCAATTCGCCTGCTGGAGGGCGTTGAAAATGAAAAACCTGCTTAAAATACTTTTGTTTGTCTGAACTTTCGGGCTCTTCCTAGAGGCCATCATCAAAACACACAGGATCATAAAGTACCATGAAAGTATTATTCCTGCGGTCACAAACATTCTTACTTCTCCATCTGCACACATACCTGGGATGTGCACATTTGGCGTAATTACTTAAAATTATTTCCTGCCCTTTCCCCCTTAATTATTTTTTTCAGCGCTGCTTAATTTTGTTTTCCTTCTTTTGTTCTCGAAAGGACTTTACGGGCGCCCATCACTACCTTGGTTTCCCCTCCCACTTCTTTCCTTGTCACCTTGATCATTCGTTGCTACCAACAAATGGAATGAAGCCCATAGGCTTTTTTAACCCGAGCTAATTTCCCCTTCCCCATTATATCTCTGTCTTTTTCACTCTCCCTTTCCCATTTTGTGAAGTTTTTATGTCCTCCGCGCGCCAGTTCAATTTTTATTCAACTAGTATTTTTCAGGTCGCATTTAAAGAGTCAAAGTCCTAACGTTCTTTACACATTTCCCTCAGGACAGACGACGACCTGGTGTGTCAGCATCGAAAATTTACAATAGAGTTCGTTCCTGTTTCTCAAAAATCTTTTTCTCTCTAATTATATTTCTTGGGATGCCTATTTTTAAATTCCTACGGGTCAAACTCCCTCAGTCCACTGTTTGTGGAGTGAGGAGTTACCATCGTATCTTGTGAAAAATAAAGTTAACTGAACTGTCCAGTTAAGAGCTCCCCAAAGAGCCAATTTGTACTTCATTTTTGAATTTGTTAAGATTAAATCTCGGTTAAAACTGATGCTACTTTGAGGACCTGAATCTGCGTTTCCCGAATTCAAGCTGCCGGAATTTAGCAAAATGAGGTATTGTGGTATCCTTTTTCGGTTCTACTTTGCGTCATGATCCGTGTTGGCAACACTTTAGTAGCGTAACACTAGCGTATGCCTCTAGATCCTGATACAGCTCAAATGCAGATAGTATTGTCAGCAAAGACATTTCTGGCTTATAAACCGTCGTCAGCCAGTCATATCCAGCTCCAAGTGGTGCGCCACCCTAGGCTCGAAATCGCGACCCAAGATGGAGCGAGACCAGTGAGTTCCGTTAGCGATCGGTAAACGCTGGTCAAAGATAGCTCAGATTTTCAACAGAAGACCTTCCTAGCTCTCAAAGTTTGGGCAGATTCTGTATGGCTTTTCGTCAGTGCACCAAGTTTACACCTATTCCTTATACGTCGATCATCTTGAACGTGGGAATGTGAGCAGGATATGGACCGGAGCAAAATATTTCACCGACTTTCAACAAAGGCGTGGTGACAAATATATAAGGTCGAATGAGAATATATAGGAATTAAAGCTAAGGCGGTTAACCCTAACAGTTTCAATCATTCAAGCCCTGGTTCCTTAGGAGATAGGAGAAGTCTTGGTAAGGCAGAGTAGACGGAACAGTGTATTGTTTATAGAAGGGATAAGGGGAAGGTCGCCAATAGGTCTTGCAGGGCGTACGACCGCGAGGCCCGTAGGACAGGGTGGCGTCGCCGGCCGTCGCGACGCGCGAGGCCCGAATTCCAAGTGTCGCCGGTCACAGCCACGAAATTCAGGTGGTGTGTGAGCGGGCTTGTGATTAGTTGCCTTTGCGAGATTCAGCCGTGTGTGTCAGTAGATGGCCCTGGTCCTTGAGCGATAGACAGGCCAGGGGTCGGCCATCACGGTAACCGCAGCGTTGGCGTGATGAGTCAGCGGTGGCCTTAAGGTCCACTACAAATATTTCGATGCTACCAGGTCGGAAGGAGGACGAAGAGTTTATGCCTACGGTCCATCATTCTTGCTACTTGGAGGAAATACTTCTAAGTCGAATTTCAGATTTCGTGCTACTGCCCTTTTGGCCATTATTCTTTCTTCGGGTGATTCCTTTGTCCAGCAGAATCGCTTGTGTCGGTAGATGTAGTTGTTCGGGTTCTATTCGGGCTAGTTCACTGCAAGAGGTTACGACTCTTTACAATAGAGGACAGAAACGCCCAATATTAGGGATTGGATAGGTTTCAATAATTTCAGTTATCCCAGTTGTGAAAAACTCGCGGCTTCGGTGAGAGTTGCACCCACACAGCAGGAAAGGCTTTTGCGCAGCCAACGTTCTACCACTGAGCTACGAGGCTCGCTGTGAGCCGTGAATTTAATATCGGTTTGGTCTAGTTGCTTGCCAGACTTACTGCTCATGTGGAATCTACCCGTACGAATACAGTAGACTGACTGCCAGGCAGGATTTCCTAAGTAATCATATAGGATCCACCGGATGGACTGATAGGCTTACCATAGTTAACAGGGGTTTGACAGATTTCAATTGGTCAACTGAAAGAAACGATAATATTTGGAGAACAGGTGGCGGGTCTTTCACATGTGTGACATCTTTATACCATGAAGAATGCGATCAGCAAATTGCTTGGCCGTTTTAAAATTACCACTGTATTAAATATCAGCTAAAAAAACATAGAAAACATCGGCAGCTGAAGAGAGTATTCGGAGGATATGTTTAAAATTTACCATGTCTTTTTTAATTTAAGCAGCAAAAAATTATTGGAGAGCAGTAAAGAATGAGGGGGAGAATGCAGATTGGGACTTGCAGTAGGCGATATGAACGCAAACACCATATATAATATAAAAGTTTACGAATTTCAATAAAGACTCCTTCAGTGTGAAGAGTAAATGAAAGATTAGACGTCAGAGTAACTCCAAGGTACCGAAAAAAGGATACCTCCTTGGGCAGAATGTCTATGGATTCAGGACTGGGAGAGGATCGCAACTCAAAAGCACACAGGAATGACTTGCGGCCGTTTAGTAAAAGGCATCTTACTAACGAGTGTGCTAAGACATGGTGCAGGCCATCTTTTAGTACCTGAAGATCTATCTGACTTTTGAGAGGATGGCCAACAACCATATCATCAGCATATTCAATAAAAAAACATTGGCTTGGCGATGCTAGGTCGTCAGGTGGAGGAAGATGATGTGAGGGGATAATATAGACCCCTAAAGAACTCCGACAGTTCCTCCGTCAAGTTAGACGATGGGTACCACGCTCTCCAACAAGCCGCAGCAAAGGCTGAAGCAAACCGCAACAGACACTGAGGCAAGCAACACGAAGGCTACAGCAAGCAGAAGCAACGCAGGGAACTACCGCGAAGGAAAAGAGTTAAACGGAGACTCGTGGAGACTCTGCCCACTCGCTCGCCACTCCCACCTCAGTTTCCGGTGTAAAGACAAAGTCAATAAGACCGGGTGTAGGTGGCTGGCGTGATAGTCACTAAACACGCGCTCGCTTGACACAGCCAACTCGCTAGGTATGCTCCCGCCTGTGCAGGAGCGCCATAAAAGCCACATTAAGAAGGAGCTATTGCAGCCTGACTTTCAGTCCTCCTTCTCCTCCCATACGCACACACCAACACACGTGTACAAAAGGAGTATCAAAGTAGGGGGCCCCAAGTTTTCCCGTCACTTGGCAAACCCTCCTAGCCATGGCTTTTAGCGCACCGTGATAGATTCGAGCGCATTCAGATTTGTTATAGTGTGGAGAGAACCGCGCCGAGGGTCGACATCACTCTCTTCCCAACCGTTTAGTGACCGCCTATCTACTCGAGCACCTGAGGTGGGGCCTGGAACCTAGTGGGAGCGCGAACGCATGCACCGACAGGGAATCAGAACCGAGCGAAAGTGCCAGCGCCTACCAGGCCGCAGGGACCAGGTTGACCGTGGTTTGACATTGCAAATGCATACAGAAATTTAATCTCAGAACGGTGAGAGCAGCCCTACACGAAGCTTGGGCCAACACTTTTCTGAGACTGGTAACCAATCAGTCATCGACTGAAAGGCACTACCCATGCTCCGTTGCCGGTTGGCGTCCGTGAGCGGGGCTGAAAGGAGAGAGGCACACAAGCTGGTGAACTTTGGAATTGTGGATGGGCAGAAGAAGAAGACGAAGAAGAAGAAGAAGAAGAAGAAGAAGAAGAAGAAGAGAAAAGGAGAGGAAGAGGAAGAGGGAGAGAGAGGGAGAGAGCGAAGAGGGAAGAAAGGAACGGAGACAAGCCGAGAGAGAAGGAAGGAAGGAAATCAAGTATGAGAGAACAATTAAAACAAGAACTTAGCTTACCTTGCAGCGGAGAAACTTCAGGGGGCTACTGAGGCTGAGGTTTGGTCTAAAGAGAGCTGGAGGCGCGGCTATTATAAATGTAAGTGAGGTAATTGTGTGAGTAATAGTTACAGTATTGCAGAAATACTGCAAGAGGAAGCAATAAAATAAAATCAATGAGCCTAATGCTAGCTTGACTGATGCGGCCTTTGTAGAGGAGTGTAAAGTTGCTAGTCATTTCAGTACGAAGGCATGTGGTAAGAGTACTTGTCTGACTCTGCAGAATACAGTCTAACAC
>JAYGXS010000001.1:90281987-90298756 GCA_036362985.1 Ligula intestinalis
CACCCTCTTCTTCGCCTTCCCCTCCAAAAGTTGATTGGTTCCTAAGCCCTATAACTGTTGCTCGCTTTTCATTGACGGTTTATCTCTGACGATGGACTCCCGCAAGAGCCCGAAAGCTCAGATGAATAAAATTACGATTCCGGTGAACGCAATGACTTCTTCGTATAGAGTAACTTGCCGTTTTTTCCTCTCACGTCCGGCCTACGACGGTCGCCGACAGAGAGCGACAGTCTCCTGCCTCCGCAGCAGTCGATGCACCCAAAGCTGCGCCAAAGTTTCCATAAAAAACTTTGGTATGACTCACCGCACAAGGCGCCTTTGCACCTCATTAGGCAGGGAGTCCAAAAGATGGAACAAGCAGCATGGCAGGTTACAAGCAGGCAGTCATAGGCCTCTGCCTGACTTGAGAGCCATTTCTGGACGTTTATGCCAGCTCCTTCGTCGGACAAAGCGGCCGAAGAAGTAGCCATTAGTTTCGTCCTGTTTACGCGGCAGAAGTGTTTATGGTAGATAGACAGGCCAAAATTAACAGTCTTGAATGTTATTGTACCGAGTACAGATGCCAACCAAGGCAGAAAAAAATTTGAGGACAACATTAGTTACAAAAACAAAGAGCTTGATGGCAGTCAAGATCAGAACACAATTTCTTGCCCGATGAAATGATGGAGCCCAGAGAGAGAGGGGAAACTGGCAACTCCAGGAAGTAAAACAATCAGGAAAGCTGACGGCTTAGGATATAATATTTACAGAGAGCTGGAGCCAGGATTGCTTTTTATTGTCTTTTCGGACGCAATTGAATACGCTATAATGGGTAGAAATCATTATCCCTCCAGAGCCACCGGGGCATAAGGACGCTCCTTGAGTAATAAGAGCGAAATTGCGCTAAATTTGAGGAAGGATACCTATTCTGGTGCCCTAGTTCAAACACTCGCCCTAAACCAAGCATTAACCTATTCTTAACCCTAACCTAACTTCGCCTGTTTAACGGTCTTTAACGACCTAAGTCCGAGTGCTTTACTCAACATCTTGCCACTCATTCATGCTTAAACGGACGCACGAGTGTCTGTCGGTCCCAGTCCGGTCCGACCAATTACCTTCAACGCTGATGCTCATAGGACCGTGGTGACTGCTATAGGTGTTAAGGCTAAGACGGTTAACCCTAACGCCTACAATCTTCCAGGTCCGATTCCTTAGGAGAGGAGAAGTCGGTGGAGGCAAGAATAGTAGGAATAGTTTATTGTGTACACAAATGAACGAAGAACAGGTGGACTTCGGAGCACACGTCATTCCGCTGGATCGCCATGGTCCTAAGTGACTTCTAGTGGCCGAGAGTAGAGAAAAAGGGAATTGTTCGAGGGGTGCATGACGGCCGCGAGAACCTAGACACACGTGTGTGTGTCCGAGTGGAAGTAGGTCAAGTCTCTGCAGGTCAGCGCGTCTGTAAGCGCTGACTGAGATATTGGATGGCCTTGAGGCAACTGGTCGTGAACAATGATGCCGGACACAGCAATGGAGGGCGTCGGCCGGCAGCGACCACCACATTTTCATGCGCGCAGCAGTGCCTACCGAGTACAATCCGGTTTGGATAATCATCTCCCTGAGGCTGACTCTCATAGAAAGGCTGTGATGACTTCCGCGCTCTCACACTACGGACGCCACCATTGCAGCTCCGGAAGTGCGCGCGTCTGGCTGCCAACTTTTTACAACCTATCATCCACTAATTATGTACACATTACATTATTCCTCCCAACTGGCGTCCCGCTTCTTCTCTTGGTGACAGTTTCATCTACGACCCACTAAAGCTTACTTTTCGCATAACTGTCAACTTTTTCTTGTAGTAGTAGTAGGAGTTTTTTAGTTTACTACTTTAACTCTCAACTTTTTCTTGTAGTAGTAGGTATTTTTTAGTTTACTACTTTGAAATCTGCTGGCTCCTAAGTGTGACGCAGTCTATCTACATGTGAGACTGACCCCACACGTATATCCTATTACATCATGCAGAATGATGGCCTAAGCTTGAGATTATTTTATTTTTAGCAATTTTAGTTCCAGTTTATCGCTGTTTTACTTTTTGGCCACCTAAGGTTGCTTTTTGGGTTTCGAAGCTATTGTAAAAATGGGGTAAAAAGTCTGTCATCGTTTTAATTTTAATCTCTCAAATTCGATTCAGAGACCAAATCGAATCGATATACGATGATAGTCACTCCGCGGATTCTACTCAATATGGAGTCGGTATATGATTGTATTCAATTCGCGGGTTCTATTGGACAGTTCTTTCCTACAGGTTCTCTTTCTCATTTTAATTACCACGCGTAAATAGTAGGCTAGTCAAATAATTATTCTAGTTATTTTATAATTTTATACGCTCTCCTTTTTAAAATTACTTTTCCTTTCCTCTGATATGCCCCACCAATTTAACCCCTATTACCACTGGTCCGTATTACAGAAGGATGGGGTTCTCATGTGCTGTAGTGCACCCGAAATGTAACTTTCACCCTTCTCTTCCTATTTGAATCTGAATACCGCAGCGGTTAAGGTCTTCCTTATGAACTGAAGCCACTACGATAAGACACCGGAGCGGGCAACTTTACTCTGTACTGGCGCCGATGAGGACTGGTCAGCTTACCAGCAGACCCTGACAGGGCCGCTTCCTGCTGTTTATGCGCGAGGTCTAGGTGCTTATGTCCTCGTGCCCATGAGCCCAGTCACCTGAGACATGATCGCCCGGGACTGGCTAAGTGTACATGCGGCAATCACCTACCACGGTGACAGCGACAGCCCGTATGGCTGTCATGTCATCGCGTGGACACGCCTGACACACGTAGGATTCCCAATGCGACCGTGTGAACGTTGATGCAACCGTGTGACGACACCTACTTAATGGGATGTGAGCTGTATCGAGGAGAATGTAGATGTGATGTGCAACACTTCATCCCTCTTTAGATAAGTCCTGATAGTAAATCGGTCAGTTCTTTCACATCCTTATACAGAGGAAACCATCTCAAGCAGCAGTGTCTTCTGATTGTGCCAATCCGAGCCTGTAGGAGGTTAAGTTTGTCAACGCAAACCAAGAACGGATATTTAGGGTAGGTTTCAGGTGTTTTGTGATTAAAACTTGCAGCAGGAGTAGAGAGGAAAAACGTTCATTCTTCGCTCGCAGCTCATCCAATGGGAGCGGGCCACATCTTACAGTTCTATCGCAGGGGGTTAAGTGAGTTAAACCCAGCAACTGCGATCTTCAGACCATGGTAACTTAATGCAGGAGAAGTCGTCAAAGGCCAGAGTAGTTGGAAGAATGTATTGCGTACACAAGGGAGAAACGAAAAGATGAGAGTAGATTGACTCAGGAGAGCCCGTACGCTCAGGAGATCGACTGGATTCCGAGTGAGATCTAACAGTAGTCGAGCCAGAAAACAGAGAGAGGGAGAGCTTTCATCGGCTAGGTCGGCCTGGAGATTTTGGGCAAAGAGGCAGCTTGCATCGGGAACGCCTGCAAGCATGCCATTCGTTGCCTGCCCAATCCGTGTAGATGCGGGGACTACGATTGGCTGATCGAGACCTCGAGAAACCGCATCGGTAAACCTTCGAGAAAGTACACTTCGACGCCAGCTATTCGGCCAGGCACGACCCGCTACAAATACTCCCCGGGAGACCGTAACGAGGAAACTGAAATAATCCGAGTGGAGGAAGAATAGTTAAGTTAAGTGAGGGAGATACGTACCAAGGTGAGGTTGCAGAACAGCGTGGGTGGCTGTGGCTGGAATGAGCCAGGATGCAGGGGCTACTGAAGAAAGCAACAGCAAATCAGTATGCCGTATAAGTATGAGTTGAACCAAAGGGTAACATTGGCGGTGGAAGTAGTACCATCTGTTGAGAAGAAGGTCTGGGGTTGTTGGTACTCGGCCAGGGACATCTCTGTTCGATTGGGAAGTAACCATGACCTGGGTTGAATGGGTTGTGAGAGGTTGAAGATCTCGACCTCGTTTCACGACAGGATGTCGATGCAGAAAGTCTCCATATCGCGGTCAGATCAGATGAAACAGGAGAAATTCAGTTGAAGGCGAGGGTGGTCTGACGATGATTGAGCTCGGTCAGATCAGAGGTTGAGTGTTCATCTCACGTTGGAATGTCACCAATATCGCAGGATGTTAAGTGAGTTAAACCCAGCAACAGCGATCATCAGACCATGGCTACTTACTGCAGAGAAGTCCGTAAAGGCCAGAGTAGAGGGAAGAATATATTGTGTGCACAAAGGAGAGGGGAATAGATGAGAATAGATTGACTCAGGAGAGCCCGTACGCTCAGGAGATCCACCGGATCCCAAGTGAGGTCTAAAAGTAGTCGAGCCAGAAAACAGAGAGAGGGAGAGCTTGTAGCGGGTCGTGCCTGACCGACTAGCTCACGTTGAAGTGCAGTTTCTCAAAGGCTTACCGATGCGGTTTCTGGGGGTCTCAATCAGCCAATCACAGTCCCCGTATTGGACAGGCTAAGAATGGCATGCTTGCACGCGTTCCCGATGCATGCTGCCTCTCTGCCCAAAATATCCAGGCCGACCTAGCCGATGAAAGCTCTCCCTCTTTCTGTTTTCTGGCTCGACTACTTTTAGATCTCACTTGGAATCCGGTCGATCTCCTAAGCGTACGGGCTCTCCCGAGCCAATCTACTCTCATCTATTCTCCTCTCCCTTGTGTAGACAATACATTCTTCCTACTACTCTGGCCTTTAAAGACTTCTCTTCTGCAGTAAGTAGCCATGGTCTGAAGATCGCAGTTGTTGGGTTTAACTCACTTAAACCCCTGCGATAAGCTTTCATCGGCTAGGTCAGCCTGGAGATTTTGGCAAAGAGGCAGCTTGCATCGGGAACGCGTGCAAGCATGCCATTCGTCGCCTGCCCAATCCGTGTAGATGCGGTAACTATAATTGGCTGATCGAGACCTCGAGAAACCGCATCGGTAAGCCTTCGAGAAAAGGCACTTCGACGCGAGCTAGTCAGCCAGGCACGACCCGCTACGGTTCGACGAGATCGAAAGTCCTGTGAGAGGGGACCACCGCATGGGCTCCGGACTGCTTGAGTTAGGGTTCTTCGTTCCGCAACCGACTTATGTGCGCCATGACCCCCTGATCCAGACTTAACGCTGAAACATTGCCTGAACAGCAAAATGGGCTCCATAGGGAGGTTGCGACATTGGCCGCTTCCAGTGGGTGTATCAGTTAGGCATATATTATTGTCAGCAAAGACAAGGGAGACTGGAATGGCCATTTCTGACTTAGTAGCCGTCGTCGGCAGGTAATGCCCAACGCTTAGTGATGTTGTGACGGAGTGCCATAGTTCGTCCCCCTTCGTTCTTCAAGGCTCGCTGCCCCGTAGTCATGTCGTCACGAACAACTGTTCCAATGCTTTTCGTCACTGGCGCCCACGTCCCCCGAGGATTGACCTCGCAGCTGCTTCTGGCTAACCGATAACAGCTGCGTCAGCGTTCCCTGTCCTTCGGCGTTCCTGTAGTCCGGACGGTTGGCCTCAGCTTAATAAGCGCACTTTTCTTAAGTGCCGCTGAAACACGAAAAGCCGCGGCCACACAGCAGGGGCCCTTTGCAGGCGACATCTCCTCGGGCAACTTGCAGCACACCAATAGCAGACCACTTAAACTCGCTTCACAGTCATATAAAAGCAGCCATCATCACCCCATACAACAGATAGTCAACTCTCTCAGGCCTGGCTGGACGCAGTCAGGACCAGCCTAGGCTTCGCCAGTGGCCACTGCTACCTGCGACTGCAACTGAGAGTTCTGTATACAATAAACCACTCCTTCTGGTGACTTTTGTCTTCTAACTTTCAACCTGGGATTCGATCTGATGATTGAAGTGATCTAGGCACAAACACTACATAGACCCCTACAGTGCACCACCCAAGGCTCAAACTCGCGACCTTTTTGATCGAAGTCTAACGGTCTAACTATCAGCCTAGAATACAAGCCACCGTGCGGCCGCTGTCAGGGCCCGAAAAATGAGACCCAATGCAGAGAGGGACACGTGAGTTCCGTTAGCGGTCGGTGAACTTTCATCAGCGAGGGTCGGTATCATCTAGCACAACTACACAGTGATCCTCATGCCACGAATCAACACCAGAAACAAAAAAATCACTGGGACTTCTAATTACGGTAGTTACTTTCTCCCCAGTCAATCACATCTTTTCACCAGTGTGTCCTTTGTTCGTCTATCAGCCTTATCTGTGAATGCTCTGATGAGGAATTTGAGTAGGAATCCAAAACGTCGGCAAATGAAATTCTTGTTTGAGCGCTTGAATCTTCTTATACCATGCTTCTGGCCACTCCTTTTTTTAATCTATCCGTAATCTAAAAATTCGGTCAATTAAGACGAGGGTTCTTACAACCAAACCGGCCTTCCCGCTTCTTCTTCTTCTTCTTCTTCTTCTTCTTCTTCTTCTTCTTCTTCTTTTCATCCTCATAATCATAAACAACAACCTACTCCGCTTCTGCACAGTAGCCTGGGAGTTCCATTGTTCTTTAAACTCGAGAAACAAGACGCGTATGGAAACAACTTCGTAGGTTCTAATATAATATAACAAGAACGTCATTGACAACATATTAATTCTGCTCGAATAATAACTCCTACTCTCCTTTCCTCGTCCAGATGCGATTTTAGCGTTCTAGCAGAGTCTTGGCCGCACATTTTGTTTGCAAGTTTAAAATGCCAAATACTATGAGGTCCAGGTGTATTCTATCGGCTTCCTAAAACACTTAAAACAGATAGACCTGTTTTAAGTCAATTAACTAGAATGACTGAGTAGTAATTTAAAGTATAAAGTGTCTAGGAGCTAATGATTTAAGCACGCTGCAGTAAGCGCGCTTTCTTTTAAAGTTCTGCACAAAATAAAAGGTAGTAAGAATAAAGTTGGCTTGAACGAAAAAAGGTCAGGAAGTTAAGAATGGAAGATCTGAAGACGACAGGAAAAAGGAGTTTACAAAGGAGGATTACCACAGTTTTCTAGTCATGCGGAACTTTGCCATCGGGAGCCGGAATCCTTGTGTTCAGGAGAGTCCTCCATTCTCGGGCCTCTTTAACACGCATGCTTATTCCTAAATGTCGATTGTGGTTCATTTAAAGGCCTCCAAAACGTCGTCTCTCCCTAGTAAATGGTCTATTAAAAGTGTTTTATTTCCAAAAACTACAGAAGACTGTAGTACACGGGCTAATTATCAGTTTCTGCCCCAGCTCAAAAATTAAAGCCACAAATAGGCCCCAGTGGCTAATAAACACGCTGAAGAGGGAGGTTAACCGTAAAGAAAAGCTGTTTCGAAAGTATCGGAGAGAGAAGACCACCGAGTCGTACAACAAGTACAAAGCGCAGAGAAATAGGGTTACGGGCCTTGTACTAAAAACCCGCCGAAGTTTCGAGAGTGACCTAATAAACCGTGCAGTAAGAAATCCGAAGGTCTTCTACAACTACATTAGGCGGTCTACTCGAAACAGAGACCCCATCCCGTTGTTAAACACGGATGGCGGCGCCGAAATTTGCGAGAAAAAAGCAAAGGCCGAGCACCTATCTGGGTTCTTTCAGTCGGTTTTTACGAGAGAGGTCGAGCTAACCGTTACCAATTTTAGTACCGAGGAGATTCCGACTGTTGACTCAGTTGTGCTTACATAAGTTACTGCCTTGCAAGAACTTCTTAAGCTCCAAGACACGAAGTCACCAGGACCGGATGGCATACCTGCAAAGCTGTTGAAAGAACTAGCCGTGGAGTTGGCAGAACCCCTGCAGTTACTCTTTCGGGCCTCCCTAAACATAGGCCAACTGCCATCTGACTGGAACACAGCGTGGATCTCACCCATACACAAAAGTGGAAGTCGGGCATCTGCAAACAACTACAGGCCAATAAGCCTTACTGCAATATGTTGCAAAATCATTGAGCGAATTATCAAAATAGAGTTGATGCAATTCTTAGAGTTTCATCGACTTCTTTCTGATAAACAGCACGGATTCCGTAGAGGACGGTCCTGCTTGACAAATCTGCTCTTCTTTCTAGAGCAATGGACCAGAGCACTCGATCAAGGAAACACGGTGCACGCAGTCTTCATAGATTTCAAGAAGGCATTTGACACTGTGCCGCATCAACGTCTCCTATACAAGCTTAGACGTATAGGGGTAACAGGCAACCTTTTGCGATGGATCGAAAACTTTCTGACTGGCCGAACTCAAACCGTATGTATTGGTGATCAGCGATCGGCGGAGGTGGCAGTTCATAGTGGGGTCCCCCAGGGTTCTGTTCTGGGTCCTATCATTTTCGTTATATATATCGACGACAGCATAAGTAGATTAGACTGCGAAACCGCAATGTTCGCCGACGATTCAAAACTCTGGAAGGTCATTCGTAGCGAAGACGACGAAGCAAATCTGCAGGCAGATTTGCACCGACTCGAGCAATGGTCAACCGAGTGGCTCCTGCCATTCAATGTCGCCAAATGCAACATAATGCGTTTCTGTAGTACTAGCACTTCGTATCGGAGGGTTTACAACCTTAATAACACACGGCTGCCAGAAGTAGAGGCACAGAAGGATCTGGGGGTGCACTTCACGCCCTCAATTAAGCCGTCACTCCACAGTCTGAAGGTGTCCAAATCCGCAATGTCGAGCGTGTATCTAATCAAGCGTGCTTTTGTTAAGTTTGATAAAGCTGTCTTTGGCAAGGTCTTCGGCGCGTTTGTGTGACCCCAACTGGAATTTGCCATTCAAGCCTGGAAACCTTAGACAGTCAAAGAAAAAAAACCTTTGAAAGGGTACGACGGGCAACTAAGTTAGTGCGAGGCCAAGCGTACCTTCTTTACGAGACACGACTATAGGAGTTAAGGTTAAGACGATTAACCTTAACAGCTACAATCATTCAGGCCCTGGTTCCTTAGGAGATAGGAGAAGTCTTGGGAACAATGTATTGTGTACAAGGGTTAGGAGGAAGCTGCCGCTGTGTCCGGCACGGTGTCCACCCGGGAGGTCGCGTGAGCCGCTGTCCCGCTCAAAGCGGATTCCCATGTGCTCGTAAGCGTAGGAGTTTTAGCGATGACCGAAAAGGGGTCATAGTCCCAGAGCGCTGATTGGACTACGCGAGCCCCAGTCGGCTAGAGCAAAGGTCACGCGTGCGCTTGTGGCCACCGCGCTGTCGACCATGCGAGGCCAAGATTTACCCTGGGAAGACACGTCAGTGGCATCTCGCGTTTGGAGGCAGTTATAATAATATGTTTATTATGCCAGTTTACAGGCAATTGTAAAGAGTTGGTAATGCACCTCTTGGGCGCCTTCCAACACCTCGAAGACCGGAAAAAACCTAAAACAAACTCCCTATGTTGCGGCCAGTATTGGTTTTGTTTCAGGTTTTTTGTTTTGTCAATACTGGGCGAGATAGAGAGTTTGTTCCAAGTGAAAAAACCTGCCTTCAAAGGTATGATACAAACGGAATAAATGTACAGTTGTAAGCTGAGTTGACTCATTAGCAGGAGAACTGTTTCATATCGTTTAAAAACATTAGTTCCAGACGGAGAGGGTTGGCACAAGAACACAGTGTTCTCAGTCTTCCTTCAATGGTTGTCGGCAAAAGTTGCGCGCTATCGGCTGAAGGGTTAGCAGACTGCGGGCTGCTGCTTCAGCAGCATTATCTTCAGCATGAAGCCTGGCGGGGTTCAAAGTCCACGAACGCCATCAGAGTGAAAGAGAGATTCCACCGAGTCAGCACCCAAAATTCGTGAAAGTTGCCCTGAATGAAGAAAACTAGTTATAGCTCGCTTAAATATAAGGTAGTTTTGCTGGGTTTTAATACTTTTGGGCAGCTTATTCCAGATTGATATGGCATTTACTGAAAAGAATTGCCGGTACTTAACTGTACGTGCCATAGGAAGAAATAAAAATACGTCTCGATGACTGGCGCGTCGAGAGTGCTCAAGCTGCCTTATTGTACTAAGGGGATTAAAGGTTTGACCATTCAAAAGTTTAAACAGTAAAAAAAGACCCTTATGCAATCGACGAAGCCATAGGGAATCCAGCTTTATAAGTTCGCACCTTTGTTGGTAGGTTAAGTTACGGTGTTCTGTAGTGAAAACTCTTCTAGTGAAGAAGTGTTGCACCGATTCTATTTTCTTCCGTTCACTAGTGCGCGGAAGACTGAATAAGGGTGAGCAGTATTCAAGACTAGGTCTCACGTACATATTATAAAGGCTAGTTCTAACCTTGATAGTCTTAAAATTTCTAAGGATAAATCTGGCTGTAAGACCGCCACACGACTGACTAATCTTGACTTATTTCCTCTGGATTACATACAGCTACGCGGTGACCTGATACAGGCATTTCGCATGCTGCGGGATCAAAATTGTTGCCTAGCATCCAACGATTTCTTTGATCTGGCCACTACTTCTAGATTGCGCGGACATCCTCTCAAGCTACGTGTGACTGGGGCAAGATTGAACACACGAAAATTCTTCTTTTCTAAGAGGGTAAGCCAGGCATGGAATGCTCTACCCGCATTAATTGTCATGTCCCCATCTGTGGACACGTTTAAGAAGCAGTTGGATCAGCATAGAAAAATACATTATCTGTAATGAAGCGAGCTAATTATATTCAGTCTAACTTTTTGTTAAAAAACATACTGCTCGTTACTTTTCAGTTATATGTTTGTTTAGTATAACTGATTGCAAGTTTCGTCCTCTGGTTCGCATGGGCATACGATGGGCGCATCTCCGACACCGTGACCACCGCAGTCATCTTCCCGTGTGACCATTAGGATATTGAACAACCGCGATGGCCTCCTGACATGATCCAAACACTTTCAGCAGCAGGACACCGGATTTAAATGTTCCCTTAGCCCCCCCCCCACAGGCGACAGTTTTTCTCCTTAAAATCCCACAAATGGCATTCAAAACAAACTTATGAATCATGCCTAAGGAGTTTTTTACTGTCTGCCGCCCTACCGCAGTTCCATTACTGGCAACGCCCCATGTTCTGCGTGATAGCTATGTACAAAGAGAGAGTTCAAAGGTATTTACCTATATTTCCCTAATAAAATTAAACTGAAATGAAATCGCTTCCCTGACCGTGTGATCTCTATATCTTGCGAAGCCATGAGCGGGATTGTGGCGCTAAACAGACATGTTTTGAAGCCCCAGGCAGAGCACGTGTCCGCTCGTTCGATTAGGGTGGTTATCGATTTTCTTTTCAAATTCAGTCAAACCATACGTCCGTGTTAGGCTTGCGTGATATTGTCACGGAGCAGACACAAATATGGTAGGCAATTCATTTAGCCCCAATTAATAAACTGTTTTTGTGTAGGGCTTTGTGCTTTTTCTTACAGTCTTCTCCGTATGTCTCGGCTCATCCACTCTGATGGGCTACAACTTGGGAGTAGTCAATTTACCAGGAGACGTGAGTCAGCACATTTTATTACTTGCGATTTAATTTTTGCAAGCATATTCTTAGTGGGAGTCATAAATTCAAAAGAGCAATTAATTTTCTCAATTGATTTTTACAGTTAGGTTGTTTTCAAATTGCTACCGTTTCATAGATAATCGCAATTCACCATTGAGAAAAGAGCAGACTTTTCTATTGGTTTCAATTGTACAACCTAGAATCTAAGTTTAAGTTACAAAATTTTCAGGATTTATTTCGTTAATACAAGGGTATTAATCACTGGTCCCAGAGAATGCTTTACCGTCTTCAACCATAAAAGGACGTATCAGGTGCTGCACTACTTGCAGTTGGGTGCGATTGACTGATGATGACTAAAAGCCAGAAGTAGCCACTGCAGACTCCCCTGTCTTTGTATGCAGCGTTCTTCTGTCTACACTACTAGCCATCGTGCGGCTGCGTACGGGGCTCAAGGATGAATCCCTAGACAGAACGGGGTGCCAATCCACCAATGTCTATATACATTTAGGGACAGTAGACGTATAAGTCTTAGCTTTCAGAATCGCACTGTAGACTGAACATGCAATAGAAAATAAGCAATTTTTTTTAGGGAAAGGGGTAGTCAAGTCAAGTCAAATTTATTAAAGGAAATATAAGCAAACGCCTTTGAACTCCCTCTTGGTACATTGGATTTAAGAAATGCATCGGCAAAGCCGTACATTCTACAGAAGTCGTTGACACAATTTCAAACGACTACTCACTTGTTTCAAGTAATAAACTCACACTCAGTTTACATGAGCCAGCAGTGTAACTGAGTAAGGAGACAGTGGAAAAAACTCCTAAGGCTGGCTCATAATTCAAAATGGAATGTCATTTTTGGTTTTTAGGAGAAAAACTGTCGATCGTGTGGGAAAGATGTGAATGATAGGGGTATGATGCTTCTGTGAATATTGACGGTAGCCATGGCGTCCATGACGAGTAATATCTACATCCGAAGGACCATACGAGGAGGGCATCTCGGAGTCACGAGAACGTCCCACAGACCGGAGATGCGACCATGATACGCCTTTGCTGTGCCAAGAGCCGAGGAACCCGCCACGTCGTCAGCAGTTAGTCGATACGAGAAAGGGTGTGACAGGGCCGCGTAGCCTCGGACCATAGGTGCGGTAGATGCGTCCTCAGACACGATCGGCGCAGATCGCATAGAGAGCAGAGACGTCATAGCTAGATAATATCTGAAACTCATTTGGTTAAGTACTAATAATAATGCTACTTACAAATTGATATTAGTATATATTTATAGCATTTCTAGCATTTCAGGATTTGGATGTAGAGAGCTTCAATTTTTGGATTCGGAATACTTCAGTGATTGTATTTGGAGTACTTAATCGTGACGATACTCATTAAATCAGTCTAGGTTTGCCTTACAAACGTCCATGGAAGGGGACATGACAATATCCGCAGGAAGGGCATTCCATGCCTGGATTACCCTCTTAGAGAAAAAGAATTTTCTTGGGTCAAGTCTTGCCCCAGTCACACGTAATTTGAAGGGGTGTCCTCGCAGCCTAGAGATGGTGGCCCGCCCAAAGAAGTCATTTATTTGGCGGCAGCAATCCTGACCACGCAAAATGCGAAATGCCTGGATTAGGTCCCCACGTAGCTGCCTGTAATCCAGAGGAAACAAGTCAAGATTTACCAATCGGGTCTCATAAGGGAGGTTCCGTTGGCCTCGTACTAATTTTGTTGCGCGTCTTTGTACCCTTTCGAGGTTTTTTTGTCTTTGGCTGTCCAAGGTCTCCAGGCTTGGATGGCAAATTCCAGTTGAGGTAGTGGGTAGTGTTTACAAAAAGGCGGAATCCATGCCGTTTAACTGCATGGTGACGGTATAATGGTGTAAGTAATGCTTGTACTGGGATCACTAAAATCGTCAGGTCAAATTCCCAGGTTGAAGGTATAAGGCAGAAGTCACCAGAAAGAGTGGTTTATTGCGCACAGAACTCCCGATTCCTGTCTCAGGAGGCTGGCTGACTCGTAGCCCTTGTTGGATCCGTGACCCCGCCGGGAAGGCCTCAATTCCGGCGGCGAGGAAGAGGAGGAGGAATCGGAGCAGCATGGTCAGGGGGGGCTGCTCTGTCATTAAAAAAAACAGATAAAGAATAGGAGAGATAGATCCACCGTAGGGGGGGGGGGGGGGGTTGGTGTAGCAGACCTTGGCCGCCATGAGGGCGGGTGGGAACGCGACGGAGACGCGTCTACTGTGGTTCCCATCTCAGGAGGCAGTGGCCACTGCCGAAGCCAAGGGCACTGTTGACTGCGTCCACCCAGACCTGAAAGAGTGTAAGGCAGTTGTGGTAGCTGCTTAAGTAGGATTGTAGAGTAGGTTCAAGTGTTTTGTTATTGGTGTGTTGGAATTGCCCCAGGAGATATCGCCTGCAAAGGCCCCCTGCCGCGCGGCCGCGGCTTGTCGTGTTCGAGTGGCACTTGAGAAACTGTGACTAGCTGGGCACGCGTATACGTGCGTGTGCGCGGGCGTTGAGCACGTGTGTGAGTGAGTGAATATCGGCCAATTAGTCTTCAGGTCAGCAATTGGGAACAGCCACCTACGAAGATGCATGACGTTGAGAGCCGCGGACATTGAAGATCGAAGCTGGGTGGACAGGTATTATGGCCGTCCGCAACAACGGCATGCGTCCGTGTCTGGAAGCTTCGTCACGCGTGTTGGCCCCGTAAGCGTACTGCGATCACTACCCTCCTGCACCCTATCCACTATTCCTTATTGTGTGACTTCACCATCTGGTGCTGGCCTCTTGTAGGAGTCCGAAAGCTCAGGTGCATTCACGACACCAAGCGGTAATCACGCAAGCTGCTTATTTGAGTGCGAATGTGGTCATGTTAGCGCAACGAACTATAACTACTGTGTAATCAGTACATTTATCCCCCTTTTCTGCTTTTATCTCTGACGATGGGTTCAAGACAGAATCTAAAAGGGCAGGCAGATAAAATTCCTGTTCCAGTGATCGCACCTCCTACTGTTGCAGGTGCGTTCACTTATGCAGCAAGCATCTGGAACTGGCATTCATAGGTGCATATTATAGGCAGAAATAAAGAACTGACAAAGACAAGGGAGACTGAAATAGCCATTTCTGACTTACCAATAGTCATCAGCCAGCCATACCCAATCCCAGGGGCTGCGACCCCCAAGGCTCAAAACCGCAACCTTGTCAGTTAGAAGTGAAACTCTCCAATCACTGTCACGAGTTCGTTGCTTCGCCGGTTTTGACCGAGAATATACACTATCGTAGATGGATGCTCAGCGATCGGTACAGGGCTCGCTCTCGAGTCCTTGGAGCAATCGCACAGTATAGCTTATTATAGGTAAAATAGATTACCGAACCCCAAGGCAAGACAGAAACATTAATTTCCGTACCGATCGGTGAGTGCCAATCTACCGTAGTGTATTCCCGATCGCAACCGACAAGGTAAAGAGCTAATCGCGTTGTGTTAAAGCTGATAGTGTAAACCCTAATGGCTGCGATTTTCCAGGCGCGATTCCTTAGGAAAGGAGATAGAAGTCACGAAAGGGCCAGGGTAGTAGGAAGAATATATTCTTTACTGAACGAATCGGAGAAGAGACAGTAGGTCTGGCGTGGCATTCGACCGTGAGGAACGTGAGAGCATGGGGTCGTCAGAGCGACCAGTGACGCTGCCTGCGTCCGTCCCGCTTGAGGCGGAATCTTAAGTGGGGTCTAGTGGCAGCCACCGCCTTGAGGTTTTTATGCAGCCGTGGAGGTGATTGGTTGGACCGCACGAGGTGGACGCCCCGGCGTGGGCGTTCTAGTAGGTCACGCATCAGTGCATCTGTCCCGAGGCACACCAAAAACTGCCTTCGCGCGAGATCCTATGCTCTGAGTGACCTCGTTTGTGGCGTAAAGGGTTAGAAGGGCGTCGGGCAGCAGCGACCACTACAAGCTCGTGGCGCAGTGGTTAGAGCGTTGGACTTTCATTTCAAAATAAATTATAATTTGCTATGCGAATCCCTGCCCTACACTGATCTGCATGGCAAGATGAGACGGTGTTTAGCTTAACCTTTCCGGACCTAAAGGTCGCATTGGCTTAAATATTCCCAAAGCATACGCTAGCGCGATAATGTAATCGTCACGCCTCTGGAATGCATGTGTGTACATAAGTACACTTAACCGTGATTGGGTAGGTATCCATGTGTAGTCATCAACTTTAGAAATGATACGTTAGGCAGTATCTATATCTTATTTATTCCATTGTGCTACAATGGTTCAGTCGACATCTGCGTTGCGAACACCGGAGTAATAATTTTACTTGTCTGAATTTCCGGGCTCCTTCTAGAGTCCTTCGTCAGGGATAAAAGGCATCCACGAAAGACAAGCAACAGTTACGGGACGCAGGGACCAATCAACCTTTATGAGGGGAGGGGGAAGGGGGGGGGAGAGGGAACAGTCAACCGATAGTGCCATCATTCCGCAGATGCCTGCGCAGCACGATGTACACCGGCGCCAGATCGATAAATCGATTGACTGAGTTCTCATCCGAGGCCCAGGCTTCAATCAATTCGCGGCCTGTTTTGTTGCCAGCGTGTGCAATTACCCTCACCGCTACCAAATTAAACTCGTGACCGGTCTCGTTTGTATGAGCGGCAACTTGCGATGATGCGTCACCCAGTCGTACCGCTCGCTTTTGTTCACGTATGCGTGAACGAAGCATACGCCCTGTCTGTCCTGTGTAGTTTCGGGGAAAATTTTGACATGGTATGCGATACACGACGCCTGACTGCTCACAGGGATTTAAGTGGTCCTTGATTCGCATAATTCGGCTGCGCATGGTAGCCTTGGGACGGTGTGCAATTCCGATGCCTAGTCCCGCAGCAATGCGCTCGGTCGCTTCCGATCCATCCTTGATGTATGGCAGTGCATGCCATATCTTATTGGTTGGTGCTGGTTGGGTCCGCGGAGGGTGAGCCCGTAGGCATCGGCTTATGAAAGCCTTCGGATAGCCATTCCGCATAAACTGGCTGCCGAGATGTCGGGCCTCACAAGCCGTTTCTTCCGGATTACTGCCACCGGATGGTTGCTGTGGTCCTCGGATGAGAACTCAATCAATCGATTTATCGATCTGGCGCTGGCATACATTGCGCTGCGCAGGCATCTCCGGAATAATGGCACTATCGGTTGACTGTTTCCTCTCCCCCCATCCCTCCCGCCCCCTTCTCCCTCCCCTCATAAAGGTTGATTGGTCCCTGCGTCCTATAACTGTTGCTTGTCTTTCGTGTATGCCTTTTATCCTTGACGAAGGACTCTAGAAGGAGCCCGGAAACTCAGACAAGTAAAATTAT
>JAYGXS010000001.1:90298766-90327546 GCA_036362985.1 Ligula intestinalis
TAATAATAATAAGAAAGTATACAAGCAAAGTTCAACGCTTTAACTAATCGAAATTTACTAGCAAATGATCAGCTTTGAAATGTACGCTTTAACATTAGATTATTTTATATGGGGTTCGTTCTGCTGATACGGTTCTCGCAGGCACAATGAACAGTGATAAAGTGGGACCGACAAAGACAAAGGCGACTGGAACGGCCATTTCTGGCCTATTGGCCGTCATCGAACGATTCTAATCAGTATCAGAGGATGACAATTCCCGAGATACGTACCCGGGATCTCTGGTCAGTGAATGCAGCCCTCTACCACTGCACCACGTGCTCGATGTTTTTTGTCAGTGACGACTGTCTGCGACGGCTCTGGACTGAGCTCCAAGAACATGTTCCGTAACCAGATCAGACAGCGCCCAACCATTCATCATATTTCTGAGCGCAACCGGCAAAAAAACGAGCTCATGTTGCAGTTGTAGAGTGCTGAACCAAGGACCAAAGATCCCGGGTTCAAATCTCGAGGATTGCCACCCCTGGGATTGGGTATGACTGGCTAATGACGGTTACTAAGCCAGAAATGGCTATTCCGGTCAATTTTTGTTCACCAAGGCGAAATCCCTCTGAACATTCTACCCAGCAAATCCTTGAACAAATAAACTTCAAGCCTTAGTGACGAGGCGTTTCAAGGAGTTTGGGTATTGTGCATTAGTATCTACTTCTGGTTCTGAAAAGCATTCGATGATTTAAAGCATAAAACTTTGGCCACAATTACCAAGGACACCCTAACATGAATCCCCCTACCTGCGTGGTTAAAGCATACTAAAGTTATCGGCCACTGAACGGTCGATTACATGAATTCATTGAATTTACTCATATTCGGTTTACTCACCAGTCTTTTTCTTTCGATAGTTGATAAAATCCTACATGCAAGAGGTGTGGAATCTGGATGAAAACAAAAAGGAAATCTATTACGGAGCAGTGTCTGGTGTGTTTGTAATCGCCGCAGCCATGGGTGCCTTCAGTTGTGGAACGCTAGCGGATTGTCTGGGCAGGTAAGCAGAGAGACGTGCCGTGTTTTTTTGAAAATTTATATTCCTTAGTCCTTCATTTTTACCTCGTCGGTAAGTTAGATGAGTTGTTAGTGCTTCCTGATAAGATCGTATAATTTAGCCATAAGTTAGTAGTTCATTTATGAATTTTGTAGGCATTAGGGGGTTATCTTCTCAAGTTAACAGGGCCAGGCATTCTTATTCAGCAAATGAGAAATTCACTGGCGATCAGCGCACATCAATACTAGTTCCTCGTAGTGTTTAGAATTGACCACTTAACATATAGCGGAGCATATTCTCCCACAGTGTAGGGTGTTGGTGAGGCTTGATGAAATAAGTAATTCACCTATTCAATATCCGACATAAAGATCAGTTTCAAATCCGCTCAGTGTGGCGAAAAAAATGTGTATGCTAGAATTCTTTCTTCGTCTGCAGCTTATGGCAAATCTCTAAAGGCATGTCAGCTACGGTCAACCCTTCACACAAGCACACGCCACTCTCTGCATGTTTCATCCTGCTCAATACGCATTAAAAGCATCAGTCACTCTGATTGGCCAGAATGCTCTGTAAAATATAGTTGCAATGGAATATATGCAATCTGGAAAATATTTGGTTAGATATCCGTAGACAGGGCTTTGTAGCTGAGTCCGTAAGGACCGGTTGTAGCATTGCGATTTAATTTACATGCATACCCAGGATTAATGTGAGTTACGGCAAAAAGTTGTTGCATTAACTTTGATCACAATGCTCATTCCAACGGATCACAACTACACCTGCAATCTCAAAATGATACCTTGGACCGGCCTTCGGTATTATACCTTCCTTACCTAGTATAGACTCGCATTTGTAGGCCCCGATCATAGCAGAAAGCACTCTAGCACAAGTGTGGGATACGATGTGGTCCGGCCGGATAATAGGCGATTGAACTTATCCCAACATTTATAAGCTAATGGATAGGATAAGGCGTTAAAGGCCAGATTGTTATGGATGATTAAATAAGAGGTAACCAGCGTAGAATGTAAGTAACATGCAAGTGACTCCCAGACAAGTGCAGTCCAGCCATGAATGGGCCGGAGTCCAGAGGCGCAGTCCGGCGAGTAGATCATCGGGTCCAGACAACTACAACCGAACAGTAGATCGTCGGTTCTGGGTGTGACTGAGCGTAAACAACTCCCTCACAGTAAGCTCCTGACTTTGGGAAAGCCAGACAGGGAGTGACCTTGAGCGGAGGCTTTGACTATCGTGTCTTGCGCACGTGTGGTGGTCACGCCAGACATGCCTTGTCCCCACGGCGTCCGAGGAAAGCATAACTAAGAATAAGGGGTCGCTACACAGGGATGGATTCGTGTAGTGTACAAAATGATGACATGTGAGTGATGAACTGATATTATCCAACTGTATGCAACTGACATTTACAGGAACCCGTTGTTAGGTTTCATGAAGTCCTTTTACATTCTGGCATGAAGATAGTTGTGTGTGTGTGTGTGTGTGTTCTGTGCCTGTGCATGCGGCTTACAGGATCCTGGACCTGCTCTGTAGCAAATCAAAAAATGGCGCACATGGATGGATCACGAGGATCACCTGCCAAGTATGCGACAGGAGCCCGACTTTGAGAGGCGCAATGTGCGCGTAAGGCCACACGGGCGAAAGTGGAATAAGTCATGTGCAGTCCTGCAACTAGTTGGCAAAGGGTGAGGGCGGCAGCGCAAAACTTGACAGCGAAGAAAAGGTGTCAGCACAAGTGCTGAACTCAGGATGAGAAGCTTTCTTTTTTCACTCGGAGTCTTTGCTAAATAACTTAAATCGAAGTCTGAGAAGCTTGAGAAAAATTATTACGATTTTGTCCAAACTGCTGTGACTACTGCATGCATTCTAACTCCCCACGAGCCATCCTGTGGGCATAAAATTATAGTGCGTACGCTGGTACTATCTCGGTGTTTTGGGGAAACACTTGCCACTAGAATCTTCAGGCGTCCTTCCTTGTTGTAAGATCTTAAGCGGGAAGCCTGAGTTGAAGGAATAGGTTATTCTGTAAAAAGAAATGGAGGATACGTAGGCGGAATTTGAATCTGGGACGAATGCAGTCCGCTCCCTAGCGGGGCAGCATCCAGAGTGTCTAAGCGTGGATTCGTCACAAACGCCTACAAGGCGACCTTTGTGTGAGTCAGTCCCAGGGAGATGATTGGCCAGACTGGATTGGGGTAGGTCTCCATGTGCGCATGTGCACACAGCCATGAGAGGCCAAAGACCGGAGTTTGCGGCACCTGTGATTGGCTGTGTCAGAAACGAGTCGAGACTTGCGATCATGTGATCTCATGCCTGGCATGTCGCCAGAGGTGAAGTCATCACAGTAGTTTACAGAAATGTGTGTCTTTCTGAGAAAAGATCGGGTTTTGATAGATGGCAAAACTTTCTGTCAACCTCGTCGGTCCTACGGTTTCTGCTTATGAAACTACTCTGCTTACATTATAATCTAAAAATAATATGGCTGGCCTTCCGTTAACGACAGGCATTTTCTCGTCTACTTCAATGCTCCCTCGGCTCAGATTGAGTAACCACTTACCTCTTTGAAAATGATTTATTCCTTCTACCAGAACTTGCCTGTTTCAGAGTAGACGCATGATTTTGTATTATGTGTTTTTACTGTTCCCTATTCCTTTTCTAGGCGGAACAGTTTAATGTTGAACCACCTAATCGCTATAGCCGGTGCAATAATAAGTGCTCCCTGCGTAAAGATGAATCAACCCTATCTGCTGTTTGTGGGTCGTTTCGTAAGCGGTATCAACAGTGGTATCACCATTGGTGTGGCCTCCCTCTACCTGACAGAAATTGCTCCACTCAATCTGCGCGGATTCATTGGTGCCTGCCATCAACTGGCCGTCACAATGGGCATCGTCCTCTCATACGGTACTACCACCAAGGCCGCCTTCCAGACACCCAAGCTGTGGCCGCTTGCCATTGGCGTCGGAGCCATTCCACCGGCCATCTGCTGTTTCCTGCTGCCCCTGTGTCCTGAGAGCCCGCGTTACCTGCATCTCATCAAAAACAAGGAGGAGGCTGCTAAGCAAGCCTGTGCACGCCTAAATCCTGACGGCGTGGATATGTTTCTTGCGGAGATGCGTGAGGAAGCGGCGGCCGCCAAAAATGCACCCGAATTCAAGTTTATGCAGCTTTTTAAGCAGCCAGATCTCCGATTACCCGTCATTATTGCAGTGCTGATCCAAGTTCTGCAACAGCTCTCTGGAATTAACGCTGTAAGAACTCTTTTCTGGCATGGAATAAGTATTTTTATTTATAGGTTTTCTTGGTTGTTTCACTTGTGTTTTCTAGAGGTTATGAGGTAGATGCGCTTGTTTATCGTTTACTCATCTTGAGGCTCACCACAATCCATTAGCATGGAGGTATTGAGGCGTGGTAAGCAGATTCGTAGGTGCTTGCTCAGTCTTATGCCATCCCACATCGGTCATTAGGTTTCCACTCTGTGCAAAAGACAATCAGTTATTGAAAACTGCCCGCAGGACAACAGACAGGAGGAGTCAGAAACCAAGCTCTAGCTAAAATTGCAGATACATCCCATTCAGGTTCTTAGGAAAAATAACTGCAACGATCTTGGTGACTGAATGTGTTGGATGTTGAATGCCAGAACAGTGAGGTGATTTAGGTGCTGTTGATCGATGGCGTTTTGGGGGGATACCTATAGCCTTCGCCGCTATATGAGGACAAAAAATGGAACGGTCCTTTCTACTCAGACGCCACAAGAACAATTACATAATTTGGGAACATGACAATAAAAAACAAAGCTTCTGAAACAGCAGACTCAACTAGACGCGTGTTTATGCGTCCTAGGAAGTAGCCACAGGCGACTATTTTGGCTGGGATGCGTTTTACCAGGCTAGATTGAATGACCTAATTTTTTAGCCAAACATCAGGCAAAACGTGTATACTAACTTCTGTGTCTATTTCTAG
This sequence comes from Ligula intestinalis, assembly GCA_036362985.1. Classification (NCBI taxonomy): domain Eukaryota; kingdom Metazoa; phylum Platyhelminthes; class Cestoda; order Diphyllobothriidea; family Diphyllobothriidae; genus Ligula; species Ligula intestinalis. The sequence goes on from JAYGXS010000001.1 coordinate 90,303,769, forward strand.
GTCGTTGCCAACTCCAATCTTATGCTCAAAGGTGCAAGTGTGAAGGAAGACCAAGCTGAGTTCTTTGTCATAGGCCTGGGTGCGCTCAATGTGGTCTGCACAATTATCGCCCTTCCCCTGTTGGAACGTGCGGGTCGTAGAACCCTGCTGCTTTGGCCCACATTCGTCTTGGGCATCACCTTACTTCTGCTGACCGTCATGATGCAGCTTATGGAAAGCAAACCGGATGACAAGAAGGGACCCTATGCAATCGGCTGCATTGTCCTCCTCTTCCTCTACCTGGCCTGTTTCGCGGTGGGACTGGGGCCCATCCCAGCTATGATCGTTTCCGAGCTCTTCCGCCAGGGTCCGCGAACGGCTGCCTACTCTCTCAGCCAGGGTGTCCAGTGGCTTTGCAACTTTTTGGTCCTCATCAGTTTTCCAATCTTGAATGTGAGTGCCTTGTTGGCTCCTCGTACACCCGCGCTTATTCCTATTTAGGTCCATTTCGTCGTCTCTGTCGGAAGTTTTTAGACGTGCATACTTGCCACACCTTCCAGTGCGACCGGAAAGACATGCAAATTGCCAATACAAGCGAACATGCGAGTTCCAGGAAGTAATTGAAAAGGAGAAGAAGATTCGATGGTTGGGGCAACACTGTTTATTCGCCGAAAGTATTGTGCCAGCGATCGAATGTTCTTCTCAATTACTTCCCGAGACTCGCATGTTCCCTTGTAAAGGCAAGTAACAGCGTTGTCCCAGTAATCTAACCTTCTGTTCTTTCTCAAGCCATGCAAAATGTTGCAACTAGAGAAAGATCAATAATCACTCGAAAGTTGCCATTATCGCACATAAGAAAACTTTGAAATAGTAATGCACAAACTCAGATGAATTCGTGGCTTAAAATAACTAGAACAAGTAATACTTTTTTGTTAAGAAAGAGCAAATTTCCTTATTAATTTGCTGGTTCCGCAGACGTGAAATGTAATCGCAAATTAGAGCAATTAATTTGATTATGATCGTCGGATGACATCATAAACATACTAGTTTCATTATTTCGAATGGAATTTTCATAAAATGTCGTTAAGCATATTTCAGGTATTGGATTACAATAAGTTTCAGATCTCACTCTAAATTGCGGCAAATTTTCGCCAATTTTCGATGTATTCAAGATTTCTTCCCTAAATATAGATTTTGTTTGACGTTTATATCAGAACCCTCAGAAAAAGATATTTCTTGAAGGTATTTAACAAAAATGTGAATTTCTGAATATAAGTTCTTATGAGCCATATCTCTAAACTACGCAACACACCATAATTTATTGCCAAGCAAAAGGTACGTTCGCCACAGCAGTTTGATTCTGTCATATCCAAGATCAAGTAAAAAGCTTTCTTTAGTAGGTTTTCTTGTTAAAAAACATTTTAAGAAATATTTAGCTGACTAATTTATGTGCAGATGACCTTCTTCCGAGGTAAAATCAAGGTGAAAATGGAGAATTTTCCCCATTTTTATAATATGCCTCAGGATAAAGGATAAAATATTGGCTGAAAATGAAGGAACTCATATTTCTGTTTATATTGGAGCATTTTTAAAATCATATTTGCTTACTGTGAAGGCCATTCTAAGATTTCAAATACAAAAACACTGACCAACTACATACGAAGGTTTTGCCAACATTATAAATCTACTGGTTGTTCCGTTTCTAAATTGCGCATAAGCGGAAATTACATTTGTTTACCATCCCAAGTCGTTGATGCAGTAAAACAAAATAAGAGAGAACACTTTTCTGCTTTTGTGAAAAAAAGCTGCAGGGATTGGCAGAAAATAATTTTGAAAATTGAAATTATTCCTTGCCCATGAAAAATGGTGGGATTCCTTAAACGTGGTTACGCCTGATTTTCATCAACTTGAGAATAGACTTTCCGGTTCTGGAGGTGATATATTTTACTATATAGTATAGGAATTTTTTCGCCAAAATTCTGCCTGCTATCTTTACATTTACTGAATTAAGCAGAGAGTTTTTCTTACTGAAAGGCTTTCTCACGATCAAATCTACTCATTAGATCAAAATAACACAAAGCAGAAACAGAGAAAACAAGTGCCCTTTTTCTTTTTGGTTTCGTCCAAGTCATCCTTACCGAATTTTTTAGGGTCGTGCCCACTTACATAATTCAGTATCGCCCCGATCAATGTTAACACGACTGGTGTTGGTTGAAGCCATCGTGTTCCCCTGAAGAAAGGTACTCGCAATTGGTCGAGATTTCTAGCTCTCGGTTGCTATCACCTATGGCTGCATTCGCTTTAAAAAGGTGGAAATTGAAAACCTTGCCAAAGCTGAGTTGTGGATTCCGTTGTCGAATGAACTGTTATTGTACTGAGGTTCATTTTAGGCCTGACAGCTGTCCATCAAAGGCAGCCCTAGGTCTGAGCCAGTTTAGGTGTAGTGCGATTTCTCTGTAGTCCTATGATTTCTCAGTTATTTACTGCCTCCCCGTCTTCTTTACAGAAAACTATGAAAGGCTACGTCTACCTACCATTCTTTGGAGTGGTTGCCGTGTGCTGGCTGTTCTTCTTCATTGTCATGCCCGAAACAAAGAACAAGACCTTCGATGAGATTGCAAAAGCACTTGCCTCAAACAGCAATGTCAACAATCCTCTGCAGTATTACCGTCGTGAAAGAAGACGGGGCTCTTTTCTTCCTCGCTTTATATAAGTGCTGGCACGCAACAGAAACTAATAAAGAGTATATGTAGAACATACTTCGGCATGCAGTAGTGACTCCCGAGTACACACTTTGCATGTCTACGGTGCAGATAGCCTGGGAAATACATGCACCATGAACTTAGGATTCCCAGTGACTTGCTTTTAGCCCACCGGAAAACTGTACACGCGTATTAGCGTTCTTTCTGTCCCTCCAGTACATACTGCAATGATGAACGCAATACAGAGATGCCACTCAAAGCCTTTCATTAAATTACTTGGATTGCAAGACGATGTCAGGACTTCTTAAACCTAAAAAATGCAGCCACCGGGGTGAGGGGGCAAGACCATGCCTGCGATCGAGTATCTGAGAGTTAAATAACAGGAATAAATTGGAGATATAAATACTTCGTGACTATAAAGTGCTTCCAAAAATATATAAATACTACCGGCTAACTGTTTCTGATGTTTTGGTAAGCCGACGTATGGGCGAATCTGTAATGTTGTATCCACGATACCTAATCTGCCTGAACTTCTGTGGTTCTGGTAAGGAAAGCATGTGGTCAGGAAATGAGAACAAGCACCGCCCGTAATAGCTGCAGCTTTGCGCTAAATCCTAGGGAAGTGGAGGCTAGGGTTGAGTATAGGCGAAAACTGAGGTTGGCGTTTGGGATACGGTTTAGGTTTGGATCAGGGTCTGAACACGAAAGTATGAAGAAACACGCTAACGCCATTTTTCATCGGTGTCACGTCAAACATGAAGTTTCGTGATGGCAAGCCTCGACTTACCTAGTGGACGGCTGCTGACTTCGCGAGAAACCGCATTTAGTAGGCCAACCCCAATCCGTCCAACGAGATGCCCGCATTAGTAGGTTAGCCTCAATAAGTAGTTTGGCATCAATCCACCCGGTCAGTGGCTCTGAAGACCAACTCACAAATATCTCAATGTGTTGACTGCAATATGGCCGGCACCACAGACGCACCCCGCTAGCTTGCGGACGGGCGCTCGTCTGACAGTCAGATCATCTCCTATCTATTCTTCGCTACTTCTCTACAGAATAAACTCTTCCTACCACTCTGGCCTTCCCATGACTTATCTCTTAAGAAACCGGGCATGCAGATCGTTGTGACAGGGGTTAATCGTATTAACTTTAATCCCTCGATAATTACACTTCCTGGAATTGTACGCAGGACCACCCACCTTATATTGTCAGATGTGCCTATTCAAGTGTTTTGATGAAGAGAGGAGGAGTAGTAGGAAGAGGAGGAGAAGGAAGGTAGTCAAGCATACCGACCCTTTTCAGTCAGTCAGCTAATCGACGTAATTTAGGAAAATAGGCTCATACCTTTGAAGTCCCCATATGCCATATCAAAATTTCAATAACTAGAAACTATTTAAAGAAGCTATAGGAGTTGAAGCTAAGGAGGTTAACCATAACACCTACGATCTTCCAGGCCCGCTTCCTTAGGTGATGAGAGAAGAGGGTGGCAAAGCCAGAGTGCAAGGAACAGTATATTGTTTACAGAAGAGGTAGGGGGAAAGTTGCCAATAGATCTTGCAGGGCGTCTGCCCGTGAGGCCAGTGGGAGAGGTCGGCGCCGCCGTGACCGCGCCGCCGCGACCGCGCCGCGCGAAGGTGGAATCCAATGTCACTTCTCAGTGGAGAACTTGAATGAGGACCAAGAAGCTTTTCAGGGAGCTGATTGGTCCAGAGCGCTTCGGGACGCTGGTTGGACTGAGCGCTGTGTTCGTACGTCGCTCAGACCTTGAGCGATTGACAGACCAGGGGCCGGCCGTCAGCGTAACCGCAGCGTTGGCGTGATGAGTCGACAGTAAGGTCCACTTCAAAGTCACATTCAGGTGAATGTAGACAGAATCATATAATGTATTGGTGTTTTGAGGTTAATTATTCACATAGTTCATGTTAAGCTGCAGCATATGAATACCAAGCAGGTGTTTGAATGTATCCACAAATTGGGACATAAAAAGCGGCTCGGGTAGGTTAATCCACGGTTCCACGACCCGGTTAGATAAAAATAATTCCTCACATCCAATCTTCCTTGGGGCATATACAGTTTGAAGGGATGCCCCCGGAGATTAGTTGTAGTGGCAAGGTATAAAATGTCATCGCACATAAGGGCGCAGTCCAAACCACGCACGATTTGGAAGGTTTGTGGCAAATCTCCGCTTAACTGCTTCTAACGCAAAGGATAGAGATTAAGATGATTTAGCCGGATATCATATGGTATTGCATCTTGGCCTCATACCAATTTCGTGGCCCGCCGCTGCACCCTTTTAAGTACGTTATACTCCTACTGCACCCACGGTCTCCAGGCTTGAATCGCGTATTCAAGATGAGGCTTTACGAAGAAAGCGAAGATTTTCGAGAAGCGGTCTTCATCAAAAGCGGTGAATGCCCAATGACGGCGTACAGAATGGAAGTTGCAGCTTTAGTCGACGATGAAGGATTTCGTAGAAATTGGCTTCTACGGCAGCACTCTTGATGACCTTCCACATTTGCATATCTGCAAAAATGGCACACTTATAGTCCGATTCTAGTATAGAATCGTTAACGAACAAGAGAAAGGGGTTCGGTTCCAGAATTTAACCTTATAAGACTGCACTCTCGATTTCCGTGGGCCTTGATCGTTGTCGTTCTGCACAGATCCAACTTGGGGACGACAAGCGAGAAAACTCTTGACCCACATATGAGGCTTGCATGCGATGTCCATCACCCTCATGTTGTACAGGAGACATTGGTATCGAATATTGCCAAAGCTTTTCCAGAAATCAGTTTGGGCCGCACGTACACTGCATTTTGCATCGAGGGCCACTGCGGGAACCCATGATCGTTGAATCATCGCGCCAACGCTGCAGTTACGCTGACTATCAGCACCCTGTCCGTCTCTCACTCAGTGCCCTACGCGACCAACTTACACACCCAGTCTTGGCTGCGCCCGCACTGCGGCTTAATCTCGCGCGGTCCAACTAATAACAGGCCGACTCAAACAAGACCTCAAGGCGGTGGTGCCTGGCTAGGCGACACTTGGGAATCTGTCCCGAGAGGAACGGACGCAGCAGGCAGCATCGTCGGCCGCTCTGAAGACGCCGCGCTCTCACACGACCCTCAAGGTCGAGCACCATACCAGACCTAGTGACAACTGTATCCTAGCTAGTGTGTAGACAATACATTGTTCTTACTACTCTGGCCTTCCCAAGCCTTCTCTCTCCTATCTCCCAAGGAACCTGTGTAGTGGCCCTAGCAGCCACTTGGAACCCAAGATCTGACAGACAGCGCTTTTGCCCTGCGCGCCTAATGCCTGCGGTCAGATGCTAAGTCCCGGCACCCCTGTCCGTTCTCGTGACTCACTCCACATAGGCGAGCATGTCCGAGGGCTCGTTGCCACTACCGCGTACTCCTCCACTTAAGCCCTCTGCAACAGCCAATCAGGTCCCGCATAGGCCAGCCTTGGTCGATGCAGTCTGTCCGGCCAATAAATTTCGAGGCAACCCGACAATGCCTGTTTTTCGCTGCCGCTGCATGCCTGCTGCTAAAACGCACTTGGAGCGCGGCTGGCTCTTCGGCGGACGTGTCCTTCCAAGTCAGACTTCTTCCATCTATTCTCCGTTCCACTGTGTACACAATAAACTCTTCCATCTACTTCTCCCATCTCCTAAGGAACGGGGCCTCGAAGATTGTAGGTGTTAGGTTTAACAGTATAAGCCTTAACTCTTGTACCTGGTCTGGAAGATCGCAGTTGTTAAGGTAAACCTAAATAGCCTTGACACACATCGATAGGCCTTTGTCCAGCTTTGCATCTTATAAAGTAAGTTCGGTGCATACGACTTACCCATAAGAAAGCCATATTCCGCATTGGACAAGAGATAATGGGTTTCACAATAGGTGATAAATTCCTTTTTGATGATCTTCGCCACAACCTTGCAGCATATGGAGTTCAGACTGAAGGGTCTGTACTGGTTCGTAAGTGCCCGACTACCGCTTTTGTGAAGCCGTGTAATGTGGGCTGTTTTTCAGTCTACGGGAAACTTCCGGACGAAACTGTATCGTAAGGTCTCCTAAGTATATATTTTCCCGAAAAACTATCTAAAATATTTTGTGGCCCAACATTCAATATTTCGCTAGTGAGTGTCAAGGAATATTTAATTCTGGTGGAAGTGATCAAAAATATTAAATTAAAGAAACTTATATCTGTTTCAATATACTACAGGGTGCCCCACGAAAAACCCCTAAATTTATGATAATGTTTATACTGTTATAAAAATAAAAATTATTGATTACAATTATAACTAAGAACTTTATTGTGTAATTAACAAACTGTTACATAATAACAAGTTACAGATACCGCTCAAAATGCTGTCCATTAACTGCAGAACAGCGACGTAAGCGATCCATCCAGCTCTGAGCTGCTCGACGAATGACATCAAGAGGTATGTTGTTCCATGTGTCCAGCAACAAATGTTGGATGTTCTTTCCGGAATAGGACGATGACCTCGCGCTGGAAATTGTTTAGCTGTGGCATGGGTCTACACGTCTTTCCAGAATATTCCTGGCATATGGTGCGCAGGTGGGCATTTTAGAACCTTCTCCTCTGCGACCACCACCCACGTTGTGTGGGTGCTCCTCACCACTGAGCGGAACATGGCGTGGGCGACATGAATGCGGGTGCGAACCAACGGGGCGGCTTCACTTCGGATGTGGCCCAGGTGTTCTGTTTTCTCCACCATCGATCGTGACGGAATGGGTGGTCCGGCCGCCATTACAATCACAAACTTAGGTTTTTTTTGTGGGGCACCCTGTAGATAGAAAAAGATCCATCAACATAAACTCCTGTTTCTCAGGATACTGATGTCAGCTGAAGGTAATTCAAAATTATGCCACCGTTTTATGCTAATGTCTCTGATGATGAATCCGCAACGGATGTCAAAATGTCAGGCGAATAAAAGTATTGTCTCAGCGATCGAGTTGTTTTCTTCTCATTCAATATGGTCTTGGCAGAATTTAACGAAAAAAGGAAATTCGATCTTATATTGAGGAAAGTTAACGAAAAAGAGAAAGTGGGATTATTGAAAATGTAAAAGTAGATCATCGTTATAAATCAAAGGCAAAAAAAGCCATTTAAAGACAGTCCTGTTGACTTCCGGTATTGAAAAATGCTGGCACATAGTGGATAACGGCTTGGCTGGCTCTCTAGTCGATTCAAAGAGCAGCTTTGGTGGAATCTAATGTGGTTCGGGTAATTTATATTCCTTCAAACCCTTTAGTTCTTCAAAGGTCGCTTCTTCTAGGAAGAAAATATCCTGAACAATTGGTGCCCCCTGGTCTTGTCAGCGGGGGAATTAAGGCAGTTTCGCTGGTTAAAACCGACCGAAAGAACTCAGAAAAATGCACGGCTTTGTTTGCACTATCCGATATCTCGAGACCATCATTCTCCATGACAGGAATCGGGTTCCTTTTATGCGTGCTTAAGTTAACCCCAACCATCTTGTTTCTGATTCTTCTAATCAGGATGAAGAGACGACGAGTGCCGGAGCTTTTGAAACAGATAACACCGTATTTCATTGGTTATACTTAGCGGGGAACCCCCTCCCGAGTATGCTAGCAGTGGTACCTTGCATATAACTATACGTGTAGTGAGGGAAAACTCGAGCGACACTGACTTCACCCGATTCCAACACAGTTTTTTCAGAGTTGCAGGCAATGGCTGGCATTAAAGCCTCTGTCTCATATCTCTCTCATTCATTTTTGCCTGCCTTGGGTGATTGTAGTAGCGGAACACATTTTAAAACTCTAAAGTCTTTTGCAACGCGTGTTTTTTTAGAATTTTGGTCTTTGATCACAAAGGTCAAAGGCGACTTGAATGGCCAATTCTGGTTTATTAGCCGTCATCAGCCAGCTATATCTAAGCGAAGGCGTTGCACCACCCGAGTATCGAATCCGCAAGCTTGTTGGCTAGAATTCCAGTGCCAAAGCTATTTCGTCATGTGCTCAGTATCTGGTTGGTTTTAATTGGAAATAGTAATATTGGTAGACCGACGAGCACCAATTGGCTGTGGGACTCATTCAGGTAAAAGTTCAATTTTGGGTCCGAAACAGCCGCGAAAACTCCATCCTTCTGTGATATGGGACAGGCGGTAATAAGGGGTTAAACGGATGGGAAATATTAGGGGAAAGAATGAATAAATGAAAAAAGTAGAGCGTATAAAAGTGGAAAATAATTAAAGAAGTAATTATTTGAATAACCAAATAACAGAATATTTGCACGCGATAAGTAAAATGGCCCAATAGTGCCCTGCAGATTTAATGAGAGCTTATATAAAGCTAATATAAAAACGACATAGAGCGGTTATAGTGTCGACAACTGTGTAAAGTTGGGCACTATTGGACCATTTTCATTATTGCGCGCAGATATTCGGTCATTTGGTTATTTATATAAGCTGTTTAGGGCCCTAAACTAAACTTTTACTATCATTTCGTCCAGTGCAACCTTGGGGCTCAGGCTAGAGCCTTGCCAGCAGCTGCAAAACGGCTAGTATTATGGGTACTGTTCTTCTGCTGATAACACTAGCCCCCTTGCAGTCGCTGGCGAGGCTCAGGAATGAATTACATGGCAGTACGGAACGAACGAGTCCCGTAACTGCTGGGTGATCACCCACCCACCAATATTCTATCTTATTCTCTAGAGCTCAGAGTCTAGGCTCTAGTTCCACCTTAGCATTCTGCCTGTACAGCCACCCTCCACACCACGTTACCTAATGTTTCATAAACTTGTTAGTCCGAACGAGCCATTCACAGTTGCCAGGACTAATTAACGTAAAGATCACCTGCCACTAATTGTGACGTACATTTTCATGAGGTAATAGTGACCGCCAGTGCTACTTTGAATCCATTATCAGCCGCATGTGAATTTCCACCGCACACTGACACATCGCGACTTTGGGACCAGGTGCAAACGTGCGCACCTTGACTTCAATCCGTACAATGATATTTCCGCTTTAGTAGACTAACCTCATTATTAGGTTTGCCTCAGCCCATCTTGACACAGACCTGAATGTGGTGACTGTGGCCCAGACATCACTTCGGGCCACACTGCTCTAGCGGAAGGACGTGTGTTCCGACAGTCAAATCTTCTACAGTATATTCTTCAACCTCTCTGCTCAGAATATACATACTCTTCTTACCACGCTGGACGTCCTGTGATCTCTCACTTCTCATAAAGAACCAGGCCTGGAAAATCGCAGCCATTAGCGTTTACCTTCTTAGCCACGTGATAAGCTTGTGAGATACGATGTGGTCTGGCCAGATAATAGGCGATTGAACGTATCCCAACATTTATTAGCTAGTAAATATGATAAGGCGTGAAAGGCCAGAATGTTATGAATGATTTAATAAGGTTAGAAGGAGTAGAATATGAGTAGCATGCAAGTGACTCCCAGACAAGTGCAGTCCAGCCATGAGTTGGCCGGAGTCCAGAGTCGCATTCCGGCAAGTAGAGCACCGTGTCCGGATTTGACTGAGCTTAAACAAATTCCTCTACACTGGCCTTGCGAAGTGGGTGGCCAGTGAGCCAGACAGAGAATGACCTTGAAAGGTTTGTCCCCGCGGCATCCAGGGGAAGCGTGGCTTAAAAATACAAGGTCGCTACAATACTTCCCCTCCCAGGAGAACGGAGTTCAAAAATGTTAATGGGAGGTAATTGTGGGTATGTTAAGGGTAGAGTACAAATTTGTAACGGTCTCAAAAATACGTACCAGATAGGATGAGTGTAGAAAATGGAGTATAAGTAGTAATATAGTGAACAAGTGAACAAGAAAGGTTTACCCCGTATTGAAAGAATGTTCATCGACCGTGTAATGTCGACAATGTATACCAGTAAGTCGGCAAGTTGATAGGAGGAGAGTGTGTATCGCCAACAAAAAACCGGCAAGAAGAGTACCGTGTCCGGATGTGACTGAGCGTAAACAACTTCCTCTACACTGACCTTGCGAAGTGGGTGACCAGTGAGTCAGCCATAGATCGACCTTGAAAGTTTTGTCCCCGCGACGTCCGAGGGAAGCGTGGCTTAGAAATAGAAGGTCGTTACAAGCTCACCACTTGTACCCAGGTCGGGCTGATTGGCTCGTGCCGTAGGCGGGCAGCCAGCGCAACCTGGATGCCACGAATGACTTGCAGCCTTTTGTTCGGAATGAACATATGCCGATGTTCCCAGGTTTTCTCTCTTAACGCGACCAGACCCTGAAGCTGTGGTGGTTAAACCGATAGAGCTCGCCTTGATGCCTTGCTTAAGAACAAGAATTGTCCTAAGCTCTAGGGAAAGTAGGTTTTGATTAAATGTTAGGGCTAGGTTTAAGTTTAGATTTGGGTTAGAGTTAACATAAGGATAATGTCAAGGCAGTGGTCAGGCTTAGAGCTGAGGCGAGGATTACTAGTGGGGATCGGTTTAAGAGCACTATTACGGTGAAGATTTGGACTACTGTTAGGAATAGAACACGAGAAAATTTACCCTTTCTGGAATGTAGGATAGAGCGAATTCCATCACGTGGGCGGTTTATTCATATCCTCGTGTCCTATTTGTGGGGGCGTATAAACATTTCTGCCCGTTAAACTACGCCCACGCAGAGCACGAGTCTGTAGTGACATTGCACCCCTAGTAGCACGTGCAGATCAAGTGGAAAAAATCTGGCATATGTATCCGGATTTTTCCAATGGGATTTCATGATGAACTGCCTCGTTTTTTTTTTACTGTTTCGTATCCTACAACTCCCTCATTGGCAGCAACAAGCGTTACCCTCTCTTCCCGCCAACCAATCAGCGTGCCCTTGAACATGGTTACAGAGAGGTGGCTTTCATTCCCCTTCGGAAATTACAGCACGCGATCGGAGGAAGTTGTTACCAAGGTTGCAACACCATTGGCAGTTTGCGATATTCCGTGTGCACGTAGGCCGTGGCAGGGCTAACTTGTTGCAGCAAGAAAAATTGTTTTCGCAGTGGTCTGCAGTAGAAATTCGGTAAAAAAAACGGCAGGCCAAAGGAGGAAAAAAAGTAGTCAGAAACGAGAAGGTAAAATACAACCGACTAAGACGCGAACGTTAATGGTGTTACCGGATCCGTAAAGAGCAAAAAGGACGGCCTTAGAGAAAAGAAAACAGACATTGTATGGCGAGCAGACAGCAGCTGTCTTTGCATGTGGGGATGAACAAAGTGACCTATTTCAATTGTCGTAGACAGTATAGTAGGCAAATGTATCAATCGTTGTTGGGAGGGAAAAACAGAATATCAACTTCCTTGCTGCTATTCTTCCCACCATCAACTGAATAACTAAATTTTATCTTAAAGAGAAAAAGTGGAGCGCAGTTTATCAACCAGATGCAAAATTAGTTTTTTTGTTCGAAGGGGTCGAAGATGGCTGGATTGTAATCAGAATTTATAACGATTATAGCCCTGATTCTGAGTACCCGCCGAAGATAATGTGCTTCGAAATCTCCATTTAACAGCTTTGATGGATATAGTAATGTGCCTCGAAAGAATTATGTAAAAGTGCGTACGAAACGTAAGGTCCGGCAGCGAGAAGAGAAAAGTCTGATGAGCTTTCTATAGAACAAAGGTCTCCAATGCCTCTTGATGGCATTTCGAATAGAAAAGTTGGATGAGACCAGTTTATGGGGCAACATTACTCACCGCCACGGCGGGACATTTTGAAAAGCACCCTAAGTGTCCGGTAGTGTCATGGGACAAAAAACTCCTCTGACAAAACGGCAGTTTGCATCGAATGGTAAGGACACTAGAGATACATTCGGCTCATTTGGTTCGCCAGCTTGCCCGCTAAATTTGAAGGCAACGAAACCTTCGCGCAGAATAAATCACTATGCAGTTTTTGAGCCTGTCAGTGTTTGGCTCCTCAACCCCAAATTGATCAGTAGAAACACTTGTATAGCCCCAATTAGCAGGTTAAAAATAGGAAGTGACAGGCATTGAGTTTGTACCATTTATGCTGCAGGGAAAACATATCGTTTGATGGAGATTGTGTTCGGCAAATATCGCAATTATAAGCGTGGACATAACTGTCTTTGATACTTGGTCCCGCACGCATATAAAGAGTCAGGGAAATATGCTCCTTCTTCCAGCGATTAAATTTGCCCCTTGTTCCTTCCCGTCATTCTTATCCTATTTTTCTTCGTCTCCGTCTCCGTCTCCCCCTCCTCCTCCTCCGTCTCCTCCTCCTCCTCCTCCTCCTCCTCTCCTCCTCTCCTCCTATTTCTCCCCCTCTCCCCATAACCATCCTCAGAACCCTCTCTTTCCTCCCCACCAAATATTTGTTTCTGCGTCTTTGTGCGCGATGCCAGCTAATCTTCTTCATCTGAATCGCTAATAGCCTCCCTGGTTAGACAGCTCCTTTATGAAAAAATCGAGCAATGCCTATATGTATGTCCTCTACCCCCCCCCCTGTACTTCGGGGAGCCAGCTAAATTGGCCGCAGGAGCTGCTTCACCGCGCAGATGTCAGTAAACGCTTTTGTTCTGTCGAGTGAGCACTGTATGACTGTCTACAATTTATCAGAACGTGTAGGCTGAAGGGAGTAGAGAATACTATTAATCTATTATTTGCAGGCTTAAAACGGAGTCGTTTTGTTAAAGAATATAGCGAAAAGCAATCTAATATAAGGACAAAGGTGAGTCCTTTCATCTTCAGTAACAACTGTATCACTTTTTTTCAGGGAAGTCCAAAAACGGGTAAAATGTCCCAACTTTCACCCTGATGTAACCTTGCGAGAAGCTAAAGTACGCAGATATTCCTCAGTTAAATACGTAATCAAGTTGCTGACTTTACGGGATAACTTAAGATAGAAAGCTTTTTCAATTGCTGTTAGGCCTACTAATTGCCCACATTTAGTTATGGGTCCTCAGTTTTCTCGGCGATGCTTTTTAATTTTTGGGTGCAGTACCAAATGTCATCTAAACGATCAGTTTCTTAAGAAATAACAGCCGAAAATTCACTTATTGTGCAAATAATTTAAATAAATATCTTATTTTTAATTTTTTTTAAAAACACAAGACTGAATCCAAATTTTCTGAAATTACAGAAAATTGAAAATTGTTCAACCCAATTCTCATCCATTACCGAAGAAAACCAACTGAGAGTCTCGCCGGCATGAAAGTCCTCTTAACATGCACAAAATGGTATACTAAGGGTTGCGCCTGACGATTTCATTGATATTTATTAGTCACATTTAGATCAGTTTACCCGCTTCCAGCATTTACTACCGTTTTTAAAATATTTGATATTTCTAAACAAAGTAATATTCTGTTTTCCATTTCCTTTAGCTCTTAAAGTTGCTGAAGACAGTTCGTTATTAATGAACAATATTGGTATATGCATTAATCCTGGTTTGCAAGTCATGATGAGTCTTCAGTAAACCTCTGCCTTTTGTATGACTCAGGTCATCTACTGTACAGGGGAACCTCGGCTAACGAATTTAATCCATTCCGACACCAAGCTACTCATGTGAAACGTTCGTTTTGCGAAACGTAGCCAGTCAAACTGCATCAGTTTGGACGCAGGCGACCGAGGACCCACACTCTGAGGACAAGACTCGACAGCAACATGCTCATCATTCTAAGAACTAATATCAAAAAAACACTTTCTTTCGGTAAATACTCTTTATATATACCTTATTTTAAAGGTTCTGGTGTAAACGTCGAACAGATGCGCAAATTATGAATTGATCAGTGAAGATAGTAAAAACAAGTTATTTGATGACACTTTTTTCGATGACCTTCAATAAATACGTAACCGGTGAGAACAGGCTTTCCATAATATTTTGACTAAAGAAAAATTCTTTTATTATATAGAAAGTGGTTGCTTCAAGTTTTCAACTTAGCACAATATCTAAATTTATTATTCTAATTTAGAGCTCTTTTTTACGTCTCTAGAACCACGACATTATCGAGAAAATTTTATAGTCCTTTACGAACACTTAGTATTTCCTATATTTATTTTAAGTACTTAATAGGCCTTATGCCGTTCATTATTATGTCTATGTTTTCCTAAATACATTCACATTGGTATTGGAGTAATGAAAAAATTAATAAAAATCAAGGTAAATTATGTGGTCAACGGCGACTACGGTACAAAGAGGTAGTTCAAAGGTATTTTCCTATAGTTCCCTAATAAAACTGAACGGAACTGAACTGATCTGCTAGACATATGCTATGTATATTTATACAGTACGCACCAGAATTCGTGCAACATGCCGACATATGCGAAAGATTGATACTCTTTCGCCAATCGGCATTGACTCAGGTTGTTATACTGATTATTCTGAAATTATTTCAGTCATGATAGGATGCGAGGTTTATAATGAGTTTTATTCTGACGACTTAAAAAGCGTTTGCACTGTAAAAAGTAAATACTTCAATAGTATTAGTTTTTTATCATTAATTTTGACTGGCTTTACATATTAAAATATGTTTCATGGAAAACATAGACGAAAAAATATCCCTTGTACTCGTTTGGTAGCATATTATGCCTTCTTTAAACTTTATACTTAAAGAAGATGTATCTTTCGGTTTTATAAAAGTTTCTAAATTGCCGAATCATTTTGAAACCTACTGACTACTACACTGGAATTCAAGGTTTACAAACTGCGCACTGTGTACATCCTGTTTAAGGAAAAGTACGCTTTAGCCTACAGTTTGAGGAAGAAGTCACATAGTTCTCATATAATGTTTCTATGGATGTGAAGCATGCTTTATACAGTATAGGCAGCATTAATAAATTGACGGATACAATGGATTGTGAATGAACACCTGACAATCGTGAAAAGCTCCTAATTAGAAACTTTTTTAAAACCGAAAGATACCCTTTCTGTAATTATAAAAGTTAAAGAAGGCGTAATTTTCTACCAAACGGGTACAAGAAATATTTCTTCCGTTTACTTTTTCCATAAATATACTTGAATTTATAAAGACAGTCAAAACTAATGATAAAAACGCGTACTATATAAGTAGTTACTTTTTACAGAATATATTATTTTAGTGGCCAGAACTAAGCTCGTTAAAAAGCTCACATCCTATCATGACTGAAATAACTTCCGAAAAGACTACACGATAATCAGTATTACAACCTGAGTCAATGCCGATTAGCGAAAGAGTATCAATCTTTCGCATCTGTCGGTATGTTGCACGAATTCTGTCGCGCACTAGGGATGCTTGCATACAACCTTCGAGATAGAGGGAAACTGTGAATGGTAAAGTATGCTATAGTGAGAGATTTTTGTGCATCCTAAGACTCCACCAACTGAACGCAAAAGTACAGGTCACGTAATAGGAGAATCCCAACGCACTCTTTTGGAGTGTTGTCTCAGCGGTCTGGAGCTAGGAATCCAGGGCTGAACAGAACGAACCTGCTGCACAATGTAATCTGAGCCGTGAACGACTCCCCTGCGCGACTACGTACCGATTTGTTCTCTTATTCTTCCTGAATAACATGTGTGATCTTCTCATTTAATTTGGCTTCGGATACCTTGGGGTGTTCAGTACTCCAGCTGACGCTTCCTTTGATCAGGTCTCAAGTAACAAGCCTAGACGTTTTCTATATTAAAAACATAGACCTCCACTGCCTGTTCGCGATCATTCTACCCTAATAAGTCTTCATTCCATCTATAAGCGCTCAATGCTGGTCATGTTTGGCTACACAATAGCGCTTTAAAGTGATTTTCCGCAAAACGTTCATCTGCATCAGAACTACGTAATCACTGTTGATTTCACTTTCACTAGACCTGCGAATGTCCACTACCTTGCGACAGCTTAAAATGCAATTATTCATTTCTTCTCTTCGCAGCTTGCAGCATTGTTGAACCCATATTTTTAGAAAGACATTCAAGTGGGTTTCTCACCACTGGACTACCTATTTGTTTTAATCGTGAATGTACTTTGTGCAGTTCACCAACTTCAGCCCCCGCTCAGAGGTTACTTTCGGGTTGCGCCTTATAATTCAGCATTTTCACACCAGTAATTTGAGGTCATCCAGCTGTAGCGACCTCGTATTCTAAGCCATGCTTTGCTTGCACGCTTCTGGAGCATGTCTAGCACGTCTGTTACCCGTGTCCACTAAGCACGTGCGCACCCAAGCGTGTCAAAGGCAGGTTAAGGTCACGGACGTGTCTGTCAGGCCCAACTGGCCAACCACTTCCCAAGGCCAAGTCAAACAGGAACCTTAAATGTGGTGACTGATTATTCTCAGACACTCCCGGAGCAGGCGACCTTAGGGTAGGTTGCAGAAATCCGGACCCGTAGACTACACCCGCCAGAATGCGGCTCTGGACTCTAGCCCGCTCATGGCTGGACTGCACTCGTCTGGCATTCTACTCTTTCTGTATTCAATTAAATCATCTACAATACTCTGGCCATCCACGCCTTTTTTTACTAGTTTATAACTATTGGGATACGTTCTATAATCTATTATCCTGCCGGAATACTTCTATATCTCACACAACCACTACCTCTATATCCTGAAGAAATGACTGTTGATTATCGTTAAAAATGGTGCTGCTCTTCAATACCGTAAGGAGGGCTTGGTTTGCGTATCCGCACCGTCGACTGCACATGGTCGTCTGGCTCAAAATTAGGAGTCACTCAACTGTGTTCTTAGACTGAAACCATCCCCTTGATTATTGCCCGGTCTTTAATGTTAACTATTCTACTATCACTTTTCTCGTTTCGTTGAAGGAAGATAGTTTTACAGTTGCAAAAATTCCCATCAGAGAATACAGAAGGGCAGTTGGCGAGCATACGTAAGCTTTCGATAAATTATCATTGGGCCAGTACATTTATATGGGAACGAGATACAAGTTAAAGCATGTTCGTCTTTTCGTACAAGTGCATTGTGGGAATAGGGGGTGGGGGGGATACGCGACGGGTAGGGTCTGGCGGAGCCGGCCCAACGGGAGGGGGGAAACGAAGAGCGAGCGCGGAAGAGAGCATGCGACCGTTGAAGAGGCGTGGGGCTTGCAGGAGGTATCCATTCCCATACAAATGTATTGCATCGGTGCGAACTTACCCGAAGTTTACGCATGCTCACCTCTTGTTCTTCTAATGATAGCTTTCTTTTTAAAGGTGTCCTTTGAATGCTACCTTCTCACTATGTCCAGCCAATCCCATAACATAACGATATTTTACAACGGTCATACGGTTTTCCAATTGAATTTCCTTTGGTATTGTTACCCCCACTTTACCCTAACCTAATTACTTTTATGTCGTTTCGTCTAAGCCAAGGTGGCCTTTGGCATACCTTGGTGAATAATCAACCAAATATGTCATCTTTGGCAAGATGCCCAACGTATGCTGGGACCCAAACAAAGAACCAGAGGTTAAACCCTCCACTATGACAGTAACACTATAATAAGTTTTTTTCGCTCGGCAGGTAATCCTTTCTGTCAGCTAAGCTTTCTTGCTGAAAATCAAAACTTTTTACAAGAAAATAAAACGCATTTCGCTGCCTTTCTGCCTGTCTGTTCTTGAAAAATGCGGGGGAACTAAACAGGGGAACTAAAATGTCACTTTAAATATGACGTCAGGTTTCGGAGCTGTTGATTTTTTGAAGGACCCTGTATATGAAAGGCCACGTTCGACAGGCTAGCCCATCCTGAGGAATTGTTAGCATGTCACGTTTCACCAGAAGAGAACCTCCGTTGAATAGAGGTTTTGAAAAAAACGAGCACGTAGACAGCTCAGATATTTATCTGGCATCAAGTTTACATTGTTAAAATGCCGCTTAAGTGAGCAACAAGAGGAGGACGACTGAGGATTCAGAAATAGCCCTCCTATCTTCTATCTCCTTGTCGGTACATATTTTTAAATGGATCAAATATAGAGGAGTGGAGGAACATTTTGAGGCACTTACTTTACTAGAGACACTTATTTTCACCCCGGACATATAATTCAACAGGTTTTTGAGATGAAGCAGGTGAAACTCTGGTTAATTTGAGGTCTTCTGCATTTTGGACTCTTTGAATCTTCACCACCGGCAGTGGGAAGTAAGCACTGATGTTCGGCTGAAGGCGACTTACCCCGTTCGTCGTTAATAGCACATCTACTAATTTTATTTCAGTAGGTGTGTAAATGAAAATTTCTTACCGACCGTATTACTTTTTCACCGGACCACGATACCTTGAATGGGAACAAAAGTTTCGTATTGATAAAACATTACCCTCATACCTCTTAGCCGCACAAATTTTTTTGTAGGAACTGGGTCCAAGGCAGTCGCAAAAATGACAAATTTTGCGCAATTTTTGTGCTTTTATGTCCTTTGATGAGATCATATACCGATGGCCGAAATTTTCAGCTGTTAATTCAACTTTGATGAGACATCGGCCCACGACAGTAATCAAGTGGTCAGATGTGCAGGCAAATTTCCGCTACGAAATGCGACAATTCTGCGGATTTAATATGGCTGGAGCTCCGTGCCCTATGGACATTATTGCGGCAGGCAAACGCAAAGTGGCATGTGACGTCGCATACGATCATAGCACCCAAATGAATACTGTAGTTCAAATCGGTCGAGAACCCTCACCGGCAACATAAAATCAAAGTTGGCGACGCTTTTGAAATATTTGACGTTTTAAAAGCCCAGCGTCATTAAAAAAATATACTTTAAACTCAAAAAGCAAAATTCCTGACCACTCACCCAACTCGAAAATTAAATAGGCGTTTGGCATTGTAGCAAATATACTAGTTAACATCAAAATTTGTTATGGATATAAAAACGCATACCTTACTAGAGGCAATGGTATGGATAAAATGAAATAATGATTAAAGTACAGCATGATCTCAGCATATTTCAGCCAGGTCAAGATACAGCCCTTTAAAGGAACTTATCTTCGAAAGCCTGCAGAAAGGATATTCTGAAAGACATTGCTACTTAATAAATATAAATTTCCCTCATTAATTTTCACTGGCTTTACCAACCGGGCGTGGACTCTCACCGAGTGTCTTACAAATCCGCTCCGATGAAGTTTAGGAGGCGCGTAAGCTCATATTCCCATTTGTTATGCTTTTTGTAGAAATAAAATGCATTTCAGCTACTGATACAATTACAGGAACATGTTAATAAAGTATACTATCCGCTGGTTTTAGTAAGTATGATTACTAGAATTGGCATTCTTTGCAGTGGCATATTACTTCTAGCAGCAATATCCTAGCCCAAACTCGTAAAATGTGATGGCAGCAGTTATTTTACTTTATAAGTTACACATAATTAAAATCTAGTTTACCTTCAAATCTAGCTGGCTGTAATTTAATTATTCATTTTAGACACAATTGTACCTCTGAGTTTACGCAGTTGGGTCTCATAGTTTAGATCTGCTTAGCTTTGATAGTGTAGTCTAGTCCTCAAAGCCTAGTCTAAGCTTTAAGCCTAGTTCAGTCACAGCAACTCTCTTCTCCTCTAGTACCGTACTTATACCGTATTCATTTAGAAATATGATGGCCTGACCTCTGAGAAATGGTAGCGTCAGTGCTAGCACCAGTACTACTACACTGCTTGTTGAGATTGTGGAGATATGAGCCCAGTGCTGACTTTAATCGGCCTCACTTTCTAAATAATCATAGAGCCAGAAATAGCACCAGACATGCCATCACTCAACTGCACCCGTAGGTAGTAATATTCGAAATATCAGTAGTAGTAACAGCCTTGGTTTCCAGAACTCTGGCTTAAAAGCTACTGAAGGTGAGCATTTACTCGGAATAGCTTTAACCCAAGTTCACACTCCCTGCTGGAATCAAGGTGATATGAGCAGACGTTCTCTAAAGTCCAAGCTACAGGTAGGCCTAAATTTTAGCCTTAAGATGCCAAACTGCACGACATAAGGGAATGGTAGGACTTGCGCATTATTATCCAAATGCTACTGAGTTTATTTTACACAGATTGGAAGTGCATACTGGGGTGCAACTCCTTAAAAAGCACACACAGTCAGTACTTATAGTAAACTATCTACTGGCCTTAGGAAGCATGATAAATAGAAATTAGCATTTTTTGTATAGGCACGTACCTATAGCAGCAGTGTCTTAGTCCGTGCAGCTCGAGAGATAGAGTTGAGAGAACGGAAACGAAGGCAAACGCTCTTGTGTTCAGGGCCGCAAGCATGAACTTACTCACAATAGTTTAAACCCAGATTCACACTCCTTGTTGAGACCAAGGGGGTAGGAGCCTCGGCACTAACTTCAAACCAGCGTCACTTCTGAAAATTTTTAGCGTCAACGATAGCACTGATAATACTAAGACTTGGCTACATTGATAGTCAGTAGTAATAGAAAAAGTAGAAGCCGTATCAGTCTCGGCCTCCTTGGGCCTGTATTCACACCTACTATGAGTGAGTGAGGGTATATAGTACCGTAGTACCAGCGCAAAGTCTACTGTCACTTAAAACTAAGTTAGGCGGCGTTTCGGCTTGCATTGGAGAAAGCAGCCTACTAAGGACCCCGTTTAGTCTTCGAGACTCCGGAGAAGGTCAAGAGTGCGGAGCCGCTAACTACGTACTCTATCACTTTAAAGCTAACACCTGAGACTGTCACCTCCTGTACCAACCTGTTGGTGCACTTGGTGGACTTCATCGAAATAGATGCCCAAACACATATAAAGTCAAATCTATTTTACATAAAGTCTGAATAAAAATATTCTTTCTTGTACTTGTTTGGTAGAAAATTACGCTATCAAAATATATACTTGAGGAAGGGGTGTATTTCAATTTCAAAAAGGTTTCCGATTATGTTACTTTTTACGACCACATGCTGAGCACTCATAGCGCAACGTATCTACCCGCTTATTAATACTGCTTATAATTTGTATAATATAGACCACATTCAATGCAAAATGTTAGAAGGACTTCGTCATATTTTCCGCACACCGTAAGAAAATATTTGCTTTTTCTTAGACGGACTATCTACAGCGTGTAATTTTGAGACCTTGAATTCCAGTATAATGGCCAGAAAGGTAACAATTATTCGGCAATTTAAAAGCTTTTTCAAAACCGATAGATGCCCTTTCTTCAAGCATGCAATTTTAAGGAAGCGTAATTTTCTACCAAAATAGTACACGAAAATTTTGTTTTCATATTTTCCAGAATATAAATTCGAATTTATAAGAACAGCGAAAATTAATTTAAAAAATGCATAACAGTTAAGTAGCTATTTTTATAGGAAATACTTTATGCAGGCAATCGAAAAGAAGCACTTTTAAAAGTTGTTACTGAAATATGCTGAGAGTAGGTTGCTCGATAATCATTAGTAAAAAACCATACTTAATTATGATTTTCGAATCCAAACTATATTTCAGAATTTCGACTGACCTATTATGAGATAGGGAATCTACTGTATTGTACATGAGGAGTGTAAGTAAACTGAAAGATTAGAGGCTGCCAGAATGGACATTGTACGGTCTTTCGCGTCCACCCGGGTCGGCTTGATTCAGTCCAGGGATGTGGAGAAAGAGAAAATGCGGCAAATTCTATGCCATTCTGTTATTGCTATTCAATATTGTAGGCGGCAGTCGCAGTCTTGCGTCTATAGGAGTTTAGGTTAAGAAGGCTTAACCCTAACAGCTACAATCTTCCAGGCCCGGTTCCTTAGGAGATAGAAAAAGTCTTGGGAAGGCCAAATTGTTAGAAATAGTTTACTCTGCAGAAGGATAGAAGAATGGGTTATGAGAGAGTTAGCTATCGGAGCACACGTCCGGCCGCGATGCGGCCCAGGTCCGAAGTCCTGTTAAGGGAGCAGACATTCGAGCCGCCAGCTTTGGCTGCAACCGTGACGGTCATTGATTGGACCACGCGTGGGCGAACGGGCGTGGATGCATTAGTAAGTGCGTCAGTGTGTCTGGCGGTAGCAGCGGCCTAGAGCTTTTTTCAGACCGATTGAGGTCAAGCCGCTGTGGGTTGAGGTCAGAATGGGGGAGATATTGTGCATGCGTTTGGGTTCGCCTCAGTAGCGCGTCAATTTCGTCTGGCAGCAGTGGCGGTAAGGTCCACTACACATCCACTAAGTTGCATTGCACCCGGTGGACGTCATCGTTGACGACGGCTGATCTTACATACGCAATTTCTGAGAGGACTCAGAAATCCTAATTCGTGCCTAAGAGCCATAACTGATATAGTGGCCAAGAAAATTATCATGCCGTCAACTTCAGGTAGTGCGAGCGAGCGGGGTACACCATCCAGCTAGGCATAACAACAAGCGTTTGGGGGCATCATTTCCTGCTTTGGGAGAGAGAAATGTTAAACACTTTCCGAAGCAAGAGCGGATGACAGACTGCCCTTCCGGATGTGGAAAGAACTGTAGCAGAAGCTGAGGTATTTTGTGCAGGAAGTGTTTAGAATTGTTTTAGCATCGCATTCTATCGGAAAATAACACTGCTCCCGACAAGGCAGAAGCCACTTCAACAACAGAACAGTGAATCTGCCAACTCCCCCTAACAAATAAGTGAGCTTACTAGTCATTCCGGTGGATCCTAGTTGATTGCTTAGGAGATCTTGCCTGGGCAGCCAACTTACTGTTCTGAGGTGGTGGATTCCATACAAGCAGTGAGTTGGGCGGATAAAATCGATTCAAGTGTGATTAAATTCCCGGCCCACTCAGAGCCCGTAGCTCAATGGTCGAGCATTGGCTGCGCAAAAGCCTTCCCTGCTGTGTGGGTTCGACTCAAACCGAGGTCGCGAATTTCTAACAATTGAGTCAACTGATGAACAGTAAAGCTTTAACTTGAGGCTCAATCACAGTACCGGAAAAAAAGGATACAAACACGCGATCCATCCTATCTTCCTGATAATCCATAGTTAATTGGATGGCCTATAGTTAACAATGAATATATTTTTAAATTTCATTTGCTGTTGCAAAATCGGAGAATGGAAAAATTTACTTCCCAAACTAGAAGCTGCAATAAACTAATATACTGGGAAGGATCTTAAAGCATTCATTAAATGTCTGTGAAAGACGTTGGCCACCCTCTACGTTCTGAAGGGGACCAGTTTGTGCCTGAAGCGGACACTGCCGATGAGAAGGCAGAAACCGTTACTGGGGAACGAGAAAGGA
>JAYGXS010000001.1:90327556-90392671 GCA_036362985.1 Ligula intestinalis
AGCTGGATTTCGTAGCATCCTTTCTCGTTCCCCAGTAACGGTTTCTGTCTACCTCGGTAGCCTGCTTCCGGAGACTTCAGTAGTCAGAGGAGGGGCTGCTGGTACCTGATAAGCGTGGTGGAAGTGTTTTATTTTGACGAGTTTGTCTTCGAAGGTGTTGAAGAAAGGCTCGGTGGTCAGAGCTTCCTGGGAGAGCAGACTAGAGAATGAATGGAATATACGGAATAGTTTTGCAATACGGCACCAAAAGCGATATTGAGAAGAAGACGACTCGATCGCTGGGACAATGCTTTTGTTTGCCTGGCGTTTTGAGATCCTTCGCGGATTCGTCATCAGAGACATACTCAGAGAGCAGAAGCAGATACGTATTTGCTACTGAAGGAATTATCAGTCAGGAAGCGATGTGTTTTTAGAGCATAATAGAAAAGGATGACCGCATAAACCGGAACAGACTGCATCTCGTCAAAAGCAGTGAGGGCGTCCGTTTAAAAATTACACACGCGAGAAGTATCTCCAGAATACGGTAGGAGTTCGCGTTCAACTTTGTTCAGACCGAGGCACCGCTAGATTTCGACATCAAAATGAGCGAAGGAAGGCCTCGGATGGGTGTCGGTTGCGTCAATCACGTAAATCGGGAGTTCGAAGGCAGGCATGAGAATGCAAGCCGCTTAGATGAGAACACCGAATATCGGCAGACGGTCGAACACCGATGCGAACTGATATTTTCTCTTCTTCGAGCACGTTTTTGGTAATCAAAGTGGTCTTGTCACATGATCCGCCGACGAAATCCTGGAGCTGAGAGATTGAGTGGCGGCTCGTGATAGTGACATTGTTTGATGCTCTGAGAGGAGCTTTTATCCTGGAGCAAGGCGCATGAAAATATATGCTAAATTCAAATTTCCAAGGGATTTAAATAGTTACATTGCACCATGGAGCGGGTGAGTTTCCGGACGGGGCGTGACCGCAGTGAGGAAATAAACCTTTGGGTATCTCCTCTATGGGTGAAATCAGAGGACCGAGTAGCCGAAAAAAGGTAATTATGCATATACGCACCAATCATCTTGGCCAATCGTACACCTGGAAGAGTGGTTGTAGCGTTGCATGAACAGGCTTCCTCTACATTTAAAACTTAACTTTGCCTCGTACGCCCGATTTCCCTTTTTCGGAATTTTCCGCTCTCCTAAAAAATGATATTTCTAAACAACGTAATGTTACTTGATAAATCGCAATATGTCCTATTTTGAAGGACGACCGTTACTAAATTGCTGTAAGACTTTGGCAGCCACAGCCTGGGATGATTTTGTGTAACAGGGATTGAGTTGTAAAAATAGTTGGATTTAATGAGTAAGAACACCTACTGAATTAATGCATAACAGGGTGGACACAAGCAAAATACCAAAATATTGTTTTAACGGCTTGTGCTCTGCCCGTTCCGGTTCTTTTAAAAAATTATCTAGCTTTAGGTCAAAGGGGCCGCTTGATGATAGGCTTTTTCGCTGTGACATATGTGATATTTACGCCCCCTGAAGCGGGCCACGCGGTACATGCATTTGACCAACAGGACGGAGGGATCCAATTAGGTAACTACAAGCGTTATTGAGGACGCGCACCTCAAGACAAGTGGCGAACAGGGCAAGCTGTGGTGGCCCACCCAGACGCAGGCGTACGACGCGCCAGCCAGCAAGCCACCTGCGCCTGTCATGACAACGGACCCAGGTGGATGAGGGAAGACAGAGTACGATAGGTAGCGAGCAGGTTTCGTATCATTGTTTCAACCTAATTCACACAAGAAGGTCACCACTCACGCGCCTGCCATGCCATGGAGCGCACGGCAGACATAGTCAGAAAGGAAGGTCGAACTGTTGTGCAGTGTTTGCATATACCAGAAAACAGGGGTTCGGTACAACAGGTAGTATTGTTGCTTTTTAAGGTACACAATCATACAGATGTACGGATTAGAGCTTTAAATATGGGCCAAGCAGCAGCAGAATATCGGCGAAACACGTGACTGGGCTTTTAGTTGGTAACTTTGCCGCCAGTATGGTGTGCTGTCCGACCCTAATATACCCTAATAGCTGCCTATGGCTGATGGAGTTCGGCCCAAACATTCATATTCAATTTGCGTATCCACCTATAAATCTACCTTAACACTAACCCAGACTCTAACCCTAAATATTCCTGGAATTTTGCGCAAGGCTACCTGTAATATGCAGGAGAGGGTACTTTTAACCATGCCTGTAGCGGTGCTACAGCCCTTCTCCTCCTAACGCGAGATGCCACAGACGTGGTCTCGCGGGAACAATTTTGGCCGCCCAGTCGCTCGACCTAGCGCGATGGTAGATGTCTGCATTGAGGCGTAACCTTTGCCCTCGGGCGGCTGGGGCGCACGCACCCCACACTGGTCGGGCCAATCAGCAGCCTGAAGTTTAATCATCCAATGCTCACTCTGGGCCCATGTAACTATTCCCGCACTTCGGACACAGCCTGCCGCCTGGCTGGTCGTGCTCTCCGTAGTCAATCTTCTTCCTGCTTATTCTCCATTCCTCTGTGTACACAATAAACCACTCCTACTATTCCTGTCTCCACTGAATTCTCCTCTACTTAGTAACCATGGTCTGAAGATCGCAGTTTATAAAATTTTACTTACTTACCCCTCTGCGATATGCCCAACCACAATGCCGTAGCTTATTTGTTTCATAAGTGAATAATCTCCCGATAAGCAAACGTTAACATCAAGGTTTTCTAGGAGAAGCGAAAGTAAAAGGCACCTCGGAGACTGCTGCAACGTTCTAAAGTCTAAATTTACTGAAGTTGTCATCGGAAACCTAGAGTATACTAAATGGTCAGTAGTTAAGTCACTAATTCTTAAGGTAGTTTCGACAACTCATAGGCAACTGAAACGACTGAAAACAGTTTGTTTCACTTACATCCAATCATTTTGCGTTAATCGATTTTTGCTGCCATTTCGGGAACTCATGAGCAAAACGCTGACTTCCTGAAGAGTAAAATCATATATCGGCAAACTATTATTGAAGACAAGCCGAATTTTTCTTTCGGAAGAAATTGCCAGTTAGTATATCTCCGTTGGGCTTTTGGAAATAATAAACAAATGAAGCCCAGAATAGAGTAACTGAAGGAGCGGTAGAGACAGAAGTCGCGGCAAACAGTCGTTGACTATTTGCTAGTCATCAGCTATGAAATATCCCACTATCCAGAGGCCGTGAGCGTGGTTTGCGCTTGCATTTGGCTTACGATCATTGCAGGCGGTTAAGTAAGTTAAACCGTAGAAAATGCGACCTTCAGGCCCGATTCCTTAGGACAAGAAAAGACATGGGGACCAGAGTTGTAGGAACCATTTATTCCGTACAGAAGAAGTGGAGAAGAGGCAGAAGTAAGTTGGCTCTTGGACGAGTGTGGTCCAGCTGTTACGACGCCGGGTCCGGAATGTCAGTGCGGGAACCGCCACAGCACCTAGAGCAGTATTTGTGTGGGTCGGACGTGAAAGGTGATTGGCTAGAACGATGCACGCGCACTCTCTTGCAGCCGCCAGGGGTTGCGCACTGACTTCACCTGTGACTGACTGTTCCAGAGGCTGCGATCAGTCCATGTGCACCCGTTAGCAGCGGGGTCTTCGCGCGGAGTGATTCACCACACGATTACCGAGAAGTGCGCAACATCTACCTAAACCTTTCATCAGATTCTACCTTATTTCTAGGGTATGACAAAGTCAGAATAATTGTAGATTGCTCTGGGTTCAAGAGATAACCAAGTTGAATCCAAGTTTACGAGGGCCAAATATGTGCTGACTTCGAACCCCACTTGAATCAGGGCTACGCTGATTTTGATTGGCACATCAATACTGCACACTGGTCGCAGTCCTGTGTACGCGGATTACGGTGTGACAAAGGGAACGATTTGTCCTATCGCTAGTGCGCATAACTCGTACGCAAACTGTATTGGTAGCGCTAAAACTAAATAGACCGATCTCAGTTAGTAAACTTAAGCTGTTATTTTCCTAACTTCTGTTCCTCGTTTCTTTGCGCTCACTTGAAAACCACTAAGCCCTGAACTATGCCGCCACTACAGTCATCGGCCAGTTTAAGGACACAATTTCACTAACCCTCTTGGACAGTGAATACAGTCCTCAGAATGCGACCTTTGCGTCTCGCGACTGTCGAATAGTGTGTCCGACAGGCTGGTGACACGCATGAAGTTTCACATTTCCAAGACAAAATTAATCAAAAAGAGCGGACCCAAAATAGTTCAGTAGAGGGAATATAAATTTGTCCGTATCAGAGATGGCCTTGTGCAATATTTCAGGGGAATAAGCGTTTGGTTTAGTTCATTTGAGCCACTTGTGGAGACTCAGTGATTGAATTTAAGACTGCGGTTAAGGCTATGATAAGGATTATAATTAAGGTTAAGGTTGCGTTTATAGTTAAGAGGCGGAAATGGATATCTCTATGCACATTGGGTACAAGGCCATCTGTATCACTAATTCTGGTGAAAATTTTGAAAATTTTGGCACATCCTTGGCAATACAACGTTGTGTTAGTTCTAAACTGTTTACGTTTGGTGGCACTACAATCATCCAGGGCTCAACTTCCCGGTGAAAAACGTCCTTATTTGTTAGCCAATGATCGTGAGGTCAGAAGGGGAGACTTCTGACCTATGAGAGGCGCAGATTATTCAGGCTCTCGTGGTCAACGACGGCTGTGAAGCAAGTGTGGACGAATATATCAGAAACAATGCGAGATAGTAGAGACTTTCAAACTCAGAAGTCACGGAGCCAAACATAGGGGTTAACTTCGTTAAAAAAGGGTAAGGGCGGCTGCTGCAATGCGCTGACTAAAGTGAGTACGTGACAATTAAGTTCGTGTGATAGCCAATCAGCAGTCAGCCAATCATCGGGCGATGTCAGTTTTTCACGATCTGAATCGCCATTGGATGCGAATAGGAAGGTGATAAAGAAGTGCATCTGTGTATGTGTTATCGGTGCGCTTGAGAAAAACGCCCGCAATCCCACGAGTACGCCAAAAATCAGATGGTGACCTTTGCATTTAAACGCGTCAACTCTTCCCTCATTCTGACGACACCTGCAATCTTTCACGGTTGGGAAGGCTGCCACCCAAAATTTTAGCCCGTTTCTTCCAGAGATGAGTGCTAACCTATAAGTATTTGCTCTTAATTTGAATGTTATGGCCTTTTCATCTAGGTTGGATTTAAGAACCTCCAAACTTAATCCGTTCCACGTGGAGTAGGGACCACGTGATGCGAGGCAGGCAAAGATGAGCCGCCTAGATTTTTCCGTCACTCCACTCTCACCTACATCCTGTTGTATTGGAGTTGGATGGTCACTGGGTGAAAGTGAGTAAGGAGAGGGAGGCGTTAAGTAGATGCATCGCAAGTCGGCTTCACTGCAAAATTTTCTTCAATAAGTCAATGTGCAACCCTCTATCTAGAGCTGTAATGCACTTTTTCGAGTATGCCAAATTTACTGTTTGGCTCAGCAACTGACGTTTTATACCAGACCATACCCTCAGCCCAGTGTGTGTTGTGCGTTAAATGGCTGACTAGTGAACCAGGAGTCAGCCGGCGACGGCTCATACCTACCTCCTGGTTTTTGGTAATCCTGGTGTGTGTACGTCAACAGCGCCAAGTCGCGCCGTGGCACGCGCAGGCAGGTTTATCGCAGGGGGTTAAGTGAGTCAAACCCTGCAATTGCGATCTTCAGACCATGGTTACTTAGCAGAGAAGAAGTCGATAAAGGCCAGAGTAGAAGGAAGAGTATATTGTGCACACAAAGAAATGGAGAATAGATGTAAGAAGTCTGACTTGGGAGAACACGACCAATCAGGAGATTGACCGGGTCCCAAGTGCCAGTTTGAGAGCAGTCAGGCCAGTAGACAGAGAGAGTGGATTCATTGGCTAGGTCGGTCTATGATTGGTTGGACAGCCTGTGGGTAGAAAATCAACTTGGGTAGCCTGTGTCTCGCGCCAGTAAGTTCGGCAACCGCAACGAACTTGAGGTTTAGACGGATTGAGGCCACGACAAGAAGGTTAGGCATCCGGCAGGCAACGACCCGCTATAGGTTCTCCGGCCCTGTCACCTACTGCACCCAGCCTGCTGAAACAACTGACCGCCTCCGACGGTGGACTGATACTGAGGGTAGAAGAGAATGTGAGGTTGACGACTCAGCGCTTTTTCCTTGCAATAAACAGTGTGATATACTTGAAGCTGTCGCGGTGCGTTGAAAGGCATGACTTGAAGGTTTTCAACTGACAGGGTAACTGCGTGGTCAGCCCAGTGTGTGCTTGTGTCGATTAGGTGATCGGCGGACTGAGAGTCAGGCTGGGTGATTCTTTTTACAATGTGGCCGTTATGGCATTCCCACGCTAGTGAACCCTAGCTAGCTGTTGTTGCGGCGCAAAGTGGAGGGGTGGCCTATCCCGTTCCCGATACCGCCTCCGGTTTTCTTGACTATATGTTGACACCGGGCCCAGGTGAAAGAGGGAACAGAGACAGAGGTAGATACTACGCAATTCTACTATCGTTATAATCCAGAGCATAGTAACCTGCAACACTCTGTTGGTAACCATACAGTAGCGACATTAAACATCTATTGATTCTACTTAATTAAGCATGCTTTTAAATTACCTTGAAACATTTTTAACTAAGGTGTTGGATAAGCACGGGCTTTTTTCTGCAAACGACGTTGCTCTTAGTTACTAGTTCGTAACAGTTGGGATCCTCCTATCTTAGGTTCCTGAATAGACCACTTCGTATCTCACAATACCGTGGACATCGTAGCAATCGATGGTTGAGCTATCGTGACTGACGGACTGAGAGTACTGCTGCAATGGCTCCTTCTTAATGTGGCCTTTATGGCACGCCCACTCAACTGGGATCCGAAACAACCCGCCCCCTCTCCACACTCTGCTGTCGTTTTCTTCCTTATAGTGGTCCACAGTACGTGAACCCCTACCCTCTCCCATCTCCGGTCTTCTTCACTCTATCGACAGCTGTTAAGGCTACGAAGGTTAATACTAACAGCTACGATCTTCCAGGCCCATGGTTCCTGTAGGTAAGGAGAGAAGACGGGGGGAAAGCCAGATTGTTAGGAATAGTGTATTCTGCAAAAGGATAGGAGAATATATAGAAAGAGTTTTGACTCGGATTACTGCAGTCTGCCTGCCAGAGCGTCAATTCCGGAGTGAAGAGAGCATCAGGAATCGCCGCAAAGTCGGCGCATGCTTTGTTACGGCGGCCAATCATGCGGCTGATGTCTAGACTAGGGGTCGTGGCGCGATATTGAGATGAGCGAAGGCTGGCTAGCCTGGGCGCGCCTCCGTTTGCGTACAGGCCCGAAGCACGCTGGAACCCTGCTTTCGCGCGAGGTCCTATGCTCTGAGTGACCTCGTCTGTGGTGTCAAGACTTAAGAGGGCATCTGACAGACGCGACCACTACCATTCTATCTTGGCACTGGATTCAAGTGACGAAGGGGAAGAGAAAGTGGAGCAGTTGCAGCGCAAGTCTCTTGTGGCCACTGCTGCCCGACACTCTCCTAACGAGGGAGGAAACAGACGAGGCCACTCAGAGCACAGGACCTCGCGCGAAGGTAGTTTTCGGCGTGCCTCGGACAGGCGCAAACGTGTGCGCCTTGCCTTCCGTCCTGGCCACAACCCACGGCGGCGTAACCTCAATCCTTCCAATGAGATGCCCGCTTTAGTAGATAAGCCTCATTAGTAGGTTGGCCTCAACCCGTCCGGAAAGAGACCTCAATGTGGTGACTGCGGCCCAGGCATCACTTCGGGCAAAGCCGCTCTAACGGAAGGACGTGTGCTCCGACGGTCAAATCTTC
This sequence comes from Ligula intestinalis, assembly GCA_036362985.1. Classification (NCBI taxonomy): domain Eukaryota; kingdom Metazoa; phylum Platyhelminthes; class Cestoda; order Diphyllobothriidea; family Diphyllobothriidae; genus Ligula; species Ligula intestinalis. The sequence continues at coordinate 90,335,420 of JAYGXS010000001.1, forward strand.
TACCACCTATTCCTTAACCCCTATGCTCAGAATATACTGTTCCTACCAATTTGGCCTTCCCATGACTTCTCTCTTCTCTTAAAAAACCGAACCTGGAAACTCGCAGATGCTGGGGTTAACCTTATTAGCCTTAACCACCTCGATAAGTCTACGCTCATTATAACCCAGTGCAAGTCACTGTCCCTTCTGTATCCTGCTACGGAGCGTATAATTGAGGTGGTCGAAGCCGATGGCCGAACTGTCAACTATTCGGCAGAAAAAAATCAAATGAGGGTCTACTATCTCAATTGCTCAATTGGAACACCGAATTATGTCATTTTTCATGGATTTCGTGGGGTTATCATTCGGCATGCGACCTTTTTAAATCCTTCTGGGATCCCATATGGCTTCTATGTATTCATCGAAGCTGATTCTGCCTGCATCTACTTTTGTCGTAGAAATCGTGCGTCCATGACGGGGAAGCTTGTGGGGCCAAACAAGAGATCGTAAAAAAGCTAACTCTTACCACACAAAGTATGCTGAAAGGACACCGCTGCCGTCAGGACATTGGCAGGGTAGCCAACCGGCAGACTATGAGTTATAATCCATTTTTGCGAAAACTAAAAAGTGTGCGCAGTCAAATAAATAATCTTTCTTCTCAAACTCTTGTGAACATAAAGCAATAAAGGAGAGGAGTTTGAATTATTCTCGCGAAAAAGTATAATTTTTCGTACGTTGAATCCTCTTTCTAGTGCACACCGCGGTGCGATCGAAAGTTTTTTTATCAAAGCAAACTTACAATGGTGTGGGAGATGCCTTCCCTCTATGTCTGGATTTCAAAACACCCTGTCTGACGAGCGACGAACACAGCTTAACTCACTCGCTATTTCGGCAATCATGGAGTGCACAAAGCATTTTCCGTGGATGGAAAATATACCGTAGCACAAAAGATTCATAGCTGAAAAAGCGCCGGCATCTGTGAGTATCTGCACAGTATTACGAGTCCTGCAGGCAACTTGCCTAAGTTTGTAAATGTTTGATCATTTCTCCCATGCCAGCGAGAACGAATTTACGAAAACTTATCAATAATGAGCAGCATTAGGCGTATTAAGTACATACAAAAACGATAAGATGTACTAGGCGTTTGTTGAGAGAAATAAAATTTTCTCGATAATTCCCAGGTTGTGGAGACGTCAAAAATATCTATAAATTCGAACAATAAATTCAAATATTTTGTTAAGTATAAAACTTAAAGCCATCAGTTTCTTTATATATAAAGGACTTGTCTTTAGTCAAAATATTTTGTGCATATTACCATTAGTGGATAAAGTCTCTCAGCACTTCGCTCGTTGTCGGTATTTTCATTGCTAAGTTGATAAATTGCGCTTCTGTTTGACGTTTATATCAAAACCTTTAAAATAAGATAAACAAACAGCATTTACCGAAAAAACGAGCTTTTGGATATAAGTTCTTATGAAGATGGCCATGTAGGTCAAATGTGGAAATGCTTCAAAACAACAAACCGCATTGTTGAAAATACAAAATGTCTGCTAGATACCATGCATATTGTTATTCCAAAGATTAATAAAAACCTTCCATAAAAGGTTACCTCTTTGAAAAGGGCTTTTATTGGATATTTAGCTGACGAACTCCTGTGTATATTAAGTTTTTCCAAGGTAATGTCCCAGTGAAATCGGAGACTTTTGACAATTTCTTTAAGCTATCTGAAGAAAAACAATTAAATTTGAATGGAGATAAAAGAACTACTTTCCTCTGTATTCTGATTATTTTTCGCTTGAGGAGATTAATTCCACGATCCGTAATAAGCTTTCGAATGCAAAAAACAGGCCAAATATATGACCATTTTTTGAAATACTTATTATTCTTCTGTCTATTCCGTTTCTAAATAACGCTTGAGCAGAACGTATTGTTTACAAAAAAACTACATTTCTACATGACTTACATTCAATAAGGTCTTCTATAGGTTGTCTTCGCGGTAACATATGGACACTTTTCTTACGCGCAAGGCCAGCTGTGCTGTACAAGAAAATGTTCTACCAAGAACATTTTTGTTACTGTATTTTGTGCAGAAAACTTTGCGGAATAGCTAAATATAATTTTTAAAACTTGTATCGCTGCTTGTTTCTGAAAAAAATGCGATTTCTTAAACTTTGCTTCACTTCCATTTGATCAACTTCGCACAAAATTTTCCAGTTCTGGACGGGATTATTATTCCACCTTTTTCTACTTATTATGGAATTCTTCCACAACGCAATGTCTATTAATAAAATCCACCCAGTTGATCAAAATAAACTGTCCAGATATACGCTAAACTACCCAGTTAAATTTTGTCATGAATGTTGTTTGCAAGACTCGCAGGACTGCATGTCATCCCGAAAGTTTGGAAACGTACATGTATACAAGGCCATTACCGACTAAAACAAGGGAGACTGGAATGACCATTTATGGTTTATTAGCCGTCAGCAGCCAGTCATACCCACCCCAGGTGGTGCGGCACCCAAGGCTCGAAGCCGCGACCTTTTGGCTGCACGCCCAATACTCTAACCACTGCGCCACAGGCTCATAACCTTGGTGGAATATGTACAGTAGATTACATAGCTAATTAAAGATTTGGGATTGGAGGATTTAACGCACACTTGAGGTTGTTTATTTAGTTCATTGGGTTGACTTAAGGCGCAAAATGCTGTTTACTAGAATTGAATTCCGTTCGTGTCAGTATGGTGGGAGAAAATAGACGCAGAAGTGGGCGAAATCCAGGGTTTGTTGATTTATACCAGGAATTTCCTACGCTATTAAACGTTGCAGAAAAGAACTTTTTGTACGTGCATGTTGCACTATAAAAGAGCATTCATGAATAGCCGGATTTTTTAAAATTATATCTGTTCAAAAAACGGCAAATTTTGTTTTGCTTCCATGAAATTGAGGTAAGTTTACGTATGAGAGAAAGCATTATTGCCGAGAAAAGAAAGATGAATTCAGTTAACAAAGTTTTTCCTTACAAATGTGTTACGTTTTGTGCCCAAAGATGAGTAATTAGCTTACGAGAGACCAAATGTGGTTTAGTTTGCCAAAATTACTGGTCCTATTTGACTTTACATGAACTTCCTCGGAGCGTCCTAAGATTTCTTAATAATACCGTTAACGAACCCCGTCATAATTTTGTCAAAATATAGAAGAAAATCAATGAATATAAAAACTTAGAAACGGAACAGGCAAAAGATTATCATGTTTAAAAATATCAACGGATATATTTGGTCACCTTGTTGTGCATTTGAAATCAAACAACGGTGCTCTCAAGTAAAAGAACATATTGAAAACGCCTCTAGTTTACATCGAAATGTAAGTTCTTTCAGTTTCTGCGGATTATTTACCTCTAAGTTTTAAGGAAGTAAAAAAAAACTAGTCAAAATATCCCATTTTGATCTTTACTTCATGTTCAAAAATGTACAGTACACAGATATTCGACTTCGAAATATCTAAATAAAAGACTTTTTGAAAAGGTAACTTCGTATACAAAGTGTTTTAATGAATCTTAGACGTATTCATTTTCGGTTTTTTGTTGTGGAAATTATTTTTTTTCGGCAATGAGTTGATATGTTTGGGTGATTCTAAAGTCATAACCCACACAGGCAGCTGCAACATGAGGAATGTTTAAAAACTCCTTATTTAGGTCAATGCTTTTAAGATATTTCTTATTTCTAAGTTTTCGGTAAATAAGTTGAACAAAATCGCTATTTATGGAAAAACCAAGCAAAACAGTGAAATTTGTAAAGTTTTTAGCAGAACTTCAAAAAAAGTCTGTTGCTCTTCGCCCTCGAACTCTCGAAATAATTATAAAGTATTGTGACAAACGGGAATATCTTTCAATACACACAAGATGGTACGAATTTGATTACAAGTACAACTGTAATCTAACTTTTTAGTTAACAGCCAGCCTATACGTGTGTGGTCTTCTACATTTTTTTCTGCTCCTGAGCCGGGATATGTTTACCACAAAAATATTTTTGCAATTGTCAATATAAATTGATACAAAGTACACAGGGAACTTTTTGTGCATTAGAACGGATATTTTGAAGAAGTATCAATATTCGGAATAAAACTTTAGTCAAGGTGACCATATCCATTACTGACACATTAAATGCAAGTTCAAATGTTAATGGAAACAGTTTAACTTGTAAAACGTTTGTATTTGTACTTATTCTGTATTAACTTGCCATTCTTTTCCACTCTTATACCTTAAACATATTTATATTTAACATTGCACCAGTGACTTGTCATATCGCCATTTCCCTAACTTCGAATTTTTTTGTAACTTTAATATTCATATACGAGTACATAGTAATTTTTTTTACCAAGTTATGTCTTTATTTACTTATGGTGCTTACTTTAATGCTATAATAGTTTGGGGGTACACCGCGTGTGCTAGCTCCGCACAAAATGACATGTATTGGGTTATGTAAGACGTTTCATCAGTTTAGGAATCTACTGAACACTAATGCAGAGATAGCCGAAAGTATAATGCTTTTTAATTGTCTCATAAATTAATGCATGAATTTGGAGTAATTCGTCCAGCCTACATCTCAGATTCGATATGAAATTTAACGCAAATAGCTGGGCTGAATCCCGTTGATTTCATTCGAATGGACAATGCCGTTGGACGCAGTAATTAGCCGAAGCCTTCACAGCTGTGTGGTACGTACAATCAATGAAACACGGGGCTCAAAATTTTACAGCTGTTCGTATGATAAATATGTCTATCGGCTAAATATTACGAAAACACACAACTACATCTACAGGCCTGTGGCTTCTAAACAGTGGGCGCATTTTAATCACTACAATCATCAGACCAAATCCCAAGTTGTAGGTAAAAGGCAGAAGGTACCAGAATGAGGGACTAGTTGTGCACAGAACGCCGAGTGGCTATCTCAGGCAGGAGTGCGAAAGAGAGAGGGAGAGGGAGTGGTCGCAGCTGCTTTTTTATGATTGTGGAACAAGTTAAGGTTGTTTCCACATGGTGTGTGCCATCAGGGCTGTCGTGTATAGTGGCCCCTATCGCTATTCACAGTAAGCTAAACTAACTTAACTAACAAATAATATAAAAATAAAATAAAAATATTCAACACAATAATGAACTGAAAAATAAGCTAAAAATTGAACTTGAATATAAATAAGTTGACTAAACCTTATGAAATAAACTACCGTAAAGGTTGTTGCGCGTGTAAATTAAAGGTGTGCGCGGCACCTCTCACCACAAAATATACTAATTTAACTCCAGAACGGTAAGTTTGACCCCGGGTGCTTTGAAGTAGACGACCTCCTAACCACTATTTTTTTCGCAGGAATATTAAGAAACCCAATAAACTATAAAGTATAAGTGATACAAGCGAACATCCGTGTCCCAGGAAGCAATTGAGAAGAAGAAGACTCGATCGCTGGGACAATATGTTTATTCGCCTGAAGTTTCGATTCCCGTCGCGGATTCGTCATTAGAGACATGAGAAGCAGAAACAGGTTAAGCATGCACAGACGTTTGCAGAATTTATAGGACACAGTTATTACTGCAAGCATACAGCGACAATTGAGGTTAACTAGCGCGGAAGCCCGGCTTCGCCTTCGCTTCCTTACCCATTGTTGTCCCTTATGAAGGAAAAAGGTATTACAGAAGAGACAATCATATGTGGAGTATTAATAGGAACCGTAAGGAAGCGGAAGATACAACCATCAGACCAACACTTCATGGCAAACAACATTCTTCGAAATCCCGTTAGTTACCCAGACGCATAAATTCCGTTTTGAACCAACTCGAGGTATGGCAACGTAGAGTTGGCCGTGGGAAAAGCACGATTCTTCAAGGTGAAGTCCAGCAGCCTTGAAGGTTTGATCTCGGGCCTTTTTGATGGACATAGCAAAGCAAACCTTCATGGGAAACTGCAGTCGCCGGAAACTGAAGGTGGTATCGGAAGGGATGATAGGAATGCGGGAAATGTAAACAATTTCCCCTTTCGCACAACCGGTAATAATGGTGGCCTCTATCAGATAGCTCATAAGACGCTGGACAGTCAGCCTTGTGCCATTGCATATCGGTGGTGCGTCCAGATTTCTCATGAGCATAATCGACGTGCCAAATTTCAGAATCAGTTTACGGGAAGGGAAGCCAGATAGTTAGTGATGAGTATCACCATGGTTTTCAACTTCAGCTCAAATACCCGCGCTGACAAATCATGACGATCCTTGGCCATTTGACAGGGAAACAGTTCAGCAGAAACTTCAGGCCAAGATGGGTTGCAAGTGAAGGTAATAAATAGATCTGGGCGTCCAAGAGGTCTAACATAAACCAAAGGATCTTGAGTTCTCTCATGCATATAGCGAGGTGACATAGTGTGGCTTGAGGGTAAGATGAGAAGTTGACCGCGACCAATATTACCCCCGTCATTAAGGATATTGTCTCTTAGGTACATGTAATTATCCGCAAGAAGCTCTTTCTGAGAACGGTTTTTTCGGCTTTTGGTGGTAATTTAGCTAAAAGCAAAAACAGATGTGATAAGCATGGTTGATTTCAATAAACTACATAGGAATATTCTTAGGAAAGGTTGGATTTGTTCTCTTGTTTGACTCTTGCATTCGTTTTTTGGTGTCACGTCTCTTGACGCAAGCCGCAAAACAAACCGTCACTGTAAATTCAAGTCGTGGAAACTTATGTTTTCAATGGCTGGAGGCAGCGGATAACGCCTTTGCTGCTTCCGTGGCCGGGGGGGGAGTGGGATAGTGGTTCGTGTGGCCGCGGACGCATGGGGGTCAGCGTGGAAGTAGGCTAATTTTGTTAAGGTCATCGTGTCTGTCTGAAACAGCTGATACGGAGCGTAAGATAGAGAGCTCGCAAATGCGATTGCCAACAGCGGCGGACAGACACGCGCCAGTGACGCTTTTGCGAACTTTGCGATCAGGCGAACAAACCTGTGACTCTTGACGCCAGCCAATCAAAAACAGAATAGGAACCGCACAAAGCTACAAGATCTCTAAGATCAATTATACAGATTGCCTTCTTGTGCGTGAATTGCTTGTTGGACGGCACGCGGGCTCTGACCTGTTGAACTTTCATCACGGGTGGTGAGCTCGGGCGTGATGATTGCTCGGCCGTCTGGCTCCCCGGTGTTGGTGTACAATGAGGCGGTGGCCTGCCCGTTCCTCAAGTGACGGCTTGCTTTGGCCAAATTGAATCTCAGGATTGAATATGCATAAAGCAAATCGTTGTACTTGTTTATGGATTGGGGACCCATGAACCATGACTCAAGTAGTTCTCGGCTCACCCGATTGTCATTTCTTGCGAGAATTTCGGCCTCATCAAATTTGAACGTGTGGCCGGGTCTCGTCGAATGAGCCGCAACTTGAGGATTGGCATCATTTCACCGCACTGCTGCCGCGTGTTCGGCAATTCGTGTCCTGAGAAGTCTGCCAGTTTCTCCGACATAGTTGCTTTGCCTGCAACTGCACCAGATCCTGTAGACAACTCCAGATGTTCCTTGCCCTGGCAGTGTGTCTGTCGGCTGCATTATCTGACGCCTTATGGTTGCCTCCGGCCTGTGTGCGACTCCAACTCCAATTGGGTCGAGAAGGCGGCCGACTGCTTCCGATACGTTTTTGACATACGGGATCAAACGCCAGACCTTGGGGTCGGTGCGCTTTTTTTGGCCATCTCGTTTGCGCAAGCACCGGTTGACGAAGTTGCGTGGGTGGCCATTTTCTCTGAACACCCGTCGAAGGTATCCTACGTCGGCAACTTTGTCTTCTTATTCACTGCAGTGCGTCTCAACACGCCGATAGAGTGTTTTCACGCAACTGCGTTTGTGGCTGATCGGATGGTTGCTGTTTTAATATAGGAGTTAAGGTTAAGACGGTTAACCCTAACAGCTACAATCATTCAGACCCTGGTTCCTGAGGAGATTTGAGAGAAGACGGTGGAAAGGCGAGAGTAGATGGAACATTATATTGTTTTCAGAGAGGAAGGGAAAAGTCGCAAATTGGTCTTGCAAGGCGTCCGACCGTAAGGCCGGCATTGTCACGACCGCCGCGCGCGAGGCGCAATTCCAAGTGAGGTTTAAGAGCCGTTGGGCCAGGAGACAAAGAGAGAGAGAGAGAGCAAGTCCATTGGCTAGGTCGGCCTGCGATTGGTTGGACACCGTGCGGGGGACAGTGTGTGGGTAGATAGCGTATCGCTCGACACCGTTGATGGACATCGTGGTTGGTCTGTGTCTCACAGCAGTCGCAGCGACCTTGATGTCCAGACAGATTGAGATCGCGAGAGGAAAGCCAGACAACGAGCAGGCAACGACCCACTACAGTAATTCAGTACTTGCATGTTGTTTGTCGCTTTCCTGAATGCTTTAGTCATTAGACCACCACACATTTTGTGACATACGAGGACATCAAGAAAGGCCGGCTGGTTGTTCTCGTCTTCCTCCCTCGTTAATTGGATGTCCGGGAAGACGCTGTTTAGACGTTCCTTAAACGTGAGCACCTGATCCCGTGCGATGAAGACGAAGGTGTCATCCACCTACCGAGCCCAGAATTTCGGTATGTGGTGTTGGAAAACCAGCGACTCCAGCCGCTGCAGGACCACCTCGGCTATGAGTCCTGAAATTGGTGAATTCATCGGCGTCCCCTTCAGCTGCTCGTAGATCGTTCCATCAAACGTGAAGTACGTCATGAGACAGAACTTCAGGAGCTGTAGGATTTGCGCATGCCCAAGGCGATTTCCTGTCTCATCGTATTTTTTTCGTAGGAGTAATTCGAAAGTCTCGATTGCCAGATCCTGAGGGATAGAAGTAAAAAGGTACGTGACATCGAATGAAACCATGATATAATTTGTCAAGAGACTTACCCCTTTAAGTTTCTCCAATAACTGTGTTGACGAGTGGACCGTGGTCTCCGAATCAGCGGTCAGAAATTTGAGACGCCGAAACAGCCACTTTTCTAGTCCGTACGTTGGAGTGCTTTTTAGTGATACGATGGGTCGGAGAGGAGCACCTTCCTTGTGTAGATAATGACCTTAAAAGACTAACTGCCAGGGCAAGGAACATCTGGGGCCGTCTACAGGATCTGGTGCAATTGCGGTTAAAGCAACTATGTCGGAGAAACTGGCAGACTTCTCAGGACGCGAATTGCCAAACACGCGGCAGCAGTGCGGTGAAATGATGCCAATCCTCAAGTTGCGGCTCATTCGACGAGACCCGGCCACACGTTCAAATTTGATGAGGCCGAAATTCTCGCAAGAAATGACAATCGGGTGAGCCGAGAACTACTTGAGTCATGGTTCATGGGTCCCCAATCCATAAACAAGTACAACGATTTGCTTTATGCATATTCAATCCTGAGATTCAATTTGGCCAAAGCAAGCCGTCACTTGAGGAATGGGCAGGCCACCGCCTCATTGTACACCAACACCGGGGAGCCAGACGGCCGAGCAATCATCACGCCCGAGCTCACCACCCGTGATGAAAGTTCAACAGGTCAGAGCCCGCGTGCCGTCCAACAAGCAATTCACGCACAAGAAGGCAATTAACGTTAATTGTCGCTGTATGCTTGCAGCAATGACTATGGCCTTTCAATACTGCAAACTTCCATGCATGCTTAACCTGTTTCTGCTACTCATGTCTCTGATGACGAATCCGCGACGGATATCGAAACGTAAGGCGAATAAACATATTGTCCCATCGATCGAGCCTTCTTCCTCTGAAAGTATAAGGAAATTAAAAATTTCCAAATTTTTCGCATCAAATAAAATATAAGTGATTAATATTTGGAAGTAAATATGTGTGTTTCTTTATTGCACGCTATTTTGTTGCAACGACATAAGATTATTTTAACAAGTTCTGGGACCTTAACTAGGATTTTAAATTCCACTATCCGACCTGGCGGAACCCATTCATCATAAAATTCTAACGCGACTTCATCTGTCTGTTTGTCCTGTGCCACGCATGTGCATTGGTTATAAATCACCGTAAGCACCACTGTGCAATGACTGAGGCCGCGACATTTCAACCCGCATGTGCAAACAGTCGAGCAGCCGCATAAAAACCCGAAGATTTGCCCTTTTTGAACGTTCTCGTTGCCCACATCACGAATATCCTCCCGCATGATCTCCCGGATCGACTACCCACTTCTGACTAACTCGCTGAACCTCCGAGCGTTTTACACGTTCTGCAGACAGACACACAACAGTGGAACTCTCCACTGACGCATTCAGCATTCACTGGGCTGTACTGTGTGGACCCCAAGCCCTTTCCTCTCATACTTACCAGCACATGTTGAAGAAATCACACCAACACACCCTCCGCGGATCTTCCAATTTTACCTCGGCACGGTTCGCACCATTGGCATTGTCTCCAGTCCGGGCAATTCCTGTCACCACCACAACGCTCTGGCCCCACTATCGACCGTTTAGTTTGTTCTAGGTCTGGGCGGGGAGGGGCGCCTTAAGTATGTTCAAACCGTCTGACTGCGCCACCCACATCGCGTTAGGAATCATGTGATCGTGGCGTCCGAGTGCCTAGAACATGCCGCTTCTAGGACAGCCAATCAACGACGCCCGCAAATGCTGCCGTCACCCAATCAACTCGACAAAAATGACACGGCCTGACTCTCACATGATGCGTATTGATTAACGCCCACATCTCTCTAGTGGACAGACGCACGCGCACAAGCCCTGAACCAACCGTGCTTCGGGCCTCTGACAGCTATTAACTTGTGCAGAATCCGCGAATATTACTGGTGTTTTTCGCCTTAACATCTAAAACAACAATGTGCCGTAGTTAGCGTTTCCAGTAAATTGACCACTCGAATTGCTGCACCTGTGATGTCTCTAGCTTGGACCCCAAAGGGCAATGAGACAAGCACGTAATTTAACCTGCTAGGTGAATGCATCTCCTACGATTGTAAAAAAAATATTTAAAGGTGGATGACCCTTCATCACCTTTCTTGGGACGTTAGTGGGCAGGGAGTACCACATGCTACAACGTGATCAGATAAAAACGGCAGAGTTAACGCATACACCTCGAAATATTTTGATGCCCTTGTGAGTACCGAACGAAGTGGGATATTTGCAATTTCCTCGGTAGTAGGGATCAGAGTTTACCTAGTTGAGCACTGTAGTGCTTTGAACGCAGGTCACGTTCGCAAAGACCATGGTCGCGAGGACAACAGCTAGGATTGCAGGTCGGAGAACTTAATATCGCGTGACTGGTAAGACCGGTGACGTAGTAACAGGCACAGCCAGTCGATAGTCAACTCCATTTTACTGGGATGACGCGTTGTCAGAATATCTGCTCAGGCAGTGAATCGATTAGGTTTGCAGTCCTGCCGAGTCCCTTTCTCCTAGAGTAGGCCAAGGTCAGGCTTGGCTACCGCTTACGGGTGCAGTAAATGTCCTCACTTATGCAATTTCGTAGCCAGTTTATTTTGATCTGCGGACTGGACTTGAGACTAAGAAGGCCTTTTACTAAAGAACGCTACGTAATCAACCTTGCATACTAAGAGGAAAACAGGCAGTATTTGAGCGAAATTGGAGGTTGCCCGATATCCAGGAAATTGCTTACGCTAAAAAAATGTGACAGAACAAAAACACTTGTTTGGTAAGTTGTGCCATAAAAGATAAGGAAAAACTGTCTTGTAGAGTCGCCTAAATATAAATTTCCCGCCCAACTCTCTTACAGAATTGGTGGTTAACCATTCAATTCTTGGTAAACGAGTGTAAATTAATATTTAATTGTGTTTAAATCAATAAAAGAATAGTATATTAAAGCTACTTATAGTTGTTTTAATAGGATCAGCAGAATAAACTCTATTGGCGGAATTTGACGAAAAAGGGGGAAATTCGACGTTATATTGGCTGAATTTAACGGAAAAAGAAAAGTCGGGCTACTGCGAATTTAAAAGTAGCTTAGTATTATAAGTCGAAGGCAAATAGGACCTCTAAGGACATTTCTATTAAACATAATTCATATAAGCATGAAATGTTTCAAATTAATCCCTTCTGGAACCAGAAAATTTGGTCATGAGAATCCGGGAAAGACAAATGTGAGGAATCGCATCAGTTTCTGGAAACACATTTTGCCAGTTTCTGAATTTTTTTGAGTAAACGTAGTAGCAAACTTGTTTGATGATATTTGAGTTTTGCATTCGCTTAAGTTTGTTCATAGTTAGTTCAGGGTTTTCGTACCTGCGTTAATTCCGTTTTACGAGTGATTACCGAACCTACGCAGTATTCCGCATTGGCGCGAATTAGGTTATCGACCGTATTTGAAGACATAAATGTATTTCATTGCAATCCCACTTCGCCTCGAGTGCCAAGCCATGAATAATACGACGGCCAGATATCTCCGTAGGCGAGCTGTTCCAAACACATCTAGTGGAATACGCCAAATATTCGTTAAATCGCATTTTGACTTCTTTGTATCGTGCATCTTGGGCGAAAGCTTTTCTTAATAAACATCGCAGATTTTTTCGCTGTTTTACGGATTTCTACAGACAAGTAGCCTTTTCAGTTCGGTTACTTGCTTCAACGGTTGGCCTGACCAGTTGATTTCATACATGCGACGCTATTGGCGACTGAATACATTAAATAAAACGGCAAGGGCGCAATATGCGACCCACTCAGTGAACAAAGGATGTGTCACTGTGGAATACACGGCCGTATTACACGCCGACCTAACTGTTATTTCCAACTTAAGAAGTTATAAATTCTCCGCGTCCATTTCCATTGACTCTCTGCCAGACCCCACTAGACTTGGCTCCCTCTTACGAAAGGCTGTTCCCCCTTCCTCTGAACTGCGTGCGCGAGCTCCCTGCCTCCGAGAATTCTGTTCCTGTTGACCTGTTTGTTTCCAGTCGAATGCATACTGGTGTTAAAACTAGTCCCTCCGCCAGGCACCACTTAAGTCGTGCTTGAATATTGTCCCCACCACGCCCGTTCTGCTCTCTTGCCATTTAATCGCCTTATCCCACAATGCTTCCACGCGCTCCCCACTGCGTCAAGAGACAAATGTTTCAAAAGCTGCTTCCTATTGCCTCCCGCCCCCACTGGTTCGATTACAGCCGTCACCACCGCTGACCTCAAACGTTTGCGATTCCTCCCCCCCTGCCGGCACAGTATTGCCTCTGTATACGCCCACCCCTCCCTTCGCGCTGGTGTTTTCAGACCGATCCCGAAGCCATAGAAATGGCCTCCTGAAATCATATAAAAGCAGAGCCACGCCCCCTCCCCCAATATCAAACACAAGCTTTCCCAAGACTAGTTTCGTCCTGCGTGGCATTATTGTTGACTTGTGTCGTTCCCTTGTATACAGTCCGGCGATTTGGCTGCCTCCCTTCGCTCTTGACTTGGTGTATCCATTGTAACTTTAACTTGTAACTTGTAACTTTAACTTGTAACTTTAATTATCCGTTACTATTTGTGTTATTTCCGGCTGAACAAGTTTGGAACTCACCACATCTCTTCTCCTACGAGACTCCCGTCCGACCTACAAAATAATTGTTTACACTCTTCCGAAGGCTGCCCCTCTGCTCCCTAGAACGCTGGCCGCCCATGACTGACTCAAATGCACATGACTGAATACTGCCCTCCTCCGGTCTCGGTCCTTTGTACATATTTTCACATCGCAAACTTCCATTTCACGTTGCGACCACCCTGACGGGACAAAGCGGTGTCTATCCAACTGTCTGTTCCCCTATTGACCCAGCGCCCGCGGCTACTTAGAGAAAAACTCTTCAAGCCACCCCACCACCACTGATTTCAAACGCTTGCACCCCTCACCCCCTTGGGGCTGGGGTTTTCAGCTCAATGGGAGCCCACAGGAACTGCCTCCAAGAATCCTATAAAACCAGATCCATGCCTCCTTGACCGAATCCCTTTGCTCTTGACTTGGAATATCCAGTGTTAAGGTTTGTATATTTATATGCTACTATTTCTCTTAATAGTACCGTACCACCTTGATAGTTGTTATCACTGGTCTTGGCGTACGCGTGACGGCTGGATACAGTCGGAGGAGGCAAGGGGCGAAACAATCTTTACGCAAAAGCGGACTGAAATGGTATGAGCAATTATCCGTCATCGAGAGAGCTTGATGGGGAAACTGATCTCAAACTTACTGAGTCAAAAAACGCTTCAGCTGGCTCGATGTCTTAAACACAAAGGCATCAGCGACCCAATGCGAACCAAATTACACGTGTTTTGCGATGCATCAGAAGTAGCATATATTGCCGTTGCCTATGCTCCTTTCATTAACGAAACACGGAACTTACTTTGTTCAGTTGTTTGTTCAAAATCACGCGTCGCACTTCTCAAAACCATTTCTATACCACGATTAGAGTTGGCAGCTGCAACCCTGGCTGTACGCGTGGCTGACCTCATCTGGTCAGCTACCAGTACGTACTTTAAAAGTGTAATTTTCTGGACTGATTCTATAATAGTCTTATACTATATACACAATGAAGCAACCAGAGTCTGCGCATTTGTGGCCAACAGATTGACGGTTACTCGTGATTTGACTGCAAATTCACAGTGGAGGTTTGTGGGTTCGGGTGTTAACTCAGCAGACATAGCTTCAGGGGGACGTGCAACTTTGCGTTCTTACCAGAGTGGTTGCACGGGCCAGACTTTTTAGTTCGACCGGAGAGCGAATGGCCTGCACAACCTTCACTGATGCAGCCCGAAGATTAAAAATTAAAAAGAGCGATAGGTCAAGTTCATGTTGTAATTCAATCTGGCTTTTGGATAAACTGGTTAACAACTTTTCAAGTTGGACCAGGTTACAAAGGGCCGTGGTCTGGCCCCTGCGTTTCAAGCAGTACATTATCGTTTCCACGGGCAAGGCTCCTCAAGAGACATTGATGATGGGCTATATTCGAGTCACATAGATGCGTTAGGCTATAGAGGGTTTGATAAAGTACGTACAGTGTCAGCGCTTTACTCAAGAATTAATTATTCTCCAATCTACTCAAATGAATGGTGATGGTAGAAGAAAAACCGTTAGATTAGCGGTTTGAGGTGCTTGTGTCCCGTTCTAATTAATGGTAAAATGCGCGTGGGGGGGGGGGTCGCTTGAACTACTCGAGTTACAATGAGTCTTTTAAAAATCCTATGATTCTTCATAACCGTCATCCCGTAACAGATTTAATAATCAATTATTTCCACGAACTCGAAGGACACTGCAGGACGGCACAAGTATTGTAGGCCATCCGTCAAAAGTTTTGGATCGGAAGGGAAGCGTTTCAGTTAAGCGTGTTATTGGTGCATATTTATAGTGCAGACGTTAATTTTGGCCACCCCAAGGACAGATGATGGCCCCTCTTCCCCTACAGAGAACAGAAGTGGGATGGTATCTCTTCAAGTGTGTTGGGGTAGACTACTTCGGACCGTTTATGACTAAGCGTGGGCGGTCTTATGCAAAACGCTATAGTTGTCTGCTTAGTTGCTTACAGACCAGAGCCGTATATCTTGAGAGGCTTTCTGTCTTCCTACTGATTCCTTTCTCCAGTGCCTAATGAGGTTCTTTAGTAGACGAGGAAAGCCGACTGACATCTATAAACCGTGTGTTTTAAAACACCGTTGTAAAGAGTCTTACCTAATATCTCCGATAATATATCGGTTTTATGATGCATACATCAAAAGAGCTTAAAATATCTTTTAAAAAATAATCGTATTCATTATAACCTAAAGAAGAGGAAAAGAAGAGACTACTGCATAGAATTAAGTGTATTTGGGCTGACGTTTCCGCAACTCTGTCTTTGCCATCATCCTATAAACATATGGTTTCTACTTCGCAGATTTTGTTTTTCGTGGGAGAAATTGGGAACGCCACCGCTGCGGTAATGAGGAGATTGTTGTATTCGTTCCAATGAAAAGACCAAGATTAAAAAGCTAGCAGCGTTTAGGCTACTAAATTAATAGGCCAGACTGCTATAAATCAGAGGTGGTGTACAATACGCGAACTTAAAAAGTGGGCAATGTTCGGCCACCGATTAATCAAACGCACTATCACGCAGTCTTCCGGGGCAGATGTGTTCGATTTTAGTTTTTGTCTAGCCATAGGCACGGGACACCTCAGGGAGTCAAGCATTTTGCCCTGAAGCAACCACAGTCACCAGAGTTAAGCAGCAAAAAAGCATTCAGACATGCAACGCTCCGTTATATCGCATGAGGCGAGGACTGGTGTATTAAGTGGCAACCAGATCACGCGGGACAAGCCCAGTAGGGAACGTTTAGCTTTTTCAGACATTACGCCCTGTCAAATTTCCAGACGACCCGACTCTAACAAGTTACTAGCGCCAGTGAGCGAGCAGGAAGAGGATATAAGACAAATATCAACCTCATGGTATATTAACACATCCCTCACCACTACAAGTCTGACACTCTGGTATTTGTCACGATGAGCTTAGTGTCGCGACTTGAAATGCTGCCAGCCAACATGCTAATTGGTCCTTCTCGTGATAGGCTATCGTTCTCCTTCTTCATGTGCGCTTCAAAACTAAATCCAAATGAAGTCCGGCACACGTGGACTGACACCTCGACCGCCCTTTTTAACGAAGTCCACCGTTTGTCCAAGAGCATGGGGGCACATGGGGCGGAGACTTGCACTTTATTTCCTTTATAGTGGTATTAGCCTTCCGCTGAATCTACAGCATTCTCTATTTCTCCTCCATTTGGGCTCGGTGCCGTGGCAGAGTCAGGAAAAACGGAGGTAAGATAAGGCACAAATGGATGTGCATTGACTAGCTCCACGCGCACGCTCACTGCTTTCGGCCTTTATGACAGCCAATCACAGATTATTCAAACCCCGCAAGAACTCGGCAGCCAATAACACATCCGCAGTGGTAGGCTGACCTCAATCTGAAGAAGAAGATGCGATCACTGGAACAAGGACTTTATTTTCCTGACGTTTCGGATTCCGTCGGGAATCCTTAGTCATATAATCGTAAACATGTCTGGTCATTTGCCTTTAAGGCCAACTCAAAATGACCTCAATGCGGCGACTGTCGTCAGGTCCGCACTTCGAACAACGCCGCTCTAGCGGATGGACGTGCGGTCCGGCAGTCCATTTTTGCCTACCTATTCTCCATTCCTTCCGTAAATCATAAACTGGTTCTAACACTCTAGCCTCCCAGGACTTCTCTGCTCGTAAGAAACCGGGCCTAAAGATTGTTGTTACTGGAATTGAACTTACCTGACGCCATGCGACAGCTGATGCGGCAAGAACTTGTACATAAGCGTGCCACCGCATCGGCCCTGGTCCTATTGTATGAGATTGCCATGGCCGCCAAATTAAGGAAACACTGCAGCCTACATCTCTGTTCTGAGAGGTGGACATGTAGCGATCTTTGCCTGCCAGACGTCTGGCCTCCCTGTCGTGGTGACCGCCAAGCTTACTGGCGCGCGAGGCCTGGACCGCCCACTTCGATGTGCACCCACACACTGTCCAACCAATCCCAGGCCGACCTAGCCAATGAACGCACTCTCCCTCTGTCTGTCCACTGGCCTGACTGCTCTTAAACTGGCACTTGGGGACTGGTCAATCTCCTGGGTGGTCGTGTTCTACCAAGTCAGACTTCTTCCATTTATTCTCCTTTCTTCTGTGTACACAATAACCTCTTCCTAACACTCTGGCCTTTCCATGACTTCTCTTCTCTACGACTTAACCATGGTCTGTAGATCGCAGTTGCTATGGTTGAACTCACTTAACCCCCTGTGATAGACCCAACTGTATTGTCAATGGGCAAACGTGTAGTGCCTGAACTCGGCGTGCGAAGCTCGATACTTCACCACTTACGGCCGTTAGCACGTAAGCAGACCCTAAAGCTGACTCAAACCTAAACCCCGCTGGAAACGCTATGATGACTTCCGCGCTCTCAGCACGCCGGCCTTCACGCCTGCGAACGCACGCTCATCCGGCTGCCAACTTTCCCCAACCCACTCTCCACTTCCTCGGTACAGAATATATACTATTCCTCCCATCTGGCATCTCAAACGTCTCACACGCAGCCGGGCCCAAAGATCGCAGCTGCAGGACTCATCTCTATTAACTTAAACCACTGCAATAATTTTCGAAGCGCGGCTTTTAGTGTGGCATGAAAGATTCGAGCGCGTCAGGTTGTTGATGGTGAGGAATGTGCATTGATTAGCGTCGACCTCAATTTATCATCTCTCGCTCGTGTATCACTTAACAGGCGGAGTCAGGCAAAGAAACCAGCGCTGAGAGAGAGGGCGTAGTGGCTGACACATCTAGACAGCTCATCTGCACGTACCAAGCACACGACCTGCTCTCCACACAACACAGAATTTCACACACACACAGGGGTGGGTGGCTGGCTCGGATCTCACATATGTGGGAGCGCCTCTGGGGGTCAAATAAGGAGGGAGCCATCACAGCCCACCGCTCCATATAAATACACGCCGAGCTGGCAGCGAGGTGTCAATTATCTCGTTAGTTGGCGGCCTGCGATCAGCCTCACTGCGCTGACTGATCGTGTGTTCGCCTGCCAAGCCTTGCATACTCGCGCATGGCAATCTACCCCCACGTGCTGTTGTTCGATCCGCCGTGAAGGCCACAACGCTGTCTGTTTCTCGCTTACGGTCGGGTCGCAGCCACACGAGAGCTCGAAGCCACTAAGTGTGCACAATTGCTTGGTTGGTTACAGGTAAAAGAAAAAATGTTCTGGGTTCCTGTAATTCCGCGTGGATACACAAAAACAAGTGGCCTGATGCGACTGTGAGCCAAAGAATTCTGTAGAGCCCCTTGTTAAGCTTTCTCACAGTAAACTGTAGTGCACCTTACCGCCACTGCTGCCAGACGAAACTGACGCACAACTGAGGCGCATCTAAACGCACGCACAATGACTCCCCCATTCTAGCCTCAACCGACAGTGGCTTGACCTCAATCGGTCTGGACAAAGCTCAAGGCCGATGCTCTCGCCAGACGCACTGACGCACCTACTAATACATCCACGCCGGTTCGCCCAAGCGTGGTCCAGTCAATGACCTTCACAGTTGCAGTCAAAGGTGTTGGCTCGAATGTTTGCTCCCTAGACAGGACTTCGGACCTGGGCCGCCTCGCGGCCGGACGTGTGCTCCGATAGCTACCTCTCTCACAACCCATTCTTCTATCCTTCTGCAGAATAAACTATTCCTAACAATCTGGCTTTCCCACCGTCTTCTCTCCCATCTCCTAAGGAACCTGGCCTGGAAGATCGTAGCAGTTTGGGTTAACCGTCTTAGCCTTAGCACCTATAAAACCGCTGTCCACCCATATCAGTCTTCCCTGACGTCTATTCTGTTGTTTGCCTCATCACTTTTTGACACTGGCAAATCCGTACCAACACGCTTTTCTTCTAAATATACAATTTAATCAGGTCTTAACCATGGGCGGTTTTCCACCAGAAATCCAGCGCATGTTGGCACCTGCTTCTGACTGTCAAAGAGCCAAAAAAACTTTGCTGAATCAATTCGACTTCTGTTTCAGAACATAAATTTGAAAATAAGCACACGGCAGATCCAGAGGGGACCTTTTTTGAATATTTCATAGAATCCCAGGGTGCCACGCAATGTCACCACAACAGTGTATGCTGGCAACGGCGGAAACCAGTCCAGTCCTGGACGCAGTCAACACTAGTCCTGGCTTTGCCAGCGGTCTCTGCTGTCTGAGACAGCAATTCCGGGTTTTGTACACAATAAAGCGCTCATTCTAGCGACTTTGGCCTTTGCTCTAAAACGTGGAATTTGGTCTGATGCTGGCAATGTAATAAGCACAACTACTACTTAGCCGCTACAAACCCTCGTATTAGTACAATAATTAAGCGAACCGACACCAACAGGAGTTAGCCCCTGATTAACAAAATGAGTTCTAAGTCTACTCATATGCAGTCACCTACCTCACGTACTATTATCTAAACTGCGTATGAATCTTCACATTTTTCAGGTCTGGCAATAAGTTGCTAAAAACGGTGGTTTACCTGTCTGCCTTCCATGAATGTTCTAGGTGAAAATTCCTGAAACGGGAGGAAAAAGCTAACTCGGACGTCCAACTAAACTCTTTAGATGGTACTCCTTTTATACGATTTCAGCGTGTCGCTTACACTCCTTCAAGTTTGCTCCCTGAATTTGCACCCCCCCCCCGGCTATCAGGTAACTGTACTTAGTGTTGCTTGAACGCGAACGGATTTAGCGTCAATTGTAAAGTGAAAAAAATGCTCTGACACCTCATTTACTCTGCAACTGCGTCCTGTTCGGAAATGTTAGTCTAGTTTGGGTATTGAAGGAAGCAGTCTTTGGAACCAAAAATGATGTCTCAAACTAGCTTGTTTATGCTAGAATACTAGCCCACGGCTACGTACGCAGTTAGTTGTAATCTCTATGGGAAACAAAGCCGGATCATTCAATGTGACCAGGGTCCTGCAGGTGCGTCTTCAGCTGATAATGTTTAGGAAAAACAGCGATGCGCTTGACGCAGATGGTATGCGCCATAAAAAGGAAATGAAAAACCCGCCTTCATTGGTTCACCGAGGCTTCAACCTAGCCGCCACCAAAAAACTTCTAAAGGAGGGCCCAGCGAACAGTTGACAAATTGCCGGTGTTTGTTTGTTTTACCATGACCCACGCATGGTCTGATTTAAAGCTAAGCGAAAATCCAGTCGATCAGTTGACCAATCAGACGCCTATTTAAACGGGTCTGGGGACTGTGCCTTGTTTAGTTCAACCAAGGTACGATGACGTCAAATGGGCCTTTTTGCTTTGCAAACTGATTCCTGCCAGCAAAGCACATTCGCGCACTTGGAGGAACCGGTGAATAAGCCAGATTCTTGCCCAATAGTGGTACACAGTAGGGCGCTCATTGATCGTATTGCTGAACACAGTCGTCCCGTTGTGCCTTGGGGCTCGATCTCCAGCCCAACCAACAGCCATTCAGCAGCTAGTATATTCAAGTCAGACAGAAGTTGCCGGCAGAGACAAAGACGAGTCGGTTTGCCACTTGTGGCTTATTAGCCACCATCAGCCAGCCATACTCAACCTCAGGTACGGCAGCATCCAAAGCCTGCACACGCAACCTGTTGGGTTAGAAGACCAACGCCCTAGCGATTGAGTCACATGTTTATCGAGTGGTGTTAAAGCTAAAAGAGTAAGCTCTAACAGCTGTGATCTTCCAGCCTGGTCCTTTAGGAGATGAGAGAAGTTATGGAAAGGCCAGAGTGGTAGGAAGAGTTATTTCTGTACAAAAGAATCGGGAAAATAGATGGGAGAAGATTTGACTCGGACAAGCGCAGTCCGTTCCCTAGTCGGACCTGGGCCAAAGTGACGCCTGGAAACATTCATCCGAGCGGCCATCGTTAGCTGTCCTTGTCTTATGCAGCCTTGAAGGTGATTGGTTGAACCGCGCGAGGCTACGCACTGGCTTGGACATAGCCGAGACTGGGCATCTTACTAGGTCACACGCAACACTGAACTAAGGATGAACACGGTGCGTTCGTTTACACAAGAGCATGGTTTAAGGACAGTCACTGCGACTGTAACCGTGGTGGGCGACAGCACGATGAGTCAGCGATCAGGGGTTCCCACAGTGGCCGCTAGCGGCCACTACAGACTCGTGCTCCTGTCGGTTGCAAGCGGCTATACTGACATTGATAGTGGATCGCTCACCGCTCGTGTGCTTTGCTGACTTGAAAGAAAAAAAACACGTCCTATTTTTCTGCTGCTGGGAAATGATCAGGAGTAAATACAGTTTCTTGTAACTATTCAACTCTCAGGTGCCTGCCCTACCCTTCTCTGACTCCCTCTAGCGGAGCCGCCAAGACTTGCCACCGTTCCACCTCTGACGTCTAGATTTGATTAGAAAGATGGTAAAAAAGGAATTATCTATTCTACACATGTTTTGGCACTATCTTATGTTGGATGTCCCTATCTGGACCTCGTAGATATACTTCAGCTATCTTATATCAATAAGCAAAGCAAATAATGAGCAATTTATGGCGTTGAAGATGGTAAGCACGGTTGGATAGGCCAGCTGAAGGAAATTTGCAGACAGAACTGGTCACTATTACCACTGGTAAACGCTACATATAAGACGAGAAGGGTTTAAATCGCAATAAATATGCGATATCGTAAATGAATGAATATAACAGGAAAATGGGGAGCAGTAATGCAATACAAAGTAGCGTTACAGACATAAATGACGCAGTTGGAGTGGGAGGTGTTCCAAGACCACACTGTCCCCAGCATGAGTCCGCGGCAATATTTTCGCTTCAAAGAAAATAAAGGCGAGATCACTGCGACCGCATTTTTGTTTGTCTGAGGTTTCGGCTTGGTACTAGAGGCTATCCTCATAGACGATGAGCATGCAGCAAAAATTGACGTGCTTCCTTAGTTCAATTACGAGGAAAATGGGAGAATGGATTGTATTTGTCGTGAAGTTTAGTGCACGTCGTCTCACGGCTTCTTCATGGCGTGCGTCTTCGGCTGGGAACTGGGCCACGCCTCCTGGCCGCGCGAACGAAGGGCACGATAGCAGGGAGCAGTATGGCAACATGTCTGTTGATGGAGTTGGAGTCAGACACCCAGACGTCCAGTAGTTCTTGCCCCAGTGCCCCCTCCCCCCCATTATCTGCGTACCCGGGAATTTAACTTCTTGGCTTTCATCCAGGGTGTGGGTAGCGATCTGAGACAGGGGGTCGCCTCTACGCACTGCTCCCTTGTGTTCCATTATTCGCGAGCCAAATCATCCTGGTGGAACTACCAAAGCACGTCAGTTTGCGTTGCATGCTCATTGTCTCTAAAGGTGGAATCTAGTGCGAAACCAAAAGCTTAGAGAAATGAAAAATGCCGTACCATTGGTCCGGTCTTTATCTTCTTTGCAACAAAAGCCTCGAGCTCGCATATTCGGTTCCATTGTTCCCTTCATTCAAACAACTGACTCTAATTCGTGGTGCGTTACAGCTACAAAGCAGAGTAGTAAAAGTAGTCGACTGTAACTTCGCATAGCATGACTACCATAGCAACTGTTCACAAAATGCTTTCAATACACTTCTTGGAGGTTGTCCAAGGCGATGGCTTCCATGTCATTGTGAGAGACTCAGAATGATTTGACCAAACAAGCAAAGGGGTGAGCCTTAGAGTCTTGTTTAAAAGAAACTGAGGTGGGTCGCCGGGACTGACGGAGCCTTGTAGGAATCCACATTAAACATTAGGCAGCCTAGCCAATGACTCATCGCATGCAGTCTCCTGCAGTGTGGACTGGAAACACGATCACGCCATCTGCTAATTAGAGTGCAACATGTGATAGACAAGGAGCAGATTGGCAGGCCATTTTTCTGAATTACTATCACCTGCCGACATGTGTGGCTACAAATGTATCCATGACGTCGGCCCCATGGCCTGCCCTCAGGACGGGAACGTCAACTTGAAAGAGCTGATTAACCTCCATAATACCAGTTTCTGCGCAGGTCTCAGGTCAGTTCGGTCTAATTGCAGTAAAGTTTGTGTGACTCAAAAAATAATGGTGGCACAGGATCTGATTAACTACATTTATGATCTGCTTTTTTAAAGGCGTCGATCGAGACATTGTTGAAAGAAGTGATCGACAGGGAGCGATATATGGGCAGTCCCGCGTGCAGATAGTTGGCGCGACCGCAAACTTGGCGAGCGAAGGAACCATGAGTCAGCGATAGTGGCGCTGATCCGAGGGCCACCACAAAACCTCTTTCGAGAATGGTAGGTTCTGATCAGTGGATAACGTCGACGAAGAATTCTTAACCTTGCCACTGGGAGCAATCAGGGGTGTTTTAATTAGAAGTAGGATCCTACATGGACAGTAACTGTCTGGGCAGCCTACACTACAAGAAGTAGAGAAGCGATAAAGTCCTTCTGCACCACCTTCCTACCCTTCTTGAAAACTCGAATGCCGATTCGTGCTACAATTTTCTTACAACTTTTGTAAATGAAATTTGTGCTATATGTTGTCCTCTTGACACTGTTATGGTTAGGCCTGACAAAATTTCTTCCCTCCATCTAAAAACTTTGAGACGCCATAAATAATTGTTCTACAAACTGGATCTACGAAATAGACTAAGGAATGTGAACGTCCAAATAAAGCATGAGATTTCCAAGCTGAATGACCTCTTTGTTAGTTAGCTTTTTACTTCTTCTACATCTTCCTCTACTCTCTCCTCGGATGAAATTTGGAAGAGTCTTAAGCGTTTCAATGGTCAACGCAATACACTAGCCTATGTAGATGCTGACTTAGACTTAGATCGTTTAAATGCAAACTTTATCCACACTCCCACTGACTCCCATCTTCCGACAGACGCCATTTCCTTACTACCAAGTGTCTTTGTTCCTGTGTCTGTAGAAACAGTGATGAAGCATCTCAAAAAGGTTCGAGGTTCAACAACTGCCGGGCCAGATGGGATCTCACCGTTTCGCCTAAAATCCTGCTCTTTTCAGTTAGCCCCTGCATTGACACACCTCATAAACTTGTCATTCATGGAGTCTATGATTCCTGGTGACTGGCGATCAGTGAGAATCCCTCCCATCCCGAAAAAAACCCTCCTCTTCTGTTCCAAAATCCTTTCATCCAATTGTCTGCTCTTCTGCACTATTTAAACTTGCCGAACGAGTTGCCTTAGACATCATCACACCGTTTTCTTCCGCTTTTTTCGATCCCTTGCACTTTGCGTATAAGACTAGGCGTAGTACACTAGACGCTGTTTCTCTGGTAGTCCATTCTGCTCTAAGAGATTTCGATAAGGGCTGCCGTGCATACGGCTGTGCTTTTCTCGACAACTCCTCAGCCCTTAATACCATCCCGCGCCATTTTCTACTCAATAAAACTGCTGCATGCGGCTCTCCTGGCTGGGCTGTCTCTTGGCTTGGGGACTAGTTCACTTCCCATACTCAAATTGTTCGGTGCGGCAAGCGGAAATCCTTGGTCCTTCCCAATAACTGTGGATTTCACCAAGGGTCTATATTATCTCCTTATCTCTTCTCCCTCCACACTGACGAGCTACGACCTATGAATGCTTGTTTATTAAATGTGCTGATGATATGGTTGTTGGTCATCCTCTTTAAAGTCCGACACATCTACAAGTACTGAAGGATGGCCTGGACCACATCTCAACATGGTCGTCAGCAAATGGCCTTCTACTTAACGAGCGGAGGCCAGTCTAGTGTATTTTTCGACTGCGACCCTCTCTCAGTCCTGAAATTATTGACATTCTGCCGAACAAGGTATCCTCCTTCCGATACCTTGGTGTTACTTTGGCGCCTAATCTTACATTTGCTTTTCATATAGAAGGCCTTTTTATTAAAATCCGTAAACTTTTATGTTATATCCGCCGTTTGCGTACATATCACAAACCGCAAGCCCTAATCTAGCGATTTATAGATGTCTGCATTCTCCCCCTGATTATTTACTGCTCTCCAGTTATTTTTCCAGCTTTACTTAAAAAAGACCTGGTCACTCTTAAACGTATCCTCCGAATGCTCTCTTCAGCTGACGGTGTTTCCTATTATTTTTAGTTGACACTTTAAAATGGTCAAGTAATTTGCTGATCGCATCCTTAGTGAGTTTGCTCACCCTCTCCACTCTGAACTAATGGTTGCGAAGTCTTCCCGTACAATGCGCCGAGGTTTCCGTCATATGTCTTGCCGTACATCGGCATATCCGCACTCTGTTCTCCCATTCCTAGCACGCTACCTCACGTGTGAAGAAGCGGAAATTGAGAAGTTGAAAACTGACCTGCCTCCATAGTAGATGTGGATATCGTGTAAAACTTTAATTTGGAGTATTACATGACCTTTTACCTTTGACCTTTTACCATGACCCCTTATTTACCTTATCCTTTGCTATCCGTGAATGGAGGCATTTTTTCTGAAGGTTAAGGATTTTCAATCATAAATATAGCATTCCCCTCTCTCTCTCACCCTGCTGCATTGTTTGCCCTTAAACTTCGAAGAAAGTCTAACTAGGTGGCTGCATCTGTTGTTGACGCCGTCTTACTCTTAACGATTTATATATCGTTAATCGCACATTACTAATAGCCAACGATATAATGGTGAACAGAAGAAAAAGAGCTGGTACGCATGTGAAATATCGACAGAATCTTAGAAGCTTGTGTTCAAGCAATGGCAAGCGTGGATCAAGCTTCACTTTGTGTCCAATGCGTTTAAACAAAACGGACATTTAAGAAAAGTGGGTGAGAAGGTTAAAGGTCAATTAGTCTGGGACCTCGGCACATACCTCTTGGTTTTTAGTCTTTCCGGAACATACATCGATTCGCTCTCCTCCTCAGTCTCCGAGCCGGTAATCTCCGTACTATTTCCTTAGCCGATAGGCCCTCGCGCGTTAAATCTACATTTATGTGTTTGCGGCTGTAGGATTGCAGGTGAATTACTGGTTTATAACAAACAACGTTGGCAACCAAACACAGACGCAGTCCGCGTGCCCCTTTTTTTTCAACGCCTATCCCCCTTCGCTCGACGAGCAAAAAAACAAACTTTGAAATCACCTTGAAAATAGGTAAGGATGAATTTTATGGCCGCCTAAACAAGACACGCTAACAGGACCTGCCCACAATATATACGGATTTGCACTAAATTCTGGCGAAATCAGGTTTAGGCTTAAGGTGAGTGCTAGGTTCAAGTTTCGACCCAGGTTTAAGGTGGGAATTCGGGGTTCGGGTCACGATCCTATTAGAGGTTAAGGTTTGGGTTCGTGTTAACTGTAAATTTCCGGTGTAGGGTAGGGGGGGGGGCGGGTTCAAGGTCACGGTTTAACTTTATGTTAGGGTTAAGGCACGGAAATATTTGCCCCTCCTGAAATAGATCCCGAGACCACCTACGTTTAGTTGGCGTTGCAGCCCTTTTTCTGTGTCCTACCTACGCGGCAATGCAAGGCGTTCTTACCTAAAAATACCATATATTAGTAGCCCCCTGGCTTAAACAGGTTTCCGTCCAGCGGTGAAAATACACTGTCTTACATGCGTCTTACATGTCTTACATGTCTTACAGGCGAAAACTGACGTTTTTCACTCCTGAGCAGAATAAACGCATTAGAGTGGATGACTTGCGTGCCCAGTGTTGCATCAGTTGACGCTTGTATGCGTAGCTGACAGGCACCCGTCAGAAAAGACAAGATATGTATGTATGTGTGTAGGTGTTTTCGCCAGGACGAAGGTAGGAAGAGAGAGAGAGAGAGGGAGGGGGAGGGAGGGAGGGAGGGAGGGCGGCGCGCACGCCGCGGAGACACACGGTGCTGGCGGACAAGTTGGCGCATGCGCATTGCCAACGCGCCTGGCGTGACCGATGTGCGGCAATGTACCCTGTCAAAGTAGCCAATCGGCCAAGCGCCTGGCGAACTATCCAGACAGCACGAACGGCCCTGGGCTAACAACCCGGCCACTGTGGTATGCCGCATCTCCACCTGCTGGCAACGGGTCGGCGTTGGACTATAGCGCCAGTTAGCACGCATTAAAAGATACGCCAAAGCATCAAGGTAAGCGCTTGTGTACGTGTGGGGGGTAGGAAGGCGGCAAAAGATTGCTATGTCATATGTGCCGTCTACGATACACATACCAGACGCATTCATCATTTGACAGTCGGTTAACAGCCATAGTGTCTTCAGAGAGTGAAAATGAATCTAGAAGACGATCAGAGAAGAATCCAAGAAATTAAGACAGTATCGTTGTTGGCAGTATTTCCATGGCATCATCCCTCTCCCTCTGGATCAAGTTGTCGTCTGGCCTGCTGCCGAGTGAAACACAGGGCCCGTCCGTTTCATCTGTCCTATAATTTATTGATGCAGAAAGGTGCTGTCTTGACCAGTACTCTGAGAACTACTCGATACACAATGGGTCTAGGGTTCTCAAAGTAAATAAGATTTGCATTGTATCCTTATCATAGTGATGTACTTCTGGAAGTGCCATCGCTTATAGTGTGACCAAAAATTTCTCGATTTTCACTCGAAAATCAAAACTTCGAAGCGCTATGGTCCTTGTAAGAAAAAGCTAAAACCGAGTGGGATGTCTAATCCATCTGTTTGAACCCTCGAAGGCATTTCTATAAGACAAATACCAACATAAGTAGCTCTTATGGCTGACGGCTGCAGGTCACACGTTATTTCAATGAGTGTCCTTGCGATACTGCCTTTTGCAGAGAGCGTTGGAGGAACAGGCACCAGAAGCTGCTATTGATAGCTTCTGAAAATTATACTTAATGAACGCTAAGAAAAGCACAAAAATAAAATTTGTAAGGAAAACGGCAACACGAGTATATTACTCCGGAGCGGGAACATGGGAGACTCCGGACAGCATGTCCAAATGTTTAGGTCGACAAAACGAAGGTTTCCAAAACCAGAAGTCAGGGAAAACAGAGTTGACACAGCTTTTTACTGCGATAAAGGAGCTTTCCAAAGGGGTCTGCCAAGCGCTAGCTGCCAGTTGTGTCCGGCTGTACCAGTCGTTGTAAAAACTTCACTCCGGGACGTGTCCACCGTCACCTGCAGCCAATCGATCGAATGGTGCACATGAATTGGCTTCGAACTTAAGCACGCCTCCAACAGCGAATCGACTGGGAGCGTGAGACTGGCAGGACAATGCGAGCCTCGGGCAGCGATTGACAAAGAGCGTGCGGTGGAGGTTGTCACTCGCGAGTACCCAAGACTTGGCAAGTGAAGGCAAAATGTATCAGCACAGCGGCGCTGAGCGCGGACTGCACAGACTTAATATCAATTAGAGCATGGGAAGAAGAAGACATAATCGTTGTTGTGAACTCGAACACACGAAGTTTTACCAAATGGGAAGCCATGGAAGACTGATAAGGTTGGATAAGCCTCTACTGCAGGAAAGAGCTTTACAAGCAGCTTCTGTTAGCTGTCTCTTCGGACCATTGTTGTTGTGTCCGCTATTGAGATCACTTGATCTCAAGGCATTTCCTCTGCCACCTGCAGCCACTCAGCAAAGTGCTGCGCTCTGACTGGTATCGAGCTTTTGGCAGGTTAGGGTAAAGACTGCTGAGCTGCAGCATTGAGCCGCCTGGGAACGTGAGGCGGACAACGCGGATGGTTCCAGCAACGGTGTGAACAATGGCCTGAGGGGTAGGTTGCTAAGTCAAGTCAAGTCAAGTCAAGTTTCTTAAAGGAAATATAGGCAAATGCCTTTGAATTCCCTATTGGTACAAATTATTTAAGAAATGCTTCGGCACAGCCGAACATTTCAAAGAAGTCGTTTGCATAATTGTAGGCTTGTTTCAAGTAATACAATCACATGTGGTGATGTCAGTTAACACGAGCCAGCTGTGTAACTGAGCAAGAAGAGCATGCAGTGAAAAAACTCCTAAGGTATGGCTCATAATGCAAAATTGAATGTCATTTGTGCTTTGTAGGAGAAAAACTGTCGCTAATGGGAGAAAGTATGCGAGTACGCAAGGCTTGGCTAGCGAAAGCAATGACGCTGATCGCGGACCGTCACAATATAGCTCACTGAGGAAAAACATGAATTGAGCTAAAAATAAATAGATTACAGCGGCTAAAATGCCAGCAATTTGTAACCTGCCGTCTAGACAGCTGATGGTCAACCATATGGGAATCTAAATCCACATCAGCTGTCCACCGGAACCAACGTCCGGCCACTTACTCTTGCAGCGACTCTTGACTGTAGACATGTTATCAGTAACCCTTCATCTTAATCGCTATAATCAACCATCCGGCTACTGTGACATGATCGATAAAGGTCTAGGGGACTGATCTCATAAGCATAATCGGGCAGTGATGTGGAAGGACATGTGGTCACAGGTTCGCATGTATCCCCCCACTAAGGTGCATTGACCAAAATTAAATATAGTGTCAGCCGAAAGTAAAAATGCGCCTTCTTGGTTAGCTGTCCAGTAGGGCAAACGACAGTCTACGAAGTTGTCCGCCAACGTTTCAAAGAGAACGGATCCAAAAAGTCACTCAGGACGGCTCGCCAGAAGTCGACCAGCAAAAGGGGTAGTAGTAGTTGTGGTAGTAGTAGTAGTAGTAGCCTGGGCTTATTAGCCGTGGGCTTAATAACCGGCGACTACTTTAGTAGGAAGAGGATGATGATGATGATGAGGAGGAGGAGGAGGAGGAGGGGGAGGAGGAGGAGGAAAAAGATCGTTGAAGCATGCAGGTTATTGCTTCAATGTTACAGATTCTCGCTCGAAGCCATCATCAGAGACCATAGCAAAACACTTACCCATGATGATGAATTAAAGCACAAATGTGGATAGGACATCCACTTCAGATGTCCGTATGGTATGGCTAAAATTCTTGCATATAATTTTGTAGCACAAACTCCCTGTCATAAACTGGATAAATCCAGTCTGGTGTGAACAGGTCGCGGCTTCAACAAATAATAGCGAAGTCGACAACAAGTTTCCCTTAATCAGAAGCCAAGGAAGACCGCTGAGGCTAAACAACTTTTACTGTGATAAAAAGACTAATAAGAGCTCGCATCTTCTTAACTCCTCCCTCGGTCACTTGAATCTCTTGTCAAGACAGAGGGAATGCGATGAATGTACGCAAGCCTAATATCAGTAGAACTAATTAATGCACAAACAAAGTCCCTGCGGTCGCCTTGCCCTGCAAAATTAACTGGAAACCGGCGTTCGCGACGCAACACAGCCGAGCATGCCAGGCTAGCTCATATAAATAAATAAACAACTTTTTTATTCAACCGCTCAAAGGACGTTATCAAAACATTTGGACAACGGCATTTAACCAACACATACCATGCAGCAGATGCAGCCGCTGGATTGAATGTCTTCTTCGTCTGGAGTGTCACCCTTATATTCGATTTCATTATCGACCAGCAATAACCAACAAGCGTGATAAAATTGTGGTAATTAACAACTCGGCCGAGGGCAATAAGTCGCTTGTCGCATCAAGCGCTAACATGTGCGAGAGCCACCAAGGCATGTCTGCAGTGGTATTGTAACTGCTACCTATAAAAACGGCAGGACTGTAGAATGGTGATAGAGTCGACAACAGAAGGCTGCACAAGGCAGAAGCCATGGAAGACTGCTGAAGTTGGACAGTGTTAACTGTAATAAAAAGCTCAACAAGAGCAGGTGCTACGCACAGTCTCCTCAGGCCAGTTGTTGTTGTCTTCGTCGTCGTGTGTGTCTGCGCGTGGCACCAAACCGACCGTTAGCGTGAAGTGGACATCATGGGTGGCTTTCACGGCAGATCGAATAAGCGCGTATGGGGTAGATTCTCACGCGCGGACGCAATACTAGACAGGCGGAGGAAAAGTGACCCAGCGGTATTGGCGGACGGCCACCGATTCACAATTTCGCTGTCCTCTAACAGATTACAACAAAACTGCTTGATATCTTCTATCGGTCAGAAGTAAAAGGATCATGGTGACGCAAATGGACACAATGGGGCCAGACGCTGCCGAACCCAAACAAGGATAAGTCCTAAGAAGACTAGTCCCGAGATCAACACAATATGAGCTGGACCAGTTGGCAGCCTTCTAGTTGGCCGTTGTCTGCCGATGTCTGGCTTTCTTGTCGTGGCCTCAATCTGTTTGGAGCTCAAGATCGCTGCGGTCGCCAGATTTACTAGCGCGCGTGACGTGGACCACCCACACGCTGTCCAACCAATCACAGGCCGACCTAGCCAATGAACGCACTCTCTCTCTGTGTCTACTGGCCTGACTGCTCTCAAACAGTCACATGGAACCGGGTCAATCTCCTGAGCGGACGTGTTATTCCAAGTCAGACTTCCTCCATCTATTCTTCTTTCCTTTGTGTACACAATAAATTCTTCCTACTACTTTGGCCTTTACCGACTTCTTCTCTCAACCAAGTAACCACGGTCTGAAGATCGCAGTTGCTGGGTTTAATTCAACCCCCTGCGATAATGGTGTCTGCCCAATGTGATATGAAAACTTTACTTCTGATGTGGCCTGCCTTCCCTGTGTAGTTGTTGGCTTCCCGAACTGTCCCAGCGCATTTGGTTATTTTCCCTGCGCATTTGGCGATTTACGGACGTGTCCCTGAGTATTTGGTGATTGGCATTCGCGACTTTCTGCCGATAGCCCATTCGGCCCAGGCTACGGTTACTTCCCAATCCACCAGAGTTGGCCCTTCACGAGTAACAATATCTCTAAACCTTCTTCTCAACAGGTGGTACTACTTCCATTGCAAATGGTAGCCTTTGGTTCAACTCATACTAATACGGCATACTGATTTACTGTTGACGTTTTACGGGACCATCGGCTTTCTTCAGCCGACCTTGCATCCTGGCTCATTCTAGCCACAGCCGCCCACGCTGTTCTGCAATCTCACCTTGATACGTACCTCCCTCACTTAACTTAACTATTCTTTCTCCGAGCGGATTCTTTCAGTATCCTCGATACGGTCTCGAGGGGAGTACTTGTAGTCGGCCGGTGCCTGCCGATGTCTCGCCTTTCTGTCGTGGCCTCAATCTGTCTGGAGGTCAAGGTCGTTGCGGTCACCAGACTTACTAGCGCGCGTGACGTGTACCATCCACACGCTGTCCAACCAATCACAGGCCGACCTAGCCAATGAACGCACTTTCTCTGTCTCCTGGCCTGACTGCTCTCAAACAGCCACTTGGGACCTGGTCAATCTCCTGCCGGTCGTGTCCTCCCAAGTCAGACTTCTTCCGTCTATTCTTCTTTCCCTTGTGTACACAATACACTCTTCCATCTACTCTGGCCTTTACCAACTTCTCTTCTGCAGTAAGTAACCATGGTCAGAAGATCGCAGTTGCTGGGTTTAACTCACTTAACCCCTGCGATAGCCTCTCACGGCTCTGGAGATGGAAGGTGGTCTAGTCTTTGGCGGAATACTGCTCAAGTTTTTAGTGCTGTTTGGTGTGAGCGCGAGTAAACAATATGGTCCGGTACACTCCGTATTGCCGTCTACGCAACCAAGCCACCACCAAGCCACTCTGATAGATTCGCTAGCTTCAAACAAAATCCCTCCGGTTCATTATGTTTTAACCAATGGATAACCGCTGGAGTATTATTACGCAGATCAGCAAGAAGTGCAGTTATCTTTTTACTCAAACAGTTTGGGTTGTCACCGAGGCCGTCGAGTTTTTCACAATTGGGTAAAATTAATGATTCAAATCTGCAACCCCTTTCTACTAGTCTGTCTTCTGTTGCACGGTTACATTTTTTGTTTTAGTCACTATACAAATCCGAATAAAAGCCGTGAATTGGAAGGCTGCCAAATGACGGATAACTCGGACCGCGCAGTCAGTCCAGTGTGTGTCTTGTTGTGTGGAGTGGTTGACTGGCGGACTGAGAGTCGAGCTGCAATGTCTCCTTTTTAATGTGGCCTTTATGGCGCTCCCACGTACGCGGGGCCCTACCTAGCAGGGTGTGCTGTTATGACGCGCATTGGCGTGCTGGCCACGCTAGCCGCCGGCGTCCTCCTCCATCTCCGGTCTTCACGAATTTTTACTCGACATCGGGTCCCAGTGTGGGAGTGGTGAGAGAGTGGAGAAGATTCGCCGCAAGTCTACTCTCACTATACCCTTGTGGGAGTCACCGCATTGCCTTCAGCTAGCTGAAGCTCGTGGTGGACATCGTCGAAAACTTCGGTCTAACTGTCGTCATACCAATCCAAAAGTTCTTGCCGAAA
Organism: Ligula intestinalis; assembly: GCA_036362985.1. NCBI lineage: Eukaryota > Metazoa > Platyhelminthes > Cestoda > Diphyllobothriidea > Diphyllobothriidae > Ligula > Ligula intestinalis. The sequence continues at coordinate 90,369,090 of JAYGXS010000001.1, forward strand.
ATGTCCATTATGTGCCTCACAGATCTGTTGTGACTAGTTCAAGTCGAAGTGGAATTTCCCAAAGGCCCACCGATGTGGTTCTCGGTGTCTGTGACCAGCCAATCACAGTTGCCGCATAGATGCCTTTTGGGCCGACAACGAATAGCAAGCCTGCCTTCTGGCCTGACTGCTGCTAAACCAGAACTTGGACGCGGCTGGCTCTCCTGGCTGGTAGAATGCTCTCCAAGTCAAGTGTCTTTCCATCTATTCTCCGTTCCTCTGTGTACATAATATACTGTTCCTTGCACTCTGGCCTTTCCAATACTTCTCCTGTACTAAGTAACCATGGTCTGAAGATCGCAGTTGCCAGGGTTTAACTTACTCAATCCCCTGCGATAGATCCGTTGGCACAGGAACGGAGGCTCGTGCATGAATTAGATTACAGCGAGAGTATACCTACGCTGTGTTAACCAAACTTTCTCCTCCTCCCCGGTAACTTGGGTTTGGAGCCACGGCAAATTCAAGAACACTGGAAGGGGGATTTGATGCAGGTGCCTGGCACGTAGGAAACCCGCGCCTAGGTGTGCTCTGGCAGTCTGCGATCAGCGCAACTTCGCTGACTCTCAATTTGCCTTTGCCTGTCAACCCTTGCGTGATCGTACGTGATGGTTTCCTCAGTACGCTCCTGGTCGATACGCCGCAGATTCACCGCGTTGGCCTGTCCACCTCACACTCCCGATCGGTTTGCTTCCGCGCGAGTCTGGGCCCAAGTTTCGTGGAAGCTCAACGCCAATCAATGTGCAGCATTTCACGGACTGACTACAGGTGACAGAGGACATGCCCCAGGGCTATCGCAGTGGATTAGGTTAAGAGGTAAAATCTTGCCGCTGCGATCTTCACACCAGGTTTCTTGTGTGGAAGATAAGAAGGGAGACGCCAGGTTGAAGGAAGAGTTTCTTCTGCACAGAGGAATTGGGGAATAGGTAGGAGGAGCTTTACAATCGGACAAGCATAGGTCCGTACTCGAGCGGGGAAATATCTGAATTTTAGCCTGGCAGTCGTGACAAGCATCTACAAAGGGGCTTTTGTGTGATTCAGCTTTTAAGGTGAGTGGTCAGACTGATTGGGGTCAGTCTAGGAGTTCGCGCGTATTAGTGGTTGCCGCGTGAGGTGAGAGTTTGCCAAGCGTTTGCAAGACTTGTCATTGGCTGCTCCAGAAGCAGACCAAGACTGCAATCACGTGAGCGTTGGCGCTGATTGGAGTCACTACAGGATCCTGTAATCCCGCACACGGACACACAACAACAACTGTCCCGAGGAGACTGAGTGACGTCTGCTTTTATGAAGCTCTTTCTCGCAGTAAACGCCGTCTAATTTTGTCTGTCTTCCCTGATTTCTGATTTGGGATACCTTCTGTTGTCGACATCGCCAGCATTAACAGTATCACTACACTGTCTGGTCCATGCACGAGGGGGTCAGAATTGTAAAAACCAAAAAAAGTGAACAGTTCGGATCCCAACTGAGTGGGAGTACCACAGAAGTCACATTAAGAAGGAGACATGGCAGCCTGACTCTGCATCCTGGGAGGAGAAGGACCGAGTTATCCCATCAGTTGACAGCCTTATATGCGTTAAGACTAAGATAGTTCACCTTAACAGCTACGATGTTCCAGGTCCGGTTCCTAAGAAGAGGAGAGAAGTCTTGGGAAGGCCAGAGTAGAAGGAAGAATGTATTGTGTACACAACAGATAGGAGAAAGTGGCCAATCGGTTCGGCATGGCCGTGAGAGCCGCCTTAGCGCACAGCGTCACGCGCGTCCTGCTCAGAGCCGATTCCCAAGTGTCCGTCGGTACAAGAATTGACCAAGGACTGGAGAACGATTCAGGAAGCTGATTGGCCACGAGCGTTTCGGGACGCTGATAGGTCGACCAGTCGTGCCCCGGTCGTGCGAGGGCAAAGTTCGCGCGTCGGTGCGGACATGCGCCATTGCGCTGGGAAAGGCGCGACTAGGCGACCAAGATTTACCCTGCGAGAATACGTCAGTGGCGTCTCGAGTTTGAAGGTGGGCTGTAGAACCGCTATAGCCTTCTCCAGAGAAAGGCTTCTAGCGCACTGTCATAGATTTGAGCGTGTTAGTTCGTTCATAGCGCGAAATATATGTTGATTGCCGTCGACTGTACTCTGTCGTGCATCACTCGATAGGCCGAGCCTGTCAACACACTGATTATGAGGGAGGACGCAAGGACTGACAGAGCTAGACAGCTCATTTGTGCGTGCCAGACACACGACTTGCTATTCACACAGCACATTATTTCACACAAAGGGATGGGTGGCTCGGAGCTCACATGCGTGAAATTGCCATAGGGACTACGTGGAGAAGGAGTTGAAGGGCACACGCTCCACTTGTGTGAGACGTGAGGATTCTGTGCTTCTGGTGGGTGTATATAGCGCAGGGGGCTTGAGTAAGTTAAACCTTAACAAATGCGATCTTCAGAGCCGGTTCCTTGAGAGAAGAGAAAACACGGGAGGTCAGAGTGGTAGGCACAGTTTATTCTGTACAGAAGGAAGTGGAGAATACACAGGAGGAATTTGAGTGTCAGACGAGCAGATAACCGCCGGCCACGACGTCACCTCTGAAGTTAAGAGAGCGTAGGGGATGACCTGACATCCGGCGCATGCTTCGTTACTGTAGCGAATTAGGAAAGGTGCATTCTGGTTGGCTTGAATTTTCACGGGACCAATGCCAAGGCTCGCGGCAATGGCTCGACCTTGAGACGGGCAGCGTGAGCGCGCAAGGCTTGTAGGCGTAGGTGCGATGAGGCAGCGTATGATTGACAGTTACGTGTAGGCCAGCAGCTTGGCAGTCACAGACAAGGCGAGTCAGCGCATTGCTGCTGCTCATGGGTTCCCAAACGGTGCTAGCGGGCCACTACATATAGCAGTCCGCTTCTGCAATTCTCTTTGCCCGTCAGTCTCGGTCTACATGCGCATGACAACCTTCGCCAACGCGTGATGCTAGCCGATGTTCATTGGTCCATCGATTTTTGGAGCCAGACGAAGCCTCGGGGGATGTCCCTCGGTGGACAAAGGCCTGAAGATACAGCTTGTGCCAACTGTTTGTAGAGCTCGTGTACGCTCTCTAGCATCAACAGAAGTCGTCCAGGATAATATGTCTTTCCTGACTTCTGCTTTGGGAGCCTTTGTTTTGTCGGCCATTGGGAAATCTTGAGTCTATGCCCCATTTCGGCAGACGCAATGGACGGGTTCTTATGTAGTGTATGTGCTGGTGAGGACATAGGGTCCTCTAAAAGGGCCGCATGTTAGATGCGCTAAACCAACACAGGGACCACATCAGTGTACGGCAGACGTTATTTGGGTTGCGCTGTCATAACAAATTCAGAACATGGGATGGGGGGCGTGGTGGCACGCATACAGATGGCTTTGGTTGTGCGAGCCACCTGCGTCCGATCCCGCCTCCGGCCTTCACGACTCTGTCTTGACACCGGGTAGAGATGGCTGAGAGAAGAGAGAGTGGATGCTGCAAAAACCTGTTAGCCTGCTGCATTGACTCAGCTTCTTTTCGTCAGCCACGTCTTTGTGTACTCGCGCGCGACAAACTCCCCGCACCTTCTTTATCCGCCGCTACAAGAGGCCGCGATGTCCCGCCTGTTCTATGCTCCGCCCAGTGACTCGCTCGCTGAGGCGCACGTTACTTCGAACCAATCGATGCGCGCCGTGCCACCTGATTTGCTAAGGACACACTCCACACGCAGCGGACATAACTTATCGGCAACACTTAGCGTGCAGACGCAGCTGACTCGTAGCACAGCCTTTGGACCGTTCATTTCTATCAGTAAAGCTCTGTTCACCGACACCGTCTTCCCTGACTTGTGATTTGGGAGGGGGGCTACTCTTGTCGACACAACCTCTTGCGATAAATCCACTATCACTTAAAACTACTCCACACACAATTTACTGTCCCTCCACCGACATATTTGGAGCATACTGTTTACGTCATCACAACCAATGGTCGAACTGTCGGTTCGCAGGCCTCAGTGCGATCGTAATAAGGACAGGTTGGGATCCAGTTTACATTGTTGAGTGTGGGGTCGGTAGTGATAGTTGATGGGGTGCCTGAAGTGTTTTCTCCTATGTAGGTAGTGAGAGAGGCGGTATTCATCGTCTTGGTAGTCGCGGCGTTTGAGTCGGGATGATAGAGGTAATAGCGGTCAACGACAATGTCGACGGTGGGGCATTCAGAGGGTGACCACCGGTGGTGATGGTGGTTGCCGTAGGAGTTTAGGTCAGAATGTCGATAGGGGTGTTTGTTGAGGTAGCAAGTGTTGCCAGGTTTTGGTGCAGCGGGCCTGAAGATGTCGACGAAGTCGATCTGCGTGCGGAATGTTTGACAGCGTGGGAATGCTTGAGGAGATTAGATGTGTTCGTTGTGGAGTGGAGGTGCATGAAACATCCGAGTCGCTATTTGGCTTTGTCAACGGCGATCAGGCTAGCTAGTAGACTGCGGCGTATAATGTCTCCCTCCAAAGTTTTCTTAACCTGTGTCTTCCAAGACATTTAGTTTCCCCGGAAAGGTTCTGGTCCGGGGTGTAAAGAGTGCGTTTTTAACAAAGGTCTTTGAGAGTGCAGTCAACAGCATTTGTATGTTGCGCTTGAACAGCAAACTCTCCGTAATTTGATCGAAAGTATGGAGCGCATACAGAGAAAAGTCCTGTGAACATGAAATTTATGTCCGACCTTGATATTTCTGTATTATTACTCTGCCCCAACTGTGGGTCATGCCATCCACTCAACCTACTGCATGGTACGACATTCACCATTTCTGACGGTTCGAGCCTCGGTTAAATTTAATTCTTACATGTGCAGTCACCGGTTCGGACCCCACCAAGACTCCAGAGGTTTTCCCAGTTAGGTCAGTTGAATTATGAGAACCTTTCAAAACACTTGTGAATTTATGTAAAAGATTGGCTTGAAGGTTATTCACGTCAGTGGAAGTCTACATCTGTCAAAATATCAGCACGTAGTGTATCTCAGCAACGATGCAATGGATTGGTCGTACTCATTACACGAGTGCTAGTTGAAAACTCTGAAACCTGTTTCGCCGATCGGCTGATGTATGACAGAACTGCGGAGATTCCACCCGTCTGTAGTCATCAGCGTTTCGCATGTCCTCTCTGCTGTAATTGCAGTCCCTCCAAGTGAAGCCTCATCATTTTACAGCAAACAGTCTGGTGCGATGTAAATTCTCCGTCATGTGACCTTTGTCCTAACTAAATCTCCGTTCAGTGGCCTAGAGCTAAGCCGCAGACCGCTTATTGAAAATCCGATATAATATAAGAAGGGGTAAAGGAAATAAACAGCCCTCACTGGTGAGCCAAAACCTTAGCTGCAATCACTTAGGCACAGACTGACCTGCGCAAGAACGACTTTCCTGGGATTAAGAAGAGATGCTTCCACTGGCCGGAGCTTTCCCGAGAGGGGGTTTTACCTCTATCAGTCGTCAATCTGTACCTGCTACAAAATGTCATCTATAAAGCCAAACTATCAGGAACGAATCGGAAAGAAAAGGATCGCGGCGGAGAATGTCAGAAGCAATAAGGGCACCCATTCTGCAAAGGTTAGGGCATCTTTTGAAATCGTTGTCGTAAATCGAACACTGTGGCGCCTGATATGGGTTCACGAAGTTCTAATGAGCAGGTACTTAACGGCCTGTTCTGCGTCACGGTCAGAAAGGACAGAACGAATGATTACAAACGAATATTGCACGTTTTTTATGTTGATATTGCGTGTGCGCACTCTCGTCCGTTTTATTACCACCCGAAGTAGATAAACACAATAACTATAAGATGCGAAATAAACTGATCATCTACCTAAACACTTACACAATCGGGGAGGCTGCTGCTGCCTCCCTAGTGAAGATAATTTGGTAAACCTCAATCAAGAAACTGGGTTGCGCTACAATTTCGTGACACGGTGACTTCAGACGGATAGCTGGCCATCGATCGTGTCAGGGGCCGTGTTTCGACAGGGCTTAACCAATTTAAATCACACCCCGACCAGAAACAGGAGCCTCGTCTGCGATATTTAGCAATTCCCGTTAGTCCATCACACCCCTTATATTTAAACTGACTTTCCGTGTCCTTTAGATCATAAGACAGGGCTGCGCTGTGGAACCTTGCTGAACAATGTCTTAAAAAACCCTAGGAGTGGTTACGTGGTTACGGGATTCGGCCGTACAAGTCATGTATTCCCACGCAACGCACCACCAAGTACATCCAGGTAGAACCCAATCCCCCTTTTTCTAAGTCAAAAGCGCTATATTTTATTTACACGACTGTACAAGGCGACATGTGCCCAAGTCCGCAGACAACGGAATTCAAGATGATTGATGATGCAATCATGAAATTATTTGGGGCACTAACGATCGCACGCCATCACTGCGAGACAATTCGTGGACTGGGTATGTATGATGCAGCTTTATGCGGCAGTGTCTGTCCGCGTCTATTTTTTTAAATCGAAAGCGCGGTAGCAAGCCGGCCGGAGCAGCCACGCACGCGTTTCCTGGAGCGGAAAAAAATGACTACTGGCCAGCTAGTCGCGCCGACGAAAGAGCCCTTGTCCTTAGCCACAATACGAACTTCCTAGGACAAAGTGCAGAATAAAACCCTTATAATAGATGCAAGACAGCACACGGGCCGCAGAAAAAACCGCGTGAGGAAACCAGACAACTTCAGATCAAAGTTCTTAAATGAGAAAGAGCTCTACACATTCACAACTATGCAAGGGTGGGAGAAGCAGCAAGGTGTGATATGAGAGGCTGTAAATTTTCAAACACTGTAACCGTAAAATGCGCGTTGGGGGTGAGGGTGTACAGGGGAAATGAGGCACTGGGGTTGGAGGACAAGAAGATTCGCGGACTGACTTTAAGACTTGAGGTGCAAGTGTGTTTGACTTCAGGTGGTTGCATCTACTGGGACTCTACCAACTCGCTTGGCTACGGGCCCGTTTGCTCCCTTTTCACGACGATTGCCGGTCGATGGTGAAGTGCTTGGATCTCCCGAATTTTCCGAGCGCCTGTCGGGACGGCGACCATTCCGCCGCGGACCGCCCCCGCGTGAGACAGGTCGGCCTGCTCTTTGACTATCAGTCATCTCAGCACCGGAATGGTAGTTATTTTGAGCATTAGCCGATGGCCCTAAAATAGTAACTGGAAAGAGTCAGCTTTGTCGTAAAAAAACGTCTAAGCAGTTGGAAGAACGCGTACAAAATTAGAACTTAGACAGCAGTTAAACAAGCACAGACTACACTAGGTGATGCGACGGCACGAGTGTTGTAACTTAAGCATTGCTGGCAAATCAGTTGTCTGATAAAGCCAACCAGAGCCGGCTAGGAGCTACGATGCCTTAAGACAATGACCCAAACCACCGTTAAGCGTGACACACAAGTGCATTTTATGGCGCTGTTGCATCGCTCTCATTATTGATCACGTCTCTTTTCTATCTTTGCATTCGTCCAAAATTTACTCATCTAAAGTGTCCACCAAAAACGGGCAAATTCATGTAGCCAAATAAATTTTAAAAAGAAACTGTAGGTAAGAAAATGTAGTGGAAAGGTCAAGATTCGCTTTAGCAGTCAGCACTTCTTTGGCAGACTGACAATTATGCGGTCAAACATCGAGGTGGTCAACTGAGGAACGTCAACAAGTGGCTTGACTGTCGAGCCACGGTTCTCCAGTAAAAATATATAACTACGGCTTTTTGCAACAGAGGACCTTGGACTGGATCTTCAACGGCGCTGTTAGACTGAGAGGCCCACTGATGCTAGTAAGGTTAAGGTTGGAACAAATAAAGTTAAGTGGACCCGCGTTTATCGAAACCCACGCACCTTTAGAAAATAATGAAACGGACAGGGTTAATAATTGCGCACAAAATCGCCTTATCATAGTGCAGTCATAAGGCCTTTTAATTAAGGCGATTTACGCGTCGTGGTCGAAATTGGGGAGAAGACAAGACAAACCAACTGTACTGATGACAACGAACGAATTTGAAGGTTAAAGCCCAAATCTTGCGTTTTATCTTACCAGATTTTGGTACGGGAGGTGGCAGCGACACCTGCCTGTTACCATCAGCTGGGCGATTCGGACCACGGGTTTGCTGGGTGTTCCGACGATACGGGCCACGGTAGTGGGCAGGACCATCATACTGTTCGCTCTCCGATGTTTGTTGTCCATCACCGTTAGACGTGGCGCCGTCTCTGTGGTCAGCTTGGCCATGGTTCCGGTTGCCCCAAGCAACAGATGTTCCCTCTGAGTTTGACTTACTACGAAATAGAGACAAGTGGTTGAAGTGAAAATGCCACTATATGCTTTAAATCATGGTAAAAGCGCAAGGCAAGGGTTCGATTAATCAGAAATTTTAGTCATACTACTGAATGTTGCGCAGCACCAATGAAACTGCAATCAATAGCTAGTAGAAATGGACAAGATAAAAAACAGCCCGACATGATGGCCCTTGAACGAGGCAGAGACACGCTTGTGAATATCTATGGCATTAAATCGTCATGACATTTAAGACAACGAAAGACCAGTTTCCATTATCTAAATTGGTGTTTGTTCTCCTTTGTGGTCATTATTCCGTCAGCTGTCTGGGCGTCTGTGTCGGATAGTAGAGCGACCTAGAAAAGATAGCTGCGAAATAAGACAGTTTAGTTTTCAAACAACCAGCAGCGACAGCAACCAAGGCGTTTAGGGTTGGGTGTAGCATACCTACGACTGATAGCTGCACTGTGAAATGGCGGAAATGAACCACAATTAATCAAGCCTGTTGCCCACTTTCGTCATGCGGTTAGATTCTTTAGCCGAAGTGCTATAGAAGACAACCTCGAACAAAGAATCCTTAAGTTCACATGGGAACCGCCTAGTCAAAATTATCAAGCCTCATCAAAAATAACCGACTTTAGTATTACTATTAATACTGCGACGTTCACAGGAACTGACACGCTCTCCACCACAGGTAACGAAGACGCTATCTGGATTACTCAAAAGAAAACGGGCTCTTGGCATTGGATACTGAAGTATGTAAACCTGCATCGCACACATCAGTACAGTATAGGCGTTGGCTGCTCTGTAGGTCGGAAATTGTATCTTTCCCAGAGGTCAGTGAAATATAAATCGGTGGGTCAACTGCCGCTTCACCCTATATTACCACGGCCAAAAAAACTCCTGGTATATACAGTTACACTCTTCCCTCTAGGAAAAAGTGAACAGTTCACTACGACAATTAGCGGTCAGCTTAGGTACGGCTGTGAGGGCACTTCACTTACTCCTTTGTTATCACTGTATATGCCTATGTATTAGCAGTCAGCCAGTGCGATGATGAAATCAGGCACTCACAGTTGTGAGAAGTGGACGTGACCAAGTTCGAAGACTGACATATCACCTGATTGCTCTCCTCTGCACCGGAGCTCCAGCTTTCTCTAGGCCACATTGTCTACTGACCTCTCTCAGGAAGAAGTCAGTGATAGCACATGGAGACTATGCAACAAAGCACGGGGAGATAACGGTAAACTTGCTGCGACCTTAAGTCCCGTGTCAACACTGGCGCTTCGGTTCCATAAGGCTATTGAACAGATCTGAGGAGATGGAATGGTTCCCTATGAATGCGACTTGGCCATTTTTTCAGACAGATTAAGCGAATGCGAGAGATATGGCGGAACAAAATCATCGACACAGCTAAAGCCGATCCTCGCCGTTGGCATTTTGGATGCCTGAAATGGACATAGATGTACCGACCATATATTCACGTTGCGACGCCTTCTTTGATTTCACCAGCGATCGAGGGTTGTCCTCTTTAGTTACTTGCTGAATCAACCGATTGCGTCAGTCGTGAGCCTGTGGTGATGGAGAGTTTCGCTATGACCAAGGCCTACTATCGTTCCGCCAATGCGCGATTCCCAATCAATAACAATTTCCCTTATCTTATAGCATTAAGTGTGGCGATTGACAGTGTTGTTGTTCGCCACCCATCCTGTTCAACTGTGTCCTTCACTGGATTCGCAAAAGGACGATAATCAGGACGGTGTTGAGCGTGAGCTCAGGCGCTGGTTGACCGATATAGACTATGCTTACGCGGGTTAATGAGGCCCCGAAATCAGTTGAAGGATCCGCAAACGCTGGGAAAACCACTGTTCTGGAGCTGCGGTTCTGGAAATGAAGGGCACTCTTCGGCGTTCCTGACTTCGAACTTTAAGAACGTGGACATTCCCAAATACCACAAGACGAAACTGTCACCGGGTGAAAAGATTCAATAAAACACCGTTTAGGCAGACAGTATTACCGGCAAAGAGGACTGGAATGGCCATTTTAGCAGAACAGGAAAAGTGAGTTCTGTTAGCGGTCGGTGAAAGTTCATTAACGAGTGCCAATAGCTCCCGACCTAAACCAAAAAGACAACGAGCTCGTGGCTCAATGGATAGGGCGTTAGATTCTGATCGAAAAGGTCGCAATTTCGAGCCTTGAGTGGTGCACCACTTGGGGCTTTGTATGGCTGGCTGACGACGGCTAATAAACCAGAAATGGCCGTTCCAGGCTCTTTGGTCTTTGCCGGCAACACTAGCTGCTGTCAGGGCCCGAGGAATGAGGCCAGAGGCAAAAGTGGAACGGGACAATTGAGTTCCTTAAGCGAGTGACAACACCGTCTCTTAAACCGATATTGGTGATTGTGTTTTTATTCGCCTTACGGGAGGGGGCATAAGGGGTATCGACACACAGCTTGGCGTGTAGCCGACACCTATTCGGTTAACTCGCCTGTGGGATATACGAATGGAAGAGAAGCCAAAACTGAGGATGTATGGCCACAGTGGCCTAAGGAGCATACTTCGAGTTGGGTCAGCCAAATTCTTCTCCACTGAGTATCAGCCTTCCATACATTTCTAGAATAGCTCAGGCCATCTGAGAATGACCACTGAGGTGGCTTAGGGGGCGCTTTTCTTCGAGAACTTTCATAAATGCTAAGTCGTTGCTCCTGATCCGCCACTACCCACTTAGAGATCTGGTCAAAACGTCGCTCAACATAGTCCGTTAAGATGTGTGGGGTGGTTATTAAATCATCGAAATTGTTCTCCCCTAGTTCGAAAATGAAATGAATTAAACTCCCTGGATCTGTTGGGAGGTGTCTAATTCGCGACACAATCGAGGTCAACTAAAGCAAGCATGATCACAGGCGTACCAAGTGCAAGGCGGAAACAAATGTTTATGTTATTTATCTAGGACTTTTAAGTATTTGGGGAAGTCTGTAAAAGATATCAGGATCCACTTTGTTTTACGATCATAACAAATGTTTGCCAGCAGGAACAAATAGGTTGTGGAAGATTTAGAATGCAAAAGATTGTAAAAAAATAAGGACGGCACGAAATTAGTCACAAACACTAACCTAGAGCGCTCTCTGCGGAAGTGTCCGTCACCTTCCGCAAAACGGCCGTTTGCCAGATGATTCGCAGCCAAGCTCTGTTGAAGACGGTCAATTTCCTTCAGATTTTCGATATTAAAGTTTATCAGCAACTTTGCGTCGTTGATGGCAGAACGAGTGCCTGTGAAAGCGAATGGGACACAGTTTGGAACAGTGGCTTCTTCAGCACTCTGGACACGAATTCTTGCAAGTCCAATGCGGTCTACTAGGGCTTGAATATGACGGTTCTTTTGGCCGATGATTCGAGAGACGTATTCTTGAGGGACTTGCATGATTTCGGTAGCGTATTCCAGTACCTTCTTGGCGCCTTCTACAGCTTCTTTAGTCTACAAAGGAATCGAAACGTTGGAGAAAGATATAAGTAGGAGCAAACAGGCTACTGAAATCATACGACTAGTGCCTTTATATAGACGTACCTTTCCAACAACCTTAAAAGTACAGGTTTCGGGACGCAGCACAACACTCACGACACCGTCCAGAGCCCTGGCGCGACGAATGTTAGCTCCGCGGGCGCCAATGGACTGTCCAATCAGGTCCGGGGAGACAGGAAACTCTTCGTGGAAGAGGGCGTCGCTCTGTATGCAAATACAATAAATTGTACTGCAGAAAAGGCCATTTTACGCAAAGCTGCAGTACTAACCGATGTAATATTCAACGGATTGAAACTAAATCTAATATCTGCGAAGTCGTTTTAGACAAGTCTGTTGTTGTTTGAAGTAACCACTTCTATAGAAGGGGATGGATTCTAAAATATTTCACCAGCATGTCTTCCATGGGAGAGAAATATGCATATTTAACGCCATAAAGGTAGGAAAGGCTAGAATAACAATTGCTAGCTTATTTGCTGTCAGGTTCCAATCGTGCTATCTAGTCCTAGTAGCGGTGTGCTCAGGCTTTCAGTCACGGTTCATCCATTTGAATGCCCCTACCAATCAAGCTACCAGGTCTGCGTTGCCAGTCAAAAGTGGTAACCGAGGCTCTATGGCATTCTTCTTAGAACAGTTACAGAAGACCAAAATTCCCTTTAGTACAGTTAATGAATTGACAAAGAAGTCATCCATTTTAGTGCTGCAAAATATGGGCAATAAATAATGCGTTACCTAACAAAGAGACCTTATAAGCACTGACTGGATTACTGAGGATTTTCGACCTAGCAGACATTTACCTTCCAAGTACGGGTTTATGAAAAAAACTACTTCCAAATAAACTGACCTCTTCTTTGAGAAAAATCAAAGCTAGAAATTTCGACTTGTGGATTCAGGCTTGATCTAGATCTAATGAGCCGAAATAGGTAGACGCGGGACTACATATTTCGCTAACTCCAGAGTTTCCTAACCAACAAAACGTTATCAGGGAAAACGCCATGGCTGAAGAGAAAACGGTACCTTGCCTGCTTGATTCTCTTTCAGCTTCCGATTTATTTCGTCGATTTGGTGCAGAATGGCGAACTTCTGACGTAGCATCCGAGCGATTTCCGGTCCGAGAGTCTGCGCCTTCAGGATACCTTCTGCGGACGTGCAAATAACCAGGAAGTAAGCCTTCGTTTCATCTTCGAGGTTAGCCTGGCAGCCGTTTGGCAGTTTGATTTCGGGTGTGACCTTGCACACCAGCATTGAGGGCCCACAGGTTCGGACGATGTGCTGCAAGTTTTGTTGCTCTTGAAAGCTGTCAAGGAGAGCTTGGGAGTCAGAAATTGTCTAATAGAACGCATTAGGCCTGTTAAATGCTCGACGGAAAAAAAGCAACCTCCAATGGTGACTAAACATATGTAGTCTTTGGAGAAACGGAGTACGATTGAAAATACTTTGCGGAAATAATGGAAGCACTTTTCGGGAATAAAAAGAAAGCATGTTTTAGTGAGATCGAACAGACAAACAGAAGCGTGTCATGGAGTCTGATTGACGCCGGACCTAAAAAACAACATGCTGTTTTGTGTGTGAAAACATTGACTTTACCACTTCCTTAAAAAGAACATTTTGTAATTTTCAGCCACAATTGGTATCAAAAATGTTTCAGTTATAGAGCCTTTGTTGGCCACCAATCAACATTAACGAGATGTCCCTAGTACGTACATTAACATAGCCCAAAACGTATATGACATAACCTGGATACTTATTGACATAGTTACAATCACTCAACATAGGCCTGTTGACATGGTGACAAAATACAGCAAAAAAGGTTAAGGGACCCAGAACCGACTTTGATAGGTAATAACCACTACTACAGGTGCGAACCTACAAACTTTGACAAAACATTTGACAATAAGCTGCTGCCGTACATAAATGATGTTTTAAAGCAAACGGGTAAGTAGCCTACAAAATCGGTTGTCAGCATGGCAAACTTCCTGCGACCACTATTCAGTAAGAACAGATTCAACTTTTTTTATTTACTGGTATTGACGGCGGCAGTTTGTCGAAGATGGCCAAGGACATTAGCTTGAGTCGGACACACCATTGGAAATAGCAAAGGTTCATTGTCCGGTGCAAGAAGCAAATTTGCACAACTCTAGGACGAGACATCAGTGTGCATAGGGGCTTTCATAAATACAGTGGGGTGGTCTTTATCGCGGTCCCGCGTACTCTGATTTCTTCTCGGACAGGTCTCACAAGAAGATCACGGCTACTTGTGGAGAAGAATGAGCGCGCCAGGCGCACTTCGGTTCTCTAGACATCACTTCACTTCCAGAGACTACAGTAGAGCCTCGAGTGACGAGCAGCTCCACCTATGAGCATTTCGGGTAACAAATGAGCCACGCGCAGGAAATTTGTTACGACTGACGATTTTACGCTCAGTTAACGAGTGGTCAGTGCGTGTGTGTGCGTTCGCCTTCTCAGCTGCAAGGTTAGCTGAAGTTCTGTCCGTTTCGTCCTCGTTCTACCTTTCGCTTCGCTCTTCGCTTCCACTATGCCCTCAATGTTTCCTCTCTTGTTGTCTGTTCGTTCCTTTTCTCCATCTCTCGTTATTGCCTTTCGCTCCCCTCCCTTTCACTCGTTTCTTCTCTCCCTCTTTCCTTGCACAATCCGCTCCTCCATGTTTATCTCCGATCTCTTTTCCTTTCCAGCGTTGCGCCCACCCCAACTCAGGCGGCTGACAGTGAGGCGGTTGTTTGTTGCTTTGTCGGAGAGTGAGGAGGGCCCTGGGCGCACTTCTTTCCTCACTATGAGGGATCCTCACTAATAATTAATCCGATGAGCTTGAATCTATCGCGGTGCGCTAAAAACCTTAGCTTGGAGGGTTGACAGCTGGCGGGTACCTCGGACACAGCAGTCGGTCCCGTGTCTTGTTGTGTGGTGTGGCATTCTGCGGGCTTAGAGCCAGATTTAATGGCTCCTTCTTCATGTGGCTTTTATGGCACTCTCTGTCGGAAGCATACCTAGCGAGACGTACTGTTTGGTACGCGTGTTGAGCGTTCGTCGCGCCAGCCATATGTGCCCTCCCGCATTATTTTTTCTGGCCTTCTTGACTGTCTTGACAACCGGAATTAGGTGCGGTTGTGGTCAGAGAGGGGGGTAGACTCGGCGAGTTTGCCTTCACTGTGCTTCCACCGCAGTCACCGCGTGCTTCAACTCGTTGAAGCTCGCAGTGGAAATCATCGAAATCGACGGTCGAACTATCATGTGTGTTCGCCGTGGAGATTAGCTCTAAGGCGTGGGTCCTTGGTCGCCTGCAGCCAACCAACGGACAGATGCGATGTGACTTACTACGTTTCGCAAGACGAGCATTCTACATAACCAGCTCAGCGTTGGAAAGGACTTAACTCGTTAACCTAGCTTCCATGGTAATTTTAAATAAAACAGTCAGAAATGGGCAACCATACAAGTGAGAGATAGCCAAATAAGTACCACAGTCCTGATGAGGAGTATACAGTTGTGTTACATGATAACCTTTGTAAGAGTTAAGTAATCTGGTCGCAAACAGAGTTATGAGCGAGGGAAAGACTTTTTTTGGAATTATTTTCAGGCATAATGTTGGCAGACAATGGATAGGTGATTTAACTATGATGGCGAGCTATTCTCAAGTTGGCAAAGTTTTGTTCAACGAAGGTTGTTCTGAAGTCTTGCGCCTGAAGAGCGGTTTTAATTTGTTCCAATCTTCAGGATACCAAGTCACAACTGTGAACACCAGGGTTTGTTGGCAATAACTAAACTTGTTTATAGTAACTGACCACGTGGCCTTTGTTCAGAACTCCATTAAACTACGTGAATACGCAAACATACTTAAACTGTGTCTAGATTCTTAAAAACGATGGACAACGCAAAAGCGTCAACAGCGAACTTTAAAAATCAGAAAAACGGCCTAAACAATTAAATTGACGGACACCAAGACGGCAACAGACGATTCAAGGATAATTACAGTGCATATGGATTGACACGATGGGAGGTGGTTCCGCAGAACGGAGATCTAGCGGACCGTCCAGTCAAGAACGCAGTTAAAAAAGATGAGAGGCAGAACACAGCCAGGTCACGCGCTGGTGAACAGGTGAAGAAAAATTTTGATTGGAACTCGCGCATTGACGGCAAGATAACAGGCCTTGATCATCGCAATGCAAACAAGGCAGACGGCCGTCGATCGTTGATGGACATGGTGAAATTTAAGAATGCACAAAAATGCGGATATATCCTCGGTACAGCTACTTACATTTGGGAACACTGCTCGTTAGGGTCTCGCCCTCGACTCATACACACTATAATCACTAAAGAATGACAACTGTGAGGATCCGTTCTAACTGTGTTTTTGTTGTTACTCCGCAGTACTGCTTGCAGTTCTGAAGGATGGCCGAGTCGAAGTCATAAGGAACGATTTCATCTCCTGGAGCCTGGGTGACAGTGTCGACACGGGACTTCGAGTTTTTAGCGAGTTAACTGTTTTCATCTCGCATTCCGTTGCAGTCTCCGAGAAATACCAAAAGACATTGCGTTGGCAATAGGAATAGGCAACTTCGATCCAGAGAGCGAGGTGATATGACGATCTTCGAAGTTGGTCACGTCCACTTCTCACAACCGCGAGGGGAGGGTTTTATAATCGTACTGGCTGACTGCTGATACAGCTGTATATACAGTGATGTCAAAGAAGTATGCAAATAGCGCGTAGTCGTATTTGAAAAACCGGTAATTGATTGGTTCCCGTGCAAGTAGTGAACAGTTCGCTTGTTGTTAGGGGGCGATCGGTACGCCGTACCTACCAGAAGTTCTGGTGATATTGGGGTGAATGGGGAGTTGATCCACAGGATCTACATTTCACGAGCGTCGGGGAGAGTTGGGGTTTCCAACATCGGACAAAGCCGCGGACACGCACATTGTGATGATGCGGTGCGCGCTTACTCTGGGTTCCAGTATTACAGCTTGTTCCAGGACTTCAATATAAACTGCGAAGTTTTCATTTTCCCATAAGACGCGATCGTTGGATCGAAAAGTTTATCGGTCATTTCGGATTCTCACTCGAATACAACATCAGAGTCATCGTTTGTCCTCCGTTGAGCAGTCTAATTGGCATATTCATTACACGCATCAGAGATCAGGTCGGCCCCTATGGACGACGTAGGGTGGGTCGTAACAATCGAGTCGACTGTTTTCGAAAATGGAGAAGTTACAGTATAAGCGGGTTGCCTATGGACGCTCCGATGATCACTTACAGATTGTTTCCAGTGTTTCTACTAAAAAAGGCAACGACACGATGATAGTGGACAACAAGCTTTGTTAATTATGTTTCCGCTTTGCCGTGCAATGCTGTGGCTATCGGGCTTCTTACGGGGTCGTTGATATTCTGAACCTCAACCCTCAGCGTCTTCGCATTGTCGCTACACTGCTAGTCCGCGACTGCCTGTTTGCCAAACTCGTGAGCCCGCCTTTTTTATATTTAGCTTTCGGAGATCGGTTGCCTACCCGAAGCTTATGGACGCATCGGGCAACTGGCAGGCGGATTAGCGGATGAACTCTTGCTACAGCTATTGCGAGTCTTTCCACATAAGCTTGATTTGCAAAAGTTTGCACAAGATAAACATAAACTGACCCATGCAAACTATGTACGGGAAAGGATTCTGACAACAGTGCTGATCAAATTTATTAGGTTTGGCTTTGAGAATCATGATGTTAGTCGTTGCTACAGTAGAAAGCTTGTCGGGTGTGACATGATTCATTGTTGACTGCATACAGACCTTATCTTCGGAAACTTATCTGAAGTTTCGTTCCGAATGTTTGACCTCGTAAAGCCAAACCGGGGTTAAAATCGTGTGAGGACTGAGTCATTACAATTTCTACTCGATGCGATACTGCTGCCATAATAACTAAAGTTGACAAAGTGAAGCCCGACATTCGTCGAACATCTAAAACCCGACTTTCTGGTACCTCCGACTGTAGAGCACCAGTCCCAGTGCTACGAGGTGCTGGCAAAATCATTTCTGGACTTGGTCGGTGTAGATATAAGTAGACAACATTGATGTAAATGAGAATTGCACGTAACAAAAAGATAAATAATAACACAGCGAGATAGTTAAATAGAGAACTTACAGAGTTTCCAATTCTTTAGGAACTTCAAGAACGCATGTGTGGAAATCCGAGATGGACATCATCTTCTGCGTGGTTTGCGGGCGCACTTGCTCGTGCTCCACAACAGGCTCGCGGGCAGGGAGTGGCATCCGGAGATCATCCGAGTGTTTTTTCTCGCTCTCTTCCACTTTAGGTAGGTCCAAAACAATGAATTCGCCCTTTTGTTTTGCTATCTGAGCAGGCCACCACGAAGGCGGGAGCTCACCAGGAGCATAGACAAGAGTGGAAATATCATTATCTTTAGGAGCTTTTCCAAACAGGGCCTCAACAGCCAGGCCAACGGTTAATTCGGACTTTGAAAAATCATGTCTGGTGTTCTTCGGGGGTTTCCTAAGTTGAGACGGACGGACGCTGATCTCTGAGGGAAGATCCGACGTGGTTTCGCCAATAAACCTAAATAAGAAATTATCTGGGTTCTTGTAGCCGCAGACGTAGCCCTTTATAAAAACAGTTAGATCATTTGCGAAGGTATTACCGGATAATATTCGCCATGCACACCCCTAAGTTCCACTGCTATACCCAAATCCATTTATGATTGTTAATCGGCGAGAAAATGCGTGTGATGCCTCAGAACCAAACAACCAAAACGCACTATAGCAACATTTAAACAAGAATGCATCTGTGCATTACACACGGGCTTCAAGTTATGCTAAAGCTGGTTTCAAAGCTCTATTCTGAGCCTACAGATCACAAAGAATTGAGCAATAGTAATCCTAGAACAGCGCCATGAATTGTTTCGTCTGTAGGTGACTGGAGGAATAAATAATCAAAAGCAGCACCAACCACGGTAGCATAAGAAAGCTGAAAATCGTTCATGCAGTGATTTAAAAATCGGATAAATACACCACTGAAGTGGAAGGAATAAACGGATAGCCCTTAATATATGCTTACAGTATCAACAGGCGAAAGGAGCAGC
Source organism: Ligula intestinalis (assembly GCA_036362985.1). Classification (NCBI taxonomy): domain Eukaryota; kingdom Metazoa; phylum Platyhelminthes; class Cestoda; order Diphyllobothriidea; family Diphyllobothriidae; genus Ligula; species Ligula intestinalis. Next base: position 90,388,012 of record JAYGXS010000001.1, read on the forward strand.
GGGATCTTGCTAATTTTTTTAATGAAGAAAGGGCACGGTCATGGCACTCTTCGAGTGTGCTTTTTGGTGCTTGTCATGATAACTATAGTGAATTCCTTCGTCTAACTCAAGCAAAAACTTCGGAAGCAACTTGATGTGAAGAATTTTCTCAATAATTTGCTCGGAAACGTTGAGGTCAAAACAGAAAACAAAAAGTCTTGGCATTTGTGGTCCTTATCACCTTTTACCTCATTATCAGCTATGGCGCTAAATTCCTAGCCAATTTTATAAGTTTTCTCCACCCTGCATACTATTCGATCGAAGCCATCGAATGTCGTGCTAAGAATGACGCCCAAAATTGTTTAAAATTCCAGATCATATATGCATTCATCAGTCTAATTGAGTTGTCTACGGGCATTCCTCTCTTCTGCATTCCTCGTTACGCCTATATGAGGTTTCTGATCCTTCTTAGTGCTACCGTGACCCCTAAATGGTTAAGCTATGCTGTGCAGAATGTGATCCAACCATTAATATCCAAAAACCAAAAGACGTGAACGCCATGGACGAAGCTGATGACTTTGCCAAAAAGGCAACCAAGAAGGCGAAGATTGCTGCTCTTGACTCCGCACAAAAGAGGGTTTGAGTTCTTCTGGCAGCATCCACCAGACAACTCATTCCATCGAAAAAGCCCTTGCGCTTGCGAAAGTTTCGACTTTTAAAATTCCCTTAGTAACAAACTGGATGAACTCAAACTCGCCGTGGAACATGTGCAACCGGACCTGATAGCGCTAACTGAAACATGGTTAACTGAACAAATAGCAGATGCATAAGTCGGGCTGGAAGGATTTCAGTTTATATGCATGTACAGAAAGGGACGTAAATAAATAAATAAATTTTATATTTTAGGCCCGGAGGGCCTCGTCATTGCAAACTTAGTGCTGTGGAAAAATAAATACAAAGTTGATAAATGCTGCTCTCCATGAAAAACTACATAGACAGCGGGAGCGTTTAGAAGTGTTGATAGATTAATTCATATTCACCAACATATCGTCGTTTTAAAATAGTAGTCAACGCATGGTGAACTAAGGAGGAAGCAGTGAAAAAAACTCCTACCATTTAAGCTGGGGTGGAGTTCAGCGAACCCCCGCTTAAAAAAACAAAACGTAGGAGAAAAAACTGCTTCAAAAATTAAGGGGGTTGGTTGAGAGGATTGATTGTTGTGCAAATGAGACAGGACTGTTGATGAGAACGAATGAGGGATTGGAAACGCTTCTTGTAATTGGAGAAATCATATAACAGCAGAGGCTGTCATTCACCATTGTTACACCGCCCGACTGGCTTCATGATCAACCATCAGGGAGATGAGACTGAAGGAGGCCATCGCGGACAACAGAGTCAGGAAGATGAGGGAACGGTAGAAGTCACCTAATCATCAACGAAACGCCGGAGATGTGACCTTGTAGACTGCGGAGTTTAGCGACGAGCTGGCGAAAATAGCAGAACCGCCACGAGCATGACTAAAGACCATGAAGCCTATCGTCAGGGTTGTAAAAAGGAGAGTGGAAAAAATGGCAATGATGACTGGACAGAGAAGTGGACGTAACATCGTTGCAAATATCACTCAAAGGAGGAAGAAATAGACATGTTTGGAAAAAAATTGATATAAACATAACCACCTCAGATACCAGGGGGACCCTTTTCAAAGTCCAAAAGTTGTATGTTTGGGAAGGAGATGGATAAAAAGGACTTTATATATTCCGAGGTTAAGTGTTTACGTAATTTGACTTTAAAAACTGCTAAGTTCGACGACAGCCTAATTTCGAGGGGAATATTATTCCATAGGAAGGCATATTTGGAGGCAAAGAAGTGAGAATGGTTCGAAGTGGAGCTTAAGGGGGGGGGTGCAATAATACTGGAGGAATTACCAGTGGCATAAGGTCTATCTGTGGGAATGAGAACGTTGATTCGTGGAAGGTTAGGGGTAGAGTTAACGCGAACGAGGAAACAGAGGCCCGCTTCGAGTCTTCTGACCCAAAGAAATGTCATGTTCGCTAACTGACATCTCTCCGTATAAGCAAGAGTGGATCGAGGAAGAGCGAATATTTTGCGAGTAAATACCCTCTGTACATTTTCAATCTTACTACGGTCCGAAGCATTCCTTAGACCAAAGAGGGGACAGCATTATTCTAGGATGGGTAGAACATAGATGCGATAAAGTTTTAACTTTATTTCCAGCAGGAAGAAATTGTGTGATGTAAAACCACTTATATGTGCAGCCTTCGCAGGTATTCGATCCGCATGAGGCGACAATGCTAGTTTATTTGTGTAGCTTGGCCCTAAGTCTTTTATAGTGGATCGTTCTAAAAGTGGAGTATTTTGAAAGACTAGGGGATGAGGAAGCTTGGCGAGACCGAAACACATGAACCTACACGTGGATGGAGAGAATTCCATCTGCTAGGTAGCCATCCAACGTGAGAGTGTAAGTAGGTGCGCATTTATTTTATCAACGCATAAACTTGCCGTGTCCTTAGAATATGAGTATATGCATTTGAGGTCGTCTGCATAAATGAGATTGTGTGAATTGTTTAGAACAGTCGAAATTTCGTTTATGTATAGAATGAAGAGTAAAGGACCCAAGACAGTGCCTTGAAAAACGCCACTCGTGATCAGCTGAGAAGTGGAGTAACTATTACCTACTAGGACCTTCTGGCTGCGGTTAGACAAGTAGGAACCGATGAAGTCGAGGAGAGGGGGACGGATGCCAATGGCTTCCAATTTTACCAGAAGCCGTCTGTGCGGTACCTTGTCGAATGCTTTGCTCAGGTCAAAGTAGATAACAACAACGGATTGCTGCTCGTTACGGAGGGAAGTGACGTGGTTAAGAAAAGCTACGTGACACGCCTCGCATGATCTTCCGGGAAGAACACCATTCTGCGAGTCGCTTAAAAGCTTATTTTTTAGGCAAAAATCGAAAATTTGTTTAAAAACTATCTGCTCCAGAAGTTTAGCTAGGGCCGGGGTTTTATGAACACCGCGGTAGGTATTTATGTCTGAACGAGATCCTGATTTAAAGACTGGAAGAATAATGGATGTCTTCCAAGTGTCAGGAAAGTAACCATTTAAGAGCTAGACTGAAAGTATATGGCTAAGTAATTTGGGAAATGTCGACACTCTTTTGATAACTGAATTGGGGATACCATCAGTTCCAGAAGAGTGCGAGTTTTTAGGCAAATTATCTGCTTACGAATAAATTCTACGGAGAAATCAATGTTCCCGAGAGTATTGTCTGAGTATGGTTGAAACGACGGAACCGGCTCAGATTCTATCGTAAAATGCTTCGCAAAGAAAGCATTGAATAATTTAGCCTTATCAGACTCATCTACTTCAAATGTTTTATTTTCATTAAGCAATGGGGGTATTTCAATTCCTCGTTTTGCGGAGGACCTACGACGAAACAGTTGTGCAACCGATTTTGCAGAGTTTGACTCGCTCAGGGCGCAAGATTCCCTGTGCTGGTCACGTGCAACACGAATCATTGACGCTAATTTGAAGATCTCTGCGATCCTAAGATGCACAGACAGCGAACTAGTAGATCTATCTTTCAGCTGCCTCCTCAATTTCTTTAGTCTGGGAAAAGAAAATGAGGGACGGTCGATTCTGGTGTGTAGGGTTTCGCAATTTTGGTGGGCATAAATTCCAGCATTTTATTAGAAACGACCGACATGAGTTCAGAAAGATATGCAGCGTCGTTAATGGAAGAGAGGCTCTGTCAATTTAATGAGTCAATAAAATTGTTGATTGAGCTAATATCTGCGAGGTCATACGCATGATAGGTACGACTAGCACTAGCCTTTTCCGTAGAAGGAAGCGGAAGGCAACAGTGAATTAATGTGTGATCACATTGGAAGATGTCCTGCTTAAAATCAATGAAGAGAGGGGCAATACCATTTGTGAAAATCAGATCTAGGATATGATTCTGTCTTGTTAGAGAACTAACCAGTTGAGACCAGTTAGAAAAATTAATGGTATCTAGGAAAGGCTGAAATCTAGATGGACAATAGTTTGAAAGCCAGTCGATTTCAGGAAAATTAAAATCTCCAGCATTAATTTTAACTTCAAAAGTGGATTTTGAAATAAACTTTAATAAATTCACACAAATTTGCATCTTCTTCAGATGAAGAGTTAGGAGGATTATATACACATCCGATAATCGCCTTTTGCCGGGGTGACAGGATAATAGAAGCGAAACAGTAATTTCCAGAGAAGGACGTGCCATTTAGATAAAACGGAAAGTGCCTAAATGATAATAATAAAATGTTTATTATGCCAGTTTACAGGCAATTGTAAAGAGTTGGTAATGCACCTCTTGGGCGCCTTCCAACACCTCGAAGACCGGAAAAAACCTAAAACAAACTCCCTATGTTGCAGCCAGTATTGGTTTTGTTTCAGGTTTTTTGTTTTGTCAATACTGGACGAGATAGGGAGTTTGTTTCAAGTGAAAAAAAAACCTGCCTTCAAAGGTATGATACAAACGGAATAAATGTACAGTTGTAAGCTGAGTTGACTCATCAGCAGGAGAACTGTTTCATATCGTTTAAAAACATAAGTTCCAGACGGAGAGGGTTGGCACAAGAACACAGTGTTCTCAGTCTTCCTTCAATGGTTGTCGGCAAAAGTTGCG
>JAYGXS010000001.1:90397671-90414070 GCA_036362985.1 Ligula intestinalis
TAGAGGTCTGTTTTGCCTTGCCAGGAAACAGCACCATAGCACATGATCGATTTTTGCTGCTTGTCTATCTCCACCAGCAAATCTTCATCAGGAATAGCAGTTTTGACTTCCACTGCACGATATATGCGTTCATTTTGCCTATTCAGTGGTGCAGACAAGCAGAATGATGATTCATCTGAGAACCACACATGTTTCCAATTTTCTCCTTCACCGAAGCGCTGAAGCACGGCATCACACTTTATCTTTCGAGCTTGCTGGTGTGTTTCAGTTAAAACATGGCATTGGATACGTCGAAAACATTTTAAATTGGATTTTGCAATTGTTCTGTGCACATACCCTTTTGACAATCCCAGTTCTTTACAAATTTCACGTTGACTGGAATGTCTTCTGTGATGATCTGGTGGAGTTACGGCAAGTTCCAAGACTGCTCGCTTTGTTGGGGAATCGTGCCTGCAAGAAGTGCCACTACCAGGCTTATGCACCTTTGCTTCAGGTGATCCAACTTGTTTGAATGAAGCTGCAACACCTCTAAACTGGTCAGTTGTAATGGCACCAAAAAATTTAGGCAAAATTTTCCGACATTTCTGCAACCCCCACGTTGGATGTTCATTCCGGAATAGGACGATGACCTCGCGCTGGAAATTGCTTAGCTGTGGCATGGGTCTACACGTATTTCCAGAATATTCCTGGCATATGGTGCGCAGGTGGGCATTTTAGAACCTTCTCCTCTGCGACCACCACCCACGTTGTGTGGGTGCTCCTCACCACTGAGCGGAACATGGCGTGGGCGACATGAATGCGGGTGCGAACGAACGGGGGTGGCTTCACTATGGATGTGGCCCAGGTGTTCTGTTTTCTCCGCCATCGATCGTGACGGCATGGGTGGTCCGGCCGCCGTAACAATCAAAAACTTCGGGTTTTTTTGTGGGGCACCCTGTATTTTCTTCCGTTCACTAGTGCACAGAAGACTGAATAAGGGTGAGCAGTATTCAAGACTAGGTCTCACGTACATATTATAAAGGCTAGTTCTAACCTTGATAGTCTTAAAATTTCTGAGGATAAATCCGGTGGTTCGGCGTGCTTTCGAGACTATCAGGGCACAGTGCTCTGACAAATTGAGACTATTAGAGTAGGATATGCCCAAATCCTTGATAACTCCTGGGACATTTAGTTCGTGGCCGTCAATGCTTAATTCCGTTTGATGATCGTCGCCAACAACCATAACGGAACATTTGTGCCATGAAAGGGTGAGGCGTCATGTGCAACACCACTGGGCGAAGGCCTGAAGATCCTTTTTTATCAGCTCGAGCACGATGCTGCGATCTGCCGGTTTATATCGATAAGCGACTTTTAAAGTATCAGCGTACATAAAGGGTCTGCCATACTGAAAACAATCTGAAATGTCGTTGAAAAACAGGCAAAATAGGAGCGGACCCAGCACACTACCCCGTATAACTCCACTCCTCACATGCGTGGGGTTGGAGATAACATTAGAAATTTTTACTCGTTGTGTGCGAGCATCAAAATAGGAAGATATGAAGTTCAGAGGCTTGCTAACTATGCCGAAGGAGGCCAGTTTCAGAAGGAGGAGTTTATGATCGACCCGATTAAAGGCCTTTGTAAAATCAAAATAGACGCTATAAGCGGCAAAACTGCTGTCTCTAGATTGCAGCACATAATCAAAGAGAGCTGACAGGTGTCACAAGATCGTTTCTCGATAAAGCCATGTTGAGCTGCATTGAGCAGGTTGTTCTCTGTGAAGTGACGCATCATCTTTTCTTTGATTAAGGTCTCCAAGATCTTCGAGGCTGCGGGAAGTGTATTTATTGGCCTAAAGTTGTCGAATGATGTCGATCGGCCATGCTTGCGAATAGGCATTATGTGCGATTTCTTCCACAACGAAGGAAAGGTTTCGCTCTCAAGAGCAAGATTAAATACCTTACAAAGAATAGACGGAAAGATATCATTCGCTTCAGCTTTTAGAAGGCTAACTGGGACGCCATCTGGTCCTGGACTATAGGATTGACGATAACGACGAATGGCTACAATCACGATGTTCTAATATAGAGAAGACAACCACCACCACGCTTATTAATGCGATCATGACGATAGAAATCATACTCGTCTATGATAAGAGAGGAGTCAAAAATGATTGGATGGGTCCAAGATTCTGTTATGCAGCTAACATCGGGCATCATCTCGAAAGCGATAGCTCGAAGTTGAGCCATTTTATTTATAACGGACCTGGCATTAAGCACTATGACATCTAGTGTGTTTCGAGTGACAGGACTATGGCTATCGTTATTCATACAAAAGAATTTGAGGGTGGGTAGGCAAACTGTAGGCCTTTATTATTTGTGGAATAAGTACTGACGGGTATGGAGCTGTTAGCATATGGGAAGCCAACAATGGATGGCTGATAAGGTCTGAGATATCTAGGGGCCTCGCTTTCTGGCAGGGAAAAATGGGGAGAGGGTAAACCAAAATAAGCTTCTGGGGCGTTTGGGAGGAATGGGGGGAGGCGAGAATACATGTAGAAGTTTGCAGGTTTGGGTGGTAGAGGATGGGTAAAGGAACTGATAGGGGGAACGGTGACATAAAATTAGTGTTGGGGCCGCTCGCGTAAGGACTAGTGGTCTTAATCAGTGATGTACTGTACGGCAGCTCCGAGTAGATTTAAAAATATACCAGTTTGGGTAACTGCCGTGCAAATTAAATTTTTCTTGGTTCGGGCCCGGCGTGTTCAATAACGCATTATACGGGGGAATAATATGACTCCCATGGTCAAAAGAGGAGCTAGATTGTGGTGGTGAAGCACTCTGCCTGAACTCTTTCGACGGTGTTGGCGACATTTTTGATGAACTTGTTGCCGAGTTAGAGGCAGCGGAATTTATCGATCGTTGGACAGAGAATGTATTTAGACTAGTATTAATCGTAGTAGATGACGGAGCGGCGGGCCTTGACGGTCCCGACATTAAGAGGGATGGGCTAACTGGTGCACTGATGTTTATGGACCTATGACTACACATTCGGGAGATAGGGATAGCGGGTGTACTGACGGTTATGGGACTATGAATAGACATCTGGGAGGCAGGGATAACGGGTGCACTGACGTTAGTGGGTGTATGGCCAGGTATGCGGGGGGGGAGGATTAGCGAGTGCATTTACCCTATCGGGACTACGAACAGATTTAGGAATAGTAGGCTGAGAAGTCATTGGTCTATTGGACTGGAGAGCCCTTTTTCTTCGCTCCATTGGTGTAAGATCTCGACAGAGGAAACTTTTAGTCATTTCTGAATATTGGGAAATGTGACCTCGTTGAGCAAAGTTTGAGTCCACCTCGATCGGTGAAAACAATTTAACCAGGATGGGTGGGTTTTTGCTACGCGATTGGAGGCGTTTTGCTCCTGCAATTTTGTAGTTGAAACCACCCGAACATAGAAAATCTTTTGCAATATCCAAAGAGCGACTTTATATGGAGGCATTTTTAGTATAAAGTTAAAGCTTCGCTTTTGTCTATCAAAAGCTTCCGTGGTTAAGGGTGGGGGAATCACGATGTTCATACGAGCTGGTATAAACTACGTACCAGATAGTCTGTCATCACACAGAAACAATTCCTGCGAAGTAATTAGTTGTAAACTGGGAGTACCTAACCAACCTGACCTCCATGTTGCTCTGGCATACAGACCACCACGACAAAGAACGGATGCGGATGATGTACTTATCTCCGAGGTAAAAGAGATCTGCCATAGCGAAAATGTCCTTATACTTAAAGATTTTAACGCTCTGAACATAGATTGGGATTTAATGCACAGCTCGCGATCAGAGAACTCATTCGAACAGAAACTTCTTCACTTGGTAAATGACGAATTTCTTACCCAGTATGTCACGAGGGACACGCGGTTTCGAGGTGCCCAATAATATAGCTGCCTGGATCTCGTCATTACTAGAGGCGAAAACTGTATCCTTGGACTGAATACTCAGACTCCTTTTGGCCGAAATGATCACTGTGTTCTTGTCTGGGAGTACAGCCATTTCTCGGTACCCGTCGCTCGCGCAATAAGCGAGAGTAATGTATGGAAAGGAGATTATGAGAAAATGAAAGGACAACTTAACGTGACTGACTGGAGCCCTGCATATGTACCTGACCCGAACGACGCCTGGTGCTTCTTTAGGAACTTAGCTCAGCAACTAGTAGAGGACTGTTGCCCGCTTTAGATAAGCTTGCGTATCTCCCGGCCGGAATGGGAGACACCGAACAAAAAAGGAACTTCAAGTAAAAAAGAAGACTTTGGAAAAAATACGCCCGATATCAACAGCCCCAACACATCTTAGAATTTAAAAAGCAGCGAAATTTATGTCGAAGACTAATTTGAAAAGAAAGAATGGCCTTTGAGGCAAAACTAGTCAAGGGATTAGCTCATAACCCAAAACGATTGTTTTCTTTGAATAAGGCCAAACGGAATCGAGATCCCATCCCTTGTCTGAAAAATAACGAGGGAAACATGTGTACGGATAACTCAAATCAGGCGAACATCTTGTCCAATTTCTTTATGTCTGTGCATAACGAGGAGTCACCTTTTGACGAGAATGTACAGCGATATATAGCCTCAGCGGCGTATACAATTAGCACGGTATCGTTCGCAACAGACACTGTAAGAAAAGCCTTGAGGCAGTTAAAGCCCACTAAATCGCCTGTTCCGGATGGATTATCAGCGAAACTTCTAAATGAGCTCGCAGAACAACTGGTCTCCCCGCTTTCCAAGATCTTTGAAAGTTCAATGGAAAAGGGGGCTCTGCCCACTGACTGGAAGCTGGGCAACATAACACCTATTTATAAAGGAGGAGAGAGAACTTCACCTAATAGCTTTAGACCAGTTAGTCTCACAAGCATTTGTTGCAAACTAATGGAGAAACTAATCAAAACGGAACTAATGAGACATATTGAGGAGAACAACTTGCTAAGGGCAGTGCAACATGGATTCCGAAGTGGCCACTCTTGTCTCACAAACCTGCTTACATCCATGGAAAGCTGGACAAAATCTCTGGAAATGGGTTCGTCGGTCGATGCGGTCTACATTGACTTCAACAAAGAATTCGACAAGGTTCCACACAGATGACTAATATCAAAGGTGCATCAAATGGGTGTGACTGGAAACCTACTCAAATGGTTAGCCGACTTCCTAACAGGCAGGCGTCAGCGTGTTTGTATTGGAGACACCAAAACAGAATGGAAAACCGTATCCAGTGGGGCTCCGTAGGGAAGCGTTCTGGGTCCCATTCTATTTCTGGTATATGTGAACGACTGCCTTGACTGCCTCAACTGTGAGAAAGTCATGTTTGCAGACGATCTAAAGATCTGGAAGTCCATTGAAAGCTCAAAGGACGGACAAACCTTACAAAATGACTTGGATCGCTTGCAAAAGTGGTGTGAAAAATGGCTACAGCTGCTGAACTTCAACAAATGCCAAGTAATCCGTTTACGGTCTAGTCGCAGAAAGGTGATAACATTAGAGTATGACTACTCGATCGGAGGTAATCAACTCGAGCTAGTGAACGAACTACGGTATTTAGGTGTACGCATGACGCCCGACCTCAAACCGTCAACCCACTGTGCTAAAACCGCAAAGAAGGCTGTGGGCATCCTCGGAGCGATCAGAAGATCCTTCCTCTTTTTTAATGACGAGCTTTTTGGGCGAGTCTTCGGAACATTTTCTTGGCCGATGTTAGAGTACTGCGTCCAGGCGTGGTGCCCTTGGATGAAGAAATATTACGCAATGCTCGCGAAAGTGCAAAGAAGGGCGACCAAACTAGTCAGCAGCTTAAGAGGTCTCCCGTATGAAGGTCGTCTAGAAAGGCTCAATCTTTTTCCTCTCTATTGTAGGCAATACAGGGGAGATATGATCATGGTGTTTAAAATCGTCAGGGGAGTAGTCTGTGTTCTTCAGATGACCGACTTCTTTGAATTTGCACAAACAAAACATCTACGCGGTCATCCATACAAACCGAAGAAACACCACGCCAAACTAGAAGTGCGGGCCCACTTTTTCTCCCAGCGGGTCATTGAAGAATGGAATAAACTTCGTTCCTCTGTTGTTCTTGCTGAAAGCGTCGACGCATTCAAAAGAAGGCTTGATCTTACTTTGCTTGGTGGTCATACATTTGGAAGACAACAACAATTTATATAGTGTATATATGACTTTGAACAATGTGCATGATCTGACAGCATCTATCTGTAAAAAGGGTTTTCAAAGGCTCTGCCTTTCTCCCTTATACATACTGAATCATACTAAAAAAATAGTATTTCTTGGCTTCTCTGTATCCAGCAAGCATGCGTACGTCAAACCCAATAATAACAATTATAAAGGCAATATGGTACTATTAAACAAAATAGTAAAGGATAAACAATGTAAAACCTCAAAAATACATACACAAAATCAAGAATGACGGGAGTCGGACAAATCACCTGGCTCTATATGAGGGAACAATACAACGTTAACTGCCACGCAGTTCGAAGCCAGTCTTCAGGAGAGCATGTGAATGTTAGGAGGAGAGGGGACGTGGTTCGGTTTTGATGCAATTTCAGGGGGCAGTTCATGTTGCACCGGGATTGTTCTAAAACGCCAGCGCGAAAGGTGATTCGTGTACAGATGCAATACTGCGCGGGAAAGGATATGGTGGTTTTATTGGTTCTCGGAGCACCCGTGGCTAACTGGGTTAAGAAAGGGAAGGAGTGGACAGTTGGCTCTCCGGCACAAAGTCATTTCGTGTGTCTTCATCTTGGCTAGTCGAAGCAGTTGTCTCCTGAGGCAGTGGAGGCATTGTGGATAAAGTAGATGATAAAGCAAAGAAGCCGAACGGAGGTGGTGACAGTATTCAAGTACCACCTGTCCGGGGAGTGGGGAAACATTCCTATGGAGGTCGAACACGATTTTTGCAGGAGAAAGGACTTAGAGAATTTCAAACGTGTTCAGCCGGATGTAACAGTATTTTCTAAGCATCTAAGTTCGACACATCGTTTCTCAGGTACAAATTTGAAGACAGCGTATGTAGCAGAATTGAATGGCACCATTAATTTCGTGAGCGCTCACTAGCCGATAAATTACAGAATTTGAATTCATACAGAAAAATTGATCCAAAACATCAAGGTCATTTAGGCAATCAATAAAGTAGGAAATTCAAGCATTGTGGGCAGCGAAAACGCTGTAAAAGCGTCTAAGGCAAAAAAATGTAAGGCGAAAAGGTGGGAAGGGGGTGGGTAAACAGGGAGCTGGTGCTACCACGGCAGGGTTAGGTTCACCACAAGCTCCAGTTGTTTACATAGGTCAGGTTTAAACCACCTTATGTATGCTGCCTCCAGGTAGCGTAAGATACGAGTTGTTCGTTATTCTGTTTATGCAGCGAGTGGAAGTGGCTGATCAGCGCTCGCGAAATTTATGGTGCCATTTAATTCTACTGCATCTAAGTTCCTTCGTTTTGGCTGCTATTGCATAGAGTTATTCTTTCTTTTTATGGCTGAATAATGTTTATATTTCTCGTCTTTTCCGAGGCCTTTTTAAACTATGTTTCTCATTTTCGTGTCCCTCAGGAACCACGATGTCTCTTTATACCACCATTCATTTAAACGATGGCAGTCATACGGGCGTACTCAGTCTAGACCGCTTTAGTTTTTGGCTACTAACAATCGTCAGAATTTCATTTTGGGTTCATTATCTCACTATGAACTGCTATTGTACGATTAGCTTACCCTACCCCTCTTTATTATTTTTGTAAGCAGCTTTTTTCGCCTACAGGTGTTTTTGAACATGTAGACCAGCTGAACGCTCTGTCCATATTAGGCATGGGAGGGTATTACTGTTTATTTCCTAGTTCACAATTGTAAAATTCCTCCTAAACTATGTGGCGGAAGACAAAGATCCCAATATATTCCGAATGGGGCCGAATAAGGGAATAAAATAATGAAAAACAACGGCCAAGGCCGTTTAAAGTTTTCTTGAAGAGGGAGGTCGAGGTCCAGCTATTGTTGAACAGGGAACTAATACTCAGATACTCCCACCCAAAGTTTTTCAGACAGATTTTTGATCTGGAAACGGGACAAATTGAGAGTGTTCACAGCCGAACTCCTCTGGGGATGATAACTCGGCGAGAGCAATCTCCGAATACTGAACTAAGAAATCCTATATGTTCACATGTCACTTCACTGTAGGAGTTTTTTAACTGCGTTTATTTTTAAGTTCACCATTAACTGCAGAACATCGCCATATATTGCCCTAAAAGGACAATTTCTGCTGACATTATTACGAATTTGTACGTTTATTTGCGCACATTGTCAATTTCGTTCTTGAATTACTTCACAAAATTAATTTTGTACCGATAGTGCCTTTCTGGCGCTAACAAATATAAACTCTAAATTAAAAATTCTCTCAAGGAAGCCTATAACACTAACAGCATATGCGGGACGGACAACAGTCCGTCTTTATCGGCACCGAAGGTCTTCTGTATATAATATCGCGCAATAGGCAGAAACCTATATAATGCGGTTAAAAAGTCCAAGTTGAGCTTTCATTATGCTAATGCCCAAAGTCTTCTTCAGAAATCGACGAATTCATAGCAGTTGTTTCAGACCAGAAACGTAATTTTGTGGCCATAACAGAAACGTGGCCTAGAACAGTAACAGTAGATTCAGAAATTTCCATACAAGCATACGAGCATTTTCGCAGAGATCTTCAAAACAGACAAGGTGGTGGGGTTGGTATTTGGAATTGATATTTTTTAGCACCAATTTGCAATATATGAAAGAACAGGAAACTCCATTGTCGAACGAGAGGACAGCCTCGCCGTTGGGGATGAATCCATCTGAATAGACAGATATTAATTCGATAAAGAATGCACTAAGTATTACCAGCAAAGACAAGGGCGACTGGAATGCCCATTTATGGCTTATTAGTCGCCGTCAGCCAGTCATACCCAGACGTAAGTGGCGTCCCGCCCTAGCACAGAAATCGCAACCCCTGGTTAAATAATAAAAAATCAATTGTATGTTTAAGGCCCAAGGGGCCCTTTCATAACAAACTTAGTGCTATCGTGAAAATAAGAAAAAATAACAAAATATTTCAGATTAACAACGAACTCTTATAAAATAACTAGCGCGGAAGCCTGGCTTCGCTTTGGGCTTCCTTACATGTTGTTGTCCCGTTAGTAGGCAAACCGTATATGAGCACCTCTTAAATGATTATGCTCATTTCAGTTCAGTTTTATTAGGGAAATATAAGTTAATACCTTTGAACTCCCTCTTTGTACATAGCTATGATGCAGAAAATGTGGTGTTGCCAGTAATGGAACTGTGTTAAGGGGGGGGGGGCAGACAGTAAAAAACTCCTTATGCATTTTCCATAAGTTCCGGCTTCGCCTTGAGGCTCCCTTGCCCATTACTGTCCCTTATGTTGGCTAACTGCATGTGTGCTGCATATGGAAAACTCTTAAAATCATGAAGGTGAATGGCTCGGCATTTCTGTGGTCGCTTTGACTTGACGTACACTATGTGTTTGCTCGGAAGGAGTAATTGTGGAGAAAGTAGCAATGAAAAACCGTTATGAGAAAGTCCGAAGTCTGCGCAATCAACTAAAAGTAAATATAGACTATTCATGAAAATCGTGATATTTACAATTACTAAGTCATGCTTGATGAAGTTCGTGGGAAAAAACACGATTCTTGTAAGTGAATTCCAGCCACCTTGAAGGTTTGAGCTTGGGACTTGTTGATGGACATAGCACAGCAAAACTTCAGTGGAAATTGATGTCGTCGGAAATTGAACGTAGTATCAGATGGTACGATAGAAATGCGGTGGATATAAACAGTTTCTCCCTTTGCACAACCGGCCATACTTGTGCCATCTATCAAATATGACACCAGCCGCTTGACAGTTAGCCTAGTGCCATGGCATGGCCTTGTTTCATCGAGATTTCTCATTAGCATAATCGGTGCACCAACCTTCAGAATAAATTTTTACGATGGAACGCCATACATTTACAAAATATCCAGGAATTCCACCGGATAATTAACACAATCTGAAGATGCAACCGCCGTGTCGTATGATTTGTACAGTTCTTCCTCACCTGAAAGAAGATGGCTAGCTCGCTCGTTAATGGCATTGACAAATTTGTTTGAAGGAGCAAGAATTCCTCGTTCATGTAACCACTTTGCGTCCGAAAAGTTTATTTGAAGATAAGGGAAAACCTTTTTTCTAAGATCTTCGTCACTGCTCAAAGAAAGCGTCATATTGTTTGTTTTTATAAAATTTCTGTAAATACCACTGTTGTTCATAATGATAGTTTGTAAGGGTTAGATCTAGAATTGATTTGTATGGTAGGTCATTCAATCTAAACTAAGAGCTAGCCGAACTTCAGTTTGATTGGGCCAGCTGGATTATGCACTCATTGCGTGAAGGTGTGGCAGACAGTCGCATTACTCGGGCGAGCTGGCAGGTTATTAGCTCTTGTTGGATCAGGAGCCCCGCCGGGTTGGCCTCAATCCCGGTGACGAATATGGGAAATTGGAGCAGCATGGTCGGGAGAGGCTGCTCCGTCATCAAAAACAGAGATACAGGGGAGAAAAGATTGATCAATCGTAGGAATGTTTGGTGTAGCAGACCTTGACCGCCGCGATGGCGGGTGGGAACGCGGCAAAGATGCGTTTGCTGTGGTTCCCTATTGTGGGGGGGGGTGGTGTTTCAAGTGACCGCGAATACCTGGACGTAAGTATAATAATGTTAATTTGTAAAGCACATCTTTGACGCCGTCAAAAACCCCGGAAGGCAGGAAAAAACCTAACCCAAACCCCTTCTTTCGCAGTGACTTTTGCATTTGTTTTAGTCTTTTGCTAGGTCAATAGTGTGCGAAATAAGGAGTTTGTTTTAAGTGAAAAAAAACCTGACTTCTAGGGAAAAAATCTAGAAAAACATGAAATAAAATAGCTATACATTTTAGGTGTTACGGTTTTATAGTAAGAATACTTGGGGTCTGGAAAAACTGTCATGCACTTTAACTGAGGTATACTTAGCCGCGGTCAGTTTGAAGGCGAAAAAATCAGCTGAGGACATCGCATCTACCGTATGCATGGGTCTGCTCGATACGGAGATTACAATCGTTGTCCAGTGGCACAAGTTTGCTAATTAGATGGGACGTTGCAGATGTCTGAGGTGGGTCGAGGCAGCTGCGAAGCAGCATCGTCATTCAAGTGCATCGGCAGAAGACACTTGGCCTTTCGTTTGTCGAATATCCAAGTGAGATTAAGATTTACATCATTAGTATTGATACTTCTGATACGTTATAAGAGGAAACAATAATATTTTAGTATAGTTGAAGGGAAAATTATTTTCTTTCATAATAATTTTTTATAAACATTGAGATATTAGTCGAGGAATATTGGAATAGATAAATTGCTCTTAGTTTTTATTTTTTTATTTTTAAGGATTGGAAAAAGAGGCAAGGCAAAATTTTGGTTAAGCTTTGATTTGATCGGCATTGGAAACCGTCGACTGGAAAGCTTCCAGCATTGGCCAGTTTTCTCTAAAATGTGCGGGAACTCTCCTGGACCGTTAGATCCCTTTTGGTCCGAATTGGACGTCAAAAAAATGGTTAGCAAAGTGACCTATTTTGGGGGTCCAAGTGGTAGTAGGTCAAGTGATTCACCTTTCAGTAGATGGTTACCCCTCTCAGGGGGGGGGGGGTGTTGGCCCAGGCTTTATGCAGGGTTGCTCTCACCCTTCTGAGATTGAATGGTCTGTATGCATATGCAATGCCAATCCTCAGCCAACCACGGTCCTTGCGGCCTGGTAGGCCGTGGCACTTTTCTCAGTGCTGATATCCTGTCGGTGACTGCGCACGCGCTTCACTGGGTTTCAGGCCCCATATCAGGTCAGAAGACGAAGATGCGATCACTGGAACAAGAGTTTTTATTTGCCTGACGTTTCGGATTCCGTCGGGAATCCTTAGTCATAGGTAATCGTAAACAGGTCTGAGACATGCGCAGATAAGGAGGATCAGGTATCAGGTGTCCGAAAAGCTAGATGGTCACTATGCGGTGGGGGAGAGAGTGAGGTCGCTCCTCGGTGCGTTTTTCTCCTCACTTTAATAAATCTGAATGTGCTTGAATCTATCACAGTGCGCTAAAAGCTGTGGCTTGGAAGGTTTGCGAACTGACGGGAAAACTCGGGCCCCCTACGTTGCTGCCCTACGTTAGTCCTCTTGTACGCGTGTGTTTGTGTGTGCGTATGGGATGAGAAGGAGGACTGTTAGGCTGCAATAGCTGCCTCTAAATGTGGCTTTTATGGCGCTCCTGTGCATGCAGGAGCATACCTAGCGAGATGGCTGTGTCAAGTCTGTGCGTGTTGAGTGATTACCGCGCCAGCCATCTACACCCTCCCTCATCCCCGGTCTTATTGACTTTGTCTTTACACCGAAAACGGAGGTGGGAGCGGCGAGCAAGTGGGTAGATTCTGCGCGAGTCTGCCTAAACTCCTGTTCTCTTTCGTGCTAGTTTTCTGTGTTGCCCCTGCTTGCTGTAGCCTTCGCGTCGATGCCTAGCTCGCCTCTGTGTATGTTGCGGCTTGCTTATGCGTTTGCTGCGTCTGTTAGAGCACGCAATGCCCATCGTCGAAATCGACGGGGGAACTGTCGTGAGGTCAAGTGATTTACGGTTAGTCTGGCTTCCTTCCAAACAATGAAAGTAGTCATGCAATAGGACACGCGTATTCCAGTGCACCCGCGCGTGTCTATAAAGTGAGCGTGGTACTAACACACACGCGCACACGCGCCTCGAAGGCGCTGACGACGTTTCGAGGTGATCCCTTCGACCAATGATAACGGAGACGCACACAGAGGCAGTCATCACTTTTATTAAGCATACAGATTAGCTGGGCAGTATAAAAACTCCTACATCGGCGGATGATTTCAGCGAGCCACCGAGTTACAAAAATATTTAGGAGCAAAAACTGCCTTAATAGGTAGCATGGTGCAGTTAGATGGGATCCTATTGTTTAAGGTTCGGGACGCTCATTGTCATGGGAAAAATAATATAGCGGTGAGTTAAGAAGGAGTCATCCGGGACAACAGGAGAGGGCAATGGAAGTGAAGGCAACATCACCAAGATGCGATCCACCAGACTCCAGAGACCACCGATAACTTGGCGGCAAGCAATAACCATCAATAGTGACCTCGAAGATCACCGTATCCTGAAAACAGCTTCAAATGCCAGGAGGACCCTTTTCAGAATCTAAAAATTGCGTATTTGGAAAGGAAGCAGAGAGTAACGACTTTATTTCCTTCAAAGTTAAATGCTTTCGTAACTGGCCTTTGAAAATCGATAATTTAGTAGAGAACCTAATTTCGAGTGGAAGATTGCTCCAAATAAAATCACATTTGGAGGTAAAAAAACGAGAACGGTTAGATGTGGAGCAACGGGGTGGTAAAATTATCATGGAAGAGTTACGAGTGGCGTAAGGTCGGTTTACCGAAGTGAGAGTGCTAATTTGTGGGAGATTAAGACTTTTGTTGACGCAAAACAGAAAGCATATACCAGCTTCGAGTCTTCTTTCCCAAAGAAACTTAATGGCTGCTAACTGACATCTATCTGTATACAAATGATAGATCCAGAAAGAGACAATATTTTTTTGGGACGCCGCGCGCTCCATGATGAGTCAACGCACTCAACGGAGCCGCGAGAGGCACTTGCCGGCAGCCAGTCTTGTGTATTTAATCCTGATTGGCCCCTTTGTCGGACAATGTCTCCCACTTTTCCTTAAAAGCACATACACCCCGCGTCTGACTGACTTTGCGCTTGCTTGCACTGACGCGCTCTACCGTGCTCATGTCTGTGTAGACGCTTTGTCTGGCCGACTTGTCTTCTCACTGTCTCTCTACAACGGGCTCTTGTGGTACTGGTTCGTACTGATTTGAAGTATCAAAGTGGATCCTAACAATTTGGCGGCGCAGTCTTTCACGCTTCAATGGAGGAATTGTGCGCGGACTTGAAGCTTATGTTGCAACAGCAGCTAAAGCTGATGGAAACCCTCCCCGCCAAGATATCCACCGCCTCCACGGGCCAATCGAGTTCTGCTGGTGGCTCGCAATCCGTCGATTCCATCGCCAGCAGCATCACCGAATTCTTGAATGACCAGCAGGCCCAGATTACCTTTCACTCCTGCTACAGACGATACAAGGATTTATCCTCTGTCGATCTGGCTGCCCAAGAAGACGCATGGAAGGTACGATTCCTCCTTCGAAAACTAGGTCCAGCCGAGGACGAACGCTACACGAACTTCATTTTGCCCAAGAATCCAAGGGACATTTCCTTCGCGGATACGCTGAAGACATTGTCGCAGATTTTTGGTAAGTAGGCTTCACTGTACAACACCCGATTCCAGTGTCTCCAGCTGTGCAAACAGGAATCTGACGGTTTCATCACGTATGTCGGCATTGTCAATCGTGAGTGTGGGCGTTTCAAACTTGGCTCTCTAACCAAAGACCAGTTTAAATGCCTTATCTTCATTTGCGGCCTTTAGTCCCCGAAGGATGCTGACATCCGGACACGTCTTCTGTCCCACGTGCAACAGAGCAGCTCAGTTACTCTCCAAGAACTGGCTGCCGAGTGTCAAGTACTTATAAATCTCAAGCACGATTCGGCAATGGTCCAAGGCGCTTCTACTGCTGGCTCCGTGAATGCGGTCACAACACATATGCCACCTTGGGTTTCGCGGCCCAAGCCATCTCCCAAGCCAGCCCCCAAGGTGAAATCCCCCCTCTCCTTGTCGGCACTGTGACGCGTGGCATTTCAATCTGGACTGCACATTTCGGCAGCACCGCTGACAGAAGTTTAACCAGGCGGGGCATAGTGATGGGTTCTGCCGACCCTCATCTTGTGCAAGCAAGTCCGCCCCCGTCACATCCAACGCCAAACGCCGTTCGAACCCAAAAGGAAAGTCCAAACGTCAGTATCCGAGCAATTCTCTCAGTCTGTCGACCACACTACAGGCTAACGCAGCTGATCGTCGGAAGTTCGTTGACCTATTTCTCAGCGGTCAGCTGTTCGCCTACAACTGGACACTGCGTCAGATATCACAATCATCTCTGAGACTTTCTGGCAGTCACTTGGCACCCCCACCATGAAGCAGACTTCTCAATCCGCCACGAAAGCCTGCAGTGGCCTTGTCCAGTTAGTAGGGCAACTGCAATGATGTGTTTCCTTTTGCGACACTAATATCACTGATACATGCTATATCAACAAGTCCAACCTCAATATCCTTGGTCTTGATCGGATCCAACAACTTGGCTTGGTTGATTTTCCGCTCCACCTTTGTTTGTAATCAAGTGCAGACTCCGGCTATACCTGCAGTCCCCGACAACGGCATTCCCCGGAATACCAAAATGCCTGTTCCTTAATCGCCAGATCCATGGCAAACTGCGGTTAAGCCTTGGTCTCGTGTGCACCTTGACATCGATGGCCCACTCGACATTGTCCCTTATCTAATCGTGGTCGATGCCTACTCAAAGTGGCCCGAGATTGCACCGCTACAGCCGGCAACTGCCTATGCTACTATCACCTCCCTACGGCGCATCTTCAGCCAACCTGGCCTAGCAGATGTCCTGGTGTCAGATAATGGCTCATCGACCTTTAAGAATTTCTGCCGCTAACACCACATCCAGCACCTGCGCTCCCCGCCCTACCATCCACAATCTGACGGTCAAGCGTAACGCTTTGTTGACACCTTCAAACTAGCCCTTTTAAACCTCGTGGGGAGGGGACTACGGACTTGATACTCCAGGCCTTCCTGTTCTCCCAAAGGACCACCCCTAAAGCGGCGTCTCCTGGTGGTATCTTCCCCACCGAATCCTTAATAGGCCAGAAACTTCGAACGAAGTTCCATGCGCTGTAGCCTACTAATTTGTCGTCCCCACAGCCACTTCCACCTGTCTCTCGTGGCAAGATCTCCGTCGGAGCAACGGTCTTTGATCGTGACTACCGAGCAGGGTTCCCAGACTGGATTAAAGGGACGATAACAGCACACAGAGGCACCACGCTGTTCGACGTCTCTGTCAATGATGATACTTGGGTTCGTCACCACAATCAGATCCAACGGTGGCAGCAGAGCAACCCATCCGGACCTAAAGCAGGTGTTTCACTGCCTCTCGATATCCTGATGGACACCTTTGCTATTCCAGCGGACCAGTCGGCTCCCAAACTGACTCATGCAGCTTCCTCGGATGTACCGTTTTTGGAACCAGCTCCTGCGCCGCACCGGTAGACCTGAAACCGCCCACAAAACGCCGGACTTACCGTGCTCGCCAAAGTCTGCAGCGCAAACAAGTCGATCCACGGCAAAAGCGGTACTGATAGATTTGAA
>JAYGXS010000001.1:90444176-90465194 GCA_036362985.1 Ligula intestinalis
AAGTTGGTTCGTTATGTTGCGAAATGTGTGTTCGAACACCCGAAATAGGGTAGCTTCCACCGTAGGCGGACCGGGTGTGAAGGTGGACATAGATGAGTCTATGAGCGCCCGGAGGAAGTACAATCGCGGCAGGACCACAATGCAATTGTGGGTCCTGGGAATGTACGAACCGGTGAAGAAGAGAACAGTCTGTGAGCAGTTAAGTAACCGCTCGGAGCAAAGCTTGCGTTCCATAATAAGGAGGCGGGTAAAACTGGGAAGCGCAATTGCAACAGATTGCTAAAGCAGCTACTGCAACCTCGAAACCATGGAGTACACCCACGATACGGTGAACCACACGTTAGGATTTGTGAATAGGTACACGGGTATCCACACACAGGCTGTGGAGGCATTTTGGAGTCGCCTCAAACGGGGACTACGGCAATGTGGACCTATCCCAGGGCGGTCAGTGTGGGCCCACGTGGAGGAAATCCAATACCGCATGTGGTTTAAGTTTCGGAAGAACGCCATACCTGAAGCCTGGGATATCTTCTGGTGACACATTACTGCACTATATCCCGTAAATATGTCCCAAGGTAAAGGAAACCCTCTTCGGCACCTAACAACCAACCTATAGAAGCCAGCCAGCACACTCGGAGACGTTTGGTAAATAACAACCTAGATGCCATGGCCTGCAGTCTGTTGCGGCCGGTGGAAGCCGGTGACAGCACTGAGGAGGAAGAGCGCGGAATCCCAGGCCCATCTAACCATCCACGTAAGCCCCATTAGTAGGAGAAAATTAAAACAAATTTTTAGAACGAGAAGGGGCTTGGCTAATGCCGGCGGAAGGACAATATGTGGCAGGTATCGGTCTACAAGCTTAGAAGGCAGAAGTCTCCCATGATGAATGTGAACTCATTGGGGGGAACGGAAGTGGACCTAAACAGCAGTAACCAAGGTAAGTAACTCGTGAATGATGGTCACGCTTCATGCTGCAGAGCAGAAACCCCGAAGATGTGCTTCCCCGGTAGCCATTAGTAGCCGATTAACCGCGGGCAGTGACGGCAGGACAAGAATTGGACTGCCAAGTCCAACGGAAGGCGAAGGCAAGTAAATATACGTGAATTATTTTTTTGTAGAAAAGGTGACAAGTAGGAAGAAACTAAGAAGTGGCATAGTGTATGGTTAAGCCGAAGAACCTATCGGGAGGCATGTGAGAAAACGGAAGCGGATGTTCCCGGAGGAGGACAAAAATGATGAGGGTCATTGCTGCAACAGGAAGCAGGAAAAGGTAGGACTACTTGACCGTACACGTAATGTGATACCAAACAGACAGAGGATTGTCAAGGACCTCGCCACATGCAAACGGGACAGACGACAAGGAGGAAGAAATATAAACGCCAAGTTTGAACTGTGTATTGAAAAATGTTTTTGATTAGTAAAAGGATATTAAATTCAAAGGGCTTAATTCTACATGGCATGAAAGAGCGCAGGCCGGGGATGGTTCTGCTGGACGCGATGCCGGTGTCCTAGAACGAGGCGCGGAGAAAAAATGCGGTCACCATATCCGCTTCGTAAACTGCAGCAATTGTGGGTAGGACGAATGCGAACGTCGCGCTCAGTCATGAATTTAGGGAGAAGGATGATCGCGAACACCTCGGCGGCCGTATTTATGAAACTGAGACCACGGTAATCTGACCATAGGTCCATGGCACCGCGCGTCGGCACGAGGGACGAAATGGACGGAAACCGGGCAGCTGGGATGAGTTTGGTATTCCATGTTATCTAGAGCAGCCGGTGTAGCGATGATGCCGAAGCAGAACAAATACGTTCGAGCCTACAGCCGGGAAACCACCTTTATCCGATGCCTTCCGAACTTTCAGCCGTAATAATACCGAATCCAGTTCAGATTTCCGACAAAACTGGCAGTAACTGCAATGCGAAACTTCTGGTGAAAGGGAAAGATTCGCAAGGTCAAGGCGCAGGGTGGATTGGGCCGTACGTAACCGTAAGGCAAACGATCAGGAGAAGGACGCACTGTCAAACGTTTACGAAAGCTGTAACTCGCGGCAAATTTCATTAGAGGAAACGAACCGCAAGGCAGGGGACCGAAAAACCTTTGCCTTGGCTTCCACGTGGTTCAATGTGAACAGATAACCGACAATACAGATGGGTAATCAAGGAAGGGCGGGAAAAAGGGAGATGTGGTTTAAAGGTGGACGTCTAAACGAGGCCGCAACCAGCGACTTTGAACGCGCGCGAGTCCATCCATCGAAATAAGGAATGGTAAGGTGGGTCCACGGCAGCCTCCCACTATGAAGCAAGTAGCTGGCGGTAAATTAAGCGGGAAAGGTAACCTATGCAAATAGCAAAAGGATAGCGAACTGGCAGGCCTTAAGCCTGCACGGTAAATAAGAGTGAAAGGCTGGGGAAGAATCTGCAGGATTTTATGTCTGTGCTCTAGTGCGAGGCTTGCAAGCAACACGCGCCGTATGTAAACTTAATGCGTACGACCAGGAGAAGGAAGTGCGGCATAAAGCCAGCGAAGGATTCAACTAATTGTAAACTCTGTGAGAAAACCAACTGCCAAGGGAAGGGACCGGAAAAAAATTAGCCGTGGCTTCCAGACGGTTTGATGTGCATATACACGGACACGGCGGAAGGGTAATATTGGCACGGTGGGTAACGTAAGTTGCGGTTTGAAGGTTGACGTCGAAACCTAGCCGCAAACCGCAGGTTTGAACGCGTGGGAGCCCCTCCTTCGAAGTGCGGCATGTAAAGGGTGGGCCAAAAAGTAGTCCATCACTATGAAGCAATTAGCTGGGACAATATCAAGCGAGGAAGATAACCGTGAAGCTGCACCTCCGGATAAGATTGCGCTTGATGCGATATCTACTGAAGGCCGGAAAAGTCGGTTGCCACAAGAGGTTAGGTCATAAACACAAAGCTTGAACGCGTGGTCGACTCTAAGTCGTAGTGAGGCACGATAAGGTAGGTCCAAAAGAAGTATGCAGCTATGAATTAAGTAGATGGCGCTGTGGAAAGTAGAGGAAGGCAAACTAAAAGCAGCACTTCTAGGGCTAAGAAACAGTTCGGTAGGAAGGAAGGGAAGGTGGGTAAAATCGGGAAAACCTTAATTTTGAGTGCGTGGACGGTCCTCTGTGGAAATGTTTCATAATGGGGGTCGGCGACAGAAAGCCCCCCCCATATATGCAGTAACGTGCCAAGGAAAGGCCTGCAAACCGTGAAATCGAACGCGTGCCCCCCCCCCCCGCTGTGTGGAAGCTGGGCACGACTGGACAAGTCTAAGGTAATGTCCAACCGTGCAATAGGCAGCCGGCGCGAGAGTAAGTGGGAAAGATGACCCGAAGACTGAACGTAAAGAGAAGGTAGCGTGTGATGGGATATTGGGGTTTAGGCAAAGGAAGGCTGGGTGCAGCATGGAGATTAGTCTTAAGCCTTAGCTTTGAATGGGTGGACGTACCGATGACAAAAGTGTTAGGGTAGTTTGAACGCGTGGCCTTCCTTCCTTCTAGATGTGGCATGCTAGTGTTGGACCAACGGTGCCTCCCCCATTATGGTAGAAGTAGCCCAACGAAACCCAACAAATCCCAACGAAGCCGAAGTAGCCCAACGCAGACTCCTATGAGTATAGGTAGCTAGCGGTAAAGCGGGAAAGGCCGAGTGGTTTTTAAGCGAGTATCGGATATAGGTAAGGCAGGGACGGGATATCGGGTAAAGATAAGGGAAGGCTGCGTGCAGCTGAGGTTGGTCTTAAGCCTTAGCTCTGAACGGATGGACATACCTCTGACAAAAAGTGTGATGGTAGCTTTGAACGCTTGGGCTTCCTTCCTTCGACATGTGACATATTAGGATTGAAACGGGTGGGCGAACCTCTGACGAAAAGCGCCGCTACAGCTTTGAACGCGTGGGCTTCCTTCCTTCGAGGTGTTGCATGGTAGGGACGGAGCACCGATGCCTCCCCCTTGTGTTTGAAGCAGCCCAAACGAAGCCCAACGAATCCCAAAGAAGGTCAACGAGTCCTCCTTCTATAAATAAAGGTAGCCGGCGGCAAAGCCGATTAAGGCCGAGCAGTCGTAAAGGAAGGACCGGCTTTTAAACCATTAGCTTAGCTTTGAAGGCGAAAGCTGACTCCTGTCAGAGTGTACCTTGTAAGGGTCAACCAAAAAGGACTTCAACCTTACTTAGGAGCCCGTGAGCGTCTCCAAATCAGGAAACAACGATTGAACAGAAAATAAAATACATTTATTATTACCACCTACTTGAAAATTTTCAGCAGCTATTTTTTGATCTTCCTTTAATTTTCGCGCGGAAAGTGGAAGGAAAGTCAAAAATGGTTACTGAAAATTTTCAAGTAGGTGGTAATAATAAATGATCACATATAAAAGGCCCCGGGACGAATCCTCACCGCCATTCTTTTCATATTAACAGACCTTATTGCTAACTATCGCGTTATCCTTCTATCCATTTATTCTCTGATTGCGTGTTGTGGTGATTGACAGCCAATTCGGCGTTACTTCCGGAGAATCATATGTGTGAATTACTCCTTCAGGTGTGTGAGAACCCCGACATCCTTGGTCCGCTACACATAGTAACACAGTGAAGATGTAAACAATGGTGCTCTGCGTGAGTGGCCAGATACACAACAGTGATTTGCCTATTCACATATGATCTTCATGAATATAAAACTAACGTTTCAAATAGAATGTGAACTAACAAAGCAGCGACGAATAACCTTCGAAATAAAAGCATATGGAGAGTTCAGGAAAAATCCATTTTGAAAAGAGCTTTCGGAAAGATAAAATTGCTCCCGACGTGATACGGTGATCGGTGATAGGTTTCTTCTAAATGCAGGATGCAGCTGTAAAGTCTTTTTTTTCGAAGATAGTAAGTTTGGAAAGATATAGTGGATACAATTCCTAGAATCGAAGGTCAGGAATGAGTTCACAATAGTCCCACTTCCAAATATAGCTTGTGGAAAAAACACTTAGCGAAGGGATACGGATAAGCGCAGTAGAATAATTCTGAAGGATAGGATCAAAATATATGAGTAAAACAGCGAGGGAGAGCGTTGGCTCTTTAGCTCCGATTACAACGGAGGGTGAAAAAATGGTTGAGTACTCTAAGGACTTACCATACGAAGCGAAACGGTTACGCCAACACCATTTGTGATGTTAAATAGAAACTTAATGACGTTGTATTTGACAAAATAAGACTCACAGAGCATTACTTCATAGAGCAATTCTTGTAAAAATCCTCGTGGCTCTCGTTGTCTTCACATTGTGTAGCATTGTGCTGCGACAACTCATTCGAATTAGGGTTATTCTTGACATCAACACACTTGAACTGTCTTCAAATTTTTATTGACTGTAAATATGCAATTGTAACTTTAAATTAGGACGGTCATTAAACGAAGTTCCTGCCTGGAACCTTTAAAAAATAGAAATATAAATATGTAGAATAACATAACGGACTGGAATGGCCCTTTCTGGCTTCTTAACCGTCATCACACAACCATACCCAACTCAAGTGGTACCCATCCGAGGTTCGAAAATAGTCATAATTTCACTTTATTAAACAACGGATTGTGATATTATCGTAGCCAGCTGTGAAGGGCAAACGCGATGTTTCGCAGGACCGTTGCATAGGAGGATGAATGAAGTTATTTACTTTCAAAATTTTGACAATATTTTTTCTACTAATAAATGATTTCTCACCATTTATTTTGCGCCCTGTGCCCTATGTCGTAAGTGGGTATAGCGTAGAATCTGTACTGCCAAACTGCGAAGTCTAATGCGAAAGTTAAATGTTTGAGCAAGCCAACATCGCGAAATGGGCGTCCCCGTCGCATATTTTTACTTTGGAGGGGCAAGAGGTGCCACATAAATGAATTACCCCACAATATCTACGGTACTTACTCCATCTAATCTTGTCAAATCTCTCTCATATCCCACAGAGAAAGAAGGGTTTTGAAGGGACTAGTTCTGGCAGAGAAATATTATTCTTCCTCCAGTCTTTAAGTCAGGATCTCAATGAAATGTAAATAATTATTGAGGCATTCAATAAGTTCCAACCCTCACTAGAATTGTTGATTACTGCCGAACTAACACAATTTTGAGTTCTTCTAAGTATTTTTATATTAAATGTCATGCGAAACTTTTCATTTCACCTTTGTTTACCTTGCAATTTCCCTTCTTAATGCTCGAAAACTAGAGTTTGTGATCTACTACGTATTCACTTCGAAGTAAAAATTGCACCCCAGCAATGCACCGAATCCATACAACTTGATTTCTGCCCCACACGTACCCTGGTGGGAAATAGGACTGATTGAAAGAGAGGTGAATGGAATGTGAGGTCCACTTACCGTCGGTCGAACGCTAGTTCTGAACCACCTGCGTATCTTGAATTCCAGTCTTGTAACTGTTCATTCGTTTATTTTATATTTCTTTGCGAGTTTATTACATCGTTCTTGCCATTTTACTTCGTATTCTATACATATTTCACGGCATTCTATGGCATAATAAAAATATTTTGCCACTTATAGCGTCTATTTTGATTTTACTAAGGCCTTTGATCGGGTCGATCATAACCTCCTCCTTCTGAAACTGGCCTCCTTCGGCATAGGTAGCAAGCCTCTGAACTTCATATCTTCCTATTTGGATGCTCGCACACAACGAGTAAAAATCTCCAATGTTATCTCCAACCCCACGCATGTGAGGAGTGGAGTTATACAGGGTAGTGTACTGGGTCCGCTCCTATTTTGCCTTTTTGTCAACGACGTTTCAGATTGTTTTCAGTATGGCAGACCCTTCATGTACGCTGATGATTTAAAAGTCGCTTATCGATATAAACCGGCAGATCGCAACATCGTGCTCGAGCTGATAAAAAAGGATCTTCAGGCCTTCGCCCAGTGGTGTTGCACATGGCGCCTCACCCTTTCATGGCACAAATGTTCCGTTATGGTTGTTGGCGACGATCATCAACCGGAATTAAGCATTGACGGCCACGAACTAAATGTTCCAGCAGTTATCAAGGATTTGGGCATATCCTACTCTAATAGTCTCAATTTGTCAGAGCACTGTGCCCTGATAGTCTCGAAAGCACGCCGAACAACCGGATTTATCCTTAGAAATTTTAAGACTATCAATGTTAGAACTAGCCTTTATAATATGTACGTGAGACCTAGTCTTGAATACTGCTCGCCTCTGTTCAGTCTTCTGCGCACTAGTGAACGGAAGAAAATAGAATCGGTGCAGCACTTCTTCACTAGAAGAGTTTTCACTACAGAACACCGTAACTTAACCTACCAACAAAGGTGCGAACTTATAAAGCTGGATCCCCTATGGCTTCGTCGATTGCAGAAGGGTCTATTTTTACTGTTTAAACTTTTGAATGGTCAAACCTTTAATCCTCTTAGTACAATAAGGCAGCTTGAGCACTCTCGACGCGCCAGTCATCGAGACGTATTTTTATTTCTTCCTATGGCACGCACAGTTAAGTACCGGCAATTCTTTTCAGTAAATGCCATATCAATCTGGAATAAGCTGCCCAAAAGTATTAAAACCCAGCAAAACTACCCTATGTTTAAGAGAGCTGTAACTAGTTTTCTACATTCAGGACAACTTTCACGAATTTTGGGTGCTGACTCGGTGGAATCTCTCTTTCACTCTGATGGCGTTCGTGGACTTTGAACCCCGCCAGGCTTCACTGCTGAAGATAATGCGGCTGAAGCAGCAACCCGCAGTCTGCTAACCCTTCAGCCGATAGCTCGCAACTTTTGCCGACAACCATTGAAGAAAGACTGAGAACACTGTGTTCTTGTGCCAACCCTCTCCGTCTGGAACTAATGTTTTTAAACGATATGAAACATTTCTCCTGCTGATGAGTCAACTCAGCTTACAACTGTACATTTATTCCGTTTGTATCATACCTTTGAAGGCAGGTTTTTTTCACTTGAAACAAACTCCTAATCTCGCCCAGTATTGACGAAACAAAAAACCTGAAACAAAACCAATACTGGCTGCAACATAAGGAGTTTGTTTTAGGTTTTTTCCGGTCTTCGAGGTGTTGGAAGGCGCCCAAGAGGTGCATTACCAACTCTTTACAATTGCCTGTAAACTGGCATAATAAACATATTATTATTATTATTATTATTATTATTATTATAAGTTTTCTGTTCTGGTCGCTAATTTTATTCAGGTCTTCGCGGTTTTGGTTACCAAAGCCACATTCAAGGTGCCTTTGAAATACAAATAGTGAGCTTGATCCGTTGGTTGGCATGAAAATTAATCAGTGAAGGCTCTCACAGGGATGACATGAAGTAAATCGGGCATATTTTGTAAATAATCGATATCCTCAAAATGCTGGGTCCCAGACTATTTTCCATATACGTTTCGGATATCCCATCAAGACTTTTGTCCCCATGCCTTCTGTTTGCGGATGACCTCAAGGTATGGCATGTTATTCGCAGCCCCGAAGATACAATATACTTCCGAAACGATCTTAATGTGATCCATGAATGGTCATTGGAGATCAAGGTACCGGTCAACATAAACAAATCAGACTTGTTGATAATAGGGCGAAACCAGAACCACCCACTCTATACAATGGGCAGCATAACACTGGCAGCTGCTAAGAGTACTCGTGACTTGGGCGTTACCATTCAAGACGACCTCAAAACCCGAGAACCATTAACTCTTGCGAGACGCAAGGGACTGACACTACTTTGGATGTTCAAAGGCGCATTCAATTCCTGGTCCATGCAGTTATTCCGTTAGATAATGGTCACTTTTATCCGCCCGATCATAGAGTATGGATCTACCGCTTAGTTCCTGTGTACGAAGGGCGAGATGACCGATATCGAATATGCGCAACGGCTGGGGTCAAGAATGGTGCCCGAAGTGAGGTGGCTGACATATCCGGAGCCCTGGAAAGCACAGAACCTGTCCAATTTCGAATTTTGACGCTCCAGACGCGAACAACTCATGATATTAATAGCGATCTTTTGTGGCGAATTCCCGGAGATAGCACAATACTTCAAAGTGGATTTTGAGATGCCTACGCGCGAACACTACTTTAAACTGGTGGAACAAAGAACAGATGGCCTCCCGCACATCTAAAGACTCTCAAGATATGCAGTGAATGCATGGAACAATCTCCCCTAGATGTTGTTGCTGCTGACGCAGTTGACGGGTTCAAGAAGAAATGCGACGCCTTATTCGAACAGTGCTCTGTACCGTTCATGGGATAGATCCTGCCTTGGCAGGTGAATTGGTCTAGCCTGAAAACTCCCATATGTCCGGTGGCTGCAAAGAAGGGGTTTACAGGGATCCGTTCCTTACACTCTATTGATGAAACATGATTTTAGTGGGTCGAACAATGAGGCGGGCAAATGGAATAAGAAGTCCCTAGTTAAGATGGAAGAGTGTCGCAAGCTTTTCCGATCGCTTACAATTTTGAGGATCCCAAATCTTCTAAACCACTCGTATTCCAACAGAAATCCTCGGTTTGATTTTATACAATGACGAGAACTTTTGGATTTCAGGAACTTCGAGTTAATGGGAGTTGCTTCAAAAACACTCGGCTGGGAATTTCAGGCGCCCCGAAAAGACTACTGGCACAAGTTTATATCGATTTAGTCATGCAATTTTTAGATGTATCCTTAATCGTACTGCGCACCATACAGTTGCCCAGGTGGTACACTGCACGTCGGGAGTTGTATTGTCGGCTTCAACCGAAGAGCCCTCCATCAACAAACACTTATATAGGTTTGAGGATTTAAAAAAATGTTTCCTAAACCTGTAGTAACACTGATACGTCAGCGGCAGAAAACATTGGCCGCATTTTGGCGTACAGGTGCCAGTGTCTGGGAATCGTCTCGCTCTTCTTCGATGCTGTTGAAAATCCTCTTACGAGCTTGCGGAATAAAGCCTTCTACGATGCTCTGATAAGTGGTGGACTTATCTTAGAAGAAAAGTGTTTTGAGCACCCCCGAGAATATGGTATTGACTATGACAGTCTCACCGAAGACGAAAAGCGTTCTCTTTACCCCAAGCTCATTGATGAACTGCGCACTACTCTAGATTGGGGGATGCAAAAATATCCCTATTCTCTTAAGCCTGGATGCAGAAGTTTGGCAAGGAAACGCAAATATCAGGTTAGTATTTTCTGAAGTGTATTGACATCTTTTCCATTTTTACCATTCGATTACGCTCTAGGCAGTTACGGTTATACATCTCACTTTTGGTATGAAGAATATTATGACGATTTTGAACAAAGTCTGCCGGCAAAGACGTTAGATGCAAAAACCTTGCATATTGCCTTGAGCTTTCAACACGTTTGTTGACTTTTTCAGTATGATTTAATGCAAAAAATATTATTCCTTCGGGACATTTTTAGATTGTGTGGAGAAAAAATAACGCTCTCAGCCAAAGTGCCCTGTAGGCTTAACTGAGACGATGCCAAAATATGTCCTTTGTGAACTTACGGCGGATAACCAATCAAATAGTAGTGTACAGTGCATGATGTGTCTCAAAACCTTAGCGTAAATTCTGAAATATAATATTAGTTAAAGGGAATTAGGGTAGGACTGTACCACTTGTTCTCATGCAGCATAATCTCAAGGTATTTAAGTTGCACCGGGAGGCTGGCTTCTGAATGCGCGTCTTTTCTTTCGTCTGTAAAAATTTAATTTACTTAAATGACTACTTATGTCTTAGTACTTTTCTCATTGGGTTTCAATGCTCTTATAGCTTCAGACCTGTTTGATAGAAACCCTACGCAAAATACCTCTTCCTGTACTCATTTTCTATAAAAATGTATCATTTAAACATTTTATACTTCAGGAAATTGCATTGTTAAATCTTAAGCAAGTTCCTTATTATAAGATCTTTAGAGACAGCTAACTGTCTATTCAAGTATTATTTTATCCATGTTTTGCCGACGCTGCTGGTGAAGTATACAATTTGATCAATATTCGGTACAAAACTGTATTAGCCCTTACTAGCATGGGGTGATTTGAGATTTTACTTCTGCAGAAGGAATAGAGCGTGTGGTTTGGAAACCCTCAATGCAATTTTGACGGCAGGTGTGGTTTAAAATATTCTGCCAATTAAAAAGCGTTTTGAAACCGAGAATTACATCTATTGATATGGAATTTGAGTAAAACATAAACAAATACAACAGTAGATCTCTTCGTTCTCACATTTCTGTAAAATAAGTTTTGATTTATTAGGGCGTCGTAGGAATGAATCCATATAAGTAGTCCTTTGCGATTCTAATATATGATGACCACTACTACAGCTCAAACTAAGCAGTTTTTTCTAACCGAGCGCATATTTCATGATTTTTGTTAGTGTTTTGTAAGACATGTCGCCTACTTTAAGCACTTTCTCATTTCTCTCTCTCAAGTGACATTAATGCATGATTGAGGGAAATAAGTCAGCAGCGAATTGTGAGAAAATCGATCAAGTTTCTACTAAGCTCGTTCTGGAGTCTGCTTCGTAGAAAAAGCCACTAACGGTCCTACCTCGTCTTCTTTTCACAGTATGATAAAAAACCGAAGTTCATATAAAAAATATCGATTTTTTCATTTATCATCTTGTTATAGAACCCACAGGGTCCGCCTAGAAAACTCAGATTCCATTATTTAGACTTGCTGGGTTGGTCTGTTACCATCGTCCTTAGTTCACGCTCGTTTTTCACTGGACAATCTTCCACATTTCCAGCCCTGATTAACACTAAATTTAGACTGGCTTCTGTTTTCGAGAGAATATTTAAGCTTCAGTCAGTCTCTTAACACCAGACGGAGTGTTTATGCAAGCCCGTGTGCAAGTTGTTAAGTACAATCTCATGGGCCACGGCTATGAACCAAACAATTCGAGTTGCAAGAAGGGTCTTGCTAAGTTAATATCAATATTTAAACATCCTGACGAAGCTAACACGTGTAACATCTATCGGGGTTACACACTCGAGTCCAGATTTCAAGGCTTTCATGCCTTTGCTGTACAGCATGAATTGAAGGAGATACTTCTTGCAATTATCGTGTACGTTATTATGTGCACTTCCACGATTATGACACCTTGTTAAGCTTATTATTTGCAGCCCTTAAGTTTCACAGCACATTTATGATCATCGATAATGATGCAATCAATGTTAGTGGACCTTCAGGTCCTCATTGTACAGATAACAAGGCTGTGTGCTGTATACTTCCTTTTTGTTGCTACAATTAAACATTCAGCTATAAAATCTTGAACAAAGAAAGCATTCACTTGCTCGAGTTCACTTCACAATCGAAAGACAGGAACATAGTGACAAACAAGCCGTGCTTGCGCATCGATTCTAAATTGTCGGGATTTGCTGTAGCCTTCAGTTTACTTCTCCCATCCACGAGCGCTCCATTTTCTTTTATCTTGCTTTGTCTCAATATCTTTCATGACCCATTTTCTTATTTCTTAGGTTCTCTCCAAGATAAGACAAGGCTATGTTTGGGACGAATTCTATCACCGAATGGTGAAACCCAAGGATATGGCTGCTTGGCAGGTCGAGCAGGATCAAATATTTACGGAGAATCTGGGTAAAGATATTTCAGAAAAGCTAGCTGAAACCGAAAAACCCGCAGAAGTTTACATACCCGAAAAATGGAGACTTGAATGAACCGCCAGCCCCTATTTGTACAGTTTTTTTATGGACCACTCATTGACCCATTTTTGAGTTCTCGACGAATAAAATTCGAATTGATCCCATTTTTGCAACACTACTTCTCCCAAGTGTGTGCCAGTTTCCCCTTGAAAAAAACTGCGCTTAGGAAGAATAATTGTACTTGTTACGGCCGTGGTCATGCTTGATGTAGTCTAGATTGATAACGTCGCAGATTATACCTCTCCGTGCGCGAAGATTTTCGGCAGCGTATCTACATAGCTCAATCCATTCCCAAGAACCGCTTCCATGTTCTGATGAACTGTGTCGACCCAGGTCTTAAGTTGACCCCTTTTTCAATGCACCTAGGTTGACCAGGGCGTCAGGCCGAGGATAGTATAACGGAAAGGCGGATTCCTCGTTAGCCTATCTGCTGACTAACTGGCGCGGCCATAAGTGGTGGATGGTAGAACAGTCCTCAGCGAAGAATGAGAAGGCTGTCGGGTCTGGCGAATAAGCAGTCGCTAACCAACAAAGACAATGCTACTACTGTGCGGAGGGCTTAGGGTTAACATGCCGACTGCCTTGTAAAATGCAGCGACTTCAAATGGCGAGGCTGTGACGTGGTGGGTGTGAACTGCCAATTGCTGACTTTTCTTGCCTCCGCTGCCTCGTAGGTTAGTTATTAAGCCAAGGTGCTAGAGGAGACAACCTTGACTTCCGGGTGGCTATCGAGCGTTCGCCCGTACTTAGAATCCTCAAAAGGCTTCATGAAGAATGTATAATTACAGTTTCTAGTGTGGTGGTATAATATATATAGGGATTCATGTAGATATTTAATTTAGTCAATTTGGTTGGTAGTTGCTGGTAAGATTGACTTTGACGTCATTGCCCCTCAATCAGCATATTTGTGGCTCATCGAAGGGCTGGTGCGTGGGTGTGGAAATGTAGTTTCCTGTGGCGCAGAGGGACGTCTCAATCCACCCCCTCCAGTACACCAATGCAAAGTTACAGAATATGGGTGGGCAGCAGGTAAGGCTTGACCTGTGTAGCGCCTAAGCAGTGCTTGTACTCAGAGAACTACGATCATCAGGTCGAATTCCAGTTGGTTGGTAAAAGGCAGAAGTAACCAGTGCTCATGTGAAATATCCAAATGTCACAATCAGCTCCGGAACAGTTCTTTGGTAATGATATAGACGAGAATACTCTGTAATAGAGGTGACCTTAAGCTAAATTCCGGAGAAATTTGTTGGGATCTAAGTCATATCTGTACTCAGAGCCCTACAATCGCCAAGTCAAATCCCGTTTCGCAGGTAAGAACATTAGGCACCAGAATGAAGGCTTTATTGTGCACAGAAACGTCAGTTGCTCTGTCAGGCAGCAGTGGCCGTTGGCGAAGCCAGGGCAAGTGCTGCCTGCGTCCGGCCAGGCCCGAGAATGTGTGAGACAGCGGTGGTAACTGCCTTTCTATGATTGTGAAGCAAGTTCAAGTTGCGTGCAATTGGTGTCGCGTAGAGAGGCCCCAACTGCATCGGCCGACGAAGGGTTTTTTCAAGTAGCCCTTTGACAACCATAACTATTTGGACGCGCGCGTATGCGCGCAATGTTGTCAGTTAAGGCTCTTGGGGTCGGCGAGTTGGAAACAGCTGTCTGCGAAGATGGATGAGGTTGAGGCAATGAAAATCGAATAAGGAAGGGGAAAGCCTTGCCGGCCGTCCGTCACACCTGATAAGAGGTAAATCGGCACACCACGGTAGGCGGTAGCTTGCAATATTTTTGGAAATAACAGACATTCTGAGTTAACGCCTTTCATGGTATTACAGTGGGACCCACCGGACTCTGTGTTCCTATCGTCCCTGGAAATTTCAAGGAATTGTTATCTGTAGTACGCCGACACATTTCTTATTGGAAGCCCGTTCTGAAGTCACCGCGGGCGGTCTTGCACCGACAGCTAATCAGTAATCGAGTCAAACTTTATTACCAATTTCTGTCATTTATTAAAAGACAATGTAAAGTTCAAAAACAGTCCGGGTAGGTAATGGGCGCGGAGTAGTTTTCTGGGTTTATACCAGGGATCCTTTGGGTGACGTTAGCGAAGACTTTCAATTACAGTGGATCCTCAGTTAACAAGTTAAATCCATTCTGGCACCAAGTGCATCATGCGAAACACTCGTCTGGCAAAATGTAGCCAATCAAACTGCATCAGTTCACTGATTGGCTGCAGGCGACTGAGGACTCATGCTCTGGCAGCAAGTCTCAACGGCGGACACAGACACACGCACTGAAAACTCGTTAGCTGAACGGAAGCACGTAAATTGAAACAAATTGTATGCAAGATGTTCGCTTGTTGTCTGAAATGCTCGTAGATGGGGCTGCTCTTCACCAGAGATTCCATTGTGGTCATACAATGATGCTAAGCACCATGACGACATTCATTGTTTTCCGTTGCTCGTGTTGCATAGATTGGAAGAAAAAAGCGGCTTCTCCACCGCAGTATAATATGGTTAGATTCCCAGCGTTTGTGTACCTTGTTTAAAAAAAGTGTACAGATATATGGAAGAAGCTCGCTTCACAGTTATTTTAAGTCTATTCTATGAACTAGTTGTGATTCAATTTATTTGGACGACAGCAGGAGAAATAATGAAGTTATTAAGGAGGTTAAATTTGTACGCAGCTCCCTTTTGTTAGGCTCAGAGAATGTTGAGATATCTCGGATATCTTTATGCATGGCACTCACTGGCGGTGTGGTTTATTGTGCAGTAGTAATTTGAAAGTGAGGATACGCGCGCCATGGCGGCTTTTGGCAAATTTCTGCAGCTCTAATCTGAACGTAGTTGTTGAAGGAGCTGAAAATATATATGATGTGATGCCGCTGCTCATATGTAGGCTGATCTACACGATTGCAAAAAATATTAATTTGCTTTCTTAGCCGATCTATCGCTGTCCGCGTTTTCGTTAATAATAATCCCTCTCAACCGTTCGATGTTGGGTATGGCGTGCACCAGTGTTGAACTCCGTTACCTATCCAGTTTAAATACGCCGTTGAGTGGAGTCTCGGAAGGGCCTAAAACATTCGACGGGACCGAATTTTAACCCGGGCTATGGCCTACTTCCCTCGATTATGTACTTTTATGATCAATCTGTCATAAACTACGGAAGGTTGTGTAGCGGGTGAACGAGGTCGCTAGGTCAGCCACCTTATCCTTAGGGAAGATCGATTTTCCCCTCGGGACCCATGAATCAACTTATGGAAGTAAACGGTTTCAAATGTCTCGTAGCAAGACTACTGCCAAATGAAAAGGTTCTATACAGCACCGTCGCTCCGGGGTTTCGTCTGCCGTAGAGGATGCATGCGGGCCCGGTGCGATATCTCTATCGTGAGAGCGACTCACGTTTTTGGCGAATTTTGTGTCAGGCGCTTGGAAAACGGGCCAAATGTGAATTTTTTTGACCACCACTGGCTGAGAAACAAAGTTCAAGTTGAGTAAACGAGCTTCGTCTCGAATGAAGTAGTCATCTAAGGGAGACAGCTGTGGAAGTCTGTTATTGGTTTATCATCCTGCACCTCGTGAGTGTTGCTACTCTTGAACTGGTGCCACTGTCATGTGGAGCTATGAAAAAGGAGGGCAAAGAAAACCTCTCACACAATACTCTCCGCCACGGTATGAAGGTGGTTTTTGGACCTTCGGCTTCGGTCTCTGCTGCTGAAAGGCAGAGTTAGTCGAGCTATTCAGATTCACTGTCGCAGATCGCTACACATGAAGGGGGTGATTTTTTAACATATTTCAGGCCGGTTAGGTGTAATAACAACTTTATCAAGCGCAAATCGCATGCTGAGCTAGGCCCTCCACCCCTCTACCTTCGCACCGAACGAATCTGCTTACCCCGTAACCGATCGGTGAGCGTCCATGCACCAATTTGAATATCTCCCGATCTGAACCGATAGGATCATGAGTGCCAGAGTTCTACTCAACAGGTTGCGGGTCTGAGTCTAGGGTGAATCCGTTAGGCTTGAGTGTAGCTGGCTGATGACAGCTAATAAGCCAGAAATGACCAGTCGAGTCTCTGTAGTCTTCATTGATAATGTTTTTCTGGTAATCGAGCAGATTCAAGCTTTTTAATCTCCTCATAGCTTACGGTCCTCAGTTGGAATGAATTATTTAGAGAAAGTATTTTCATACTCTACCGAAAAATTGACGAGTGTATTTGAGCCGAAATCCATTATTTTCAACGAAATAATCGTATAATACTAATATCCCGCCAGCAAACCATCAGTAGTATAGTACTATGCTATAGCACGAGAACCCCTTTCAGACAGAATCTAGACGCAGAGTGTCTTTGTTCGACTGTCCAATATCCCCCTAGTTGTACGCATTCACCGCAATCTTTTCACGCAAACGAACAAGGGGTG
Source organism: Ligula intestinalis (assembly GCA_036362985.1). NCBI lineage: Eukaryota > Metazoa > Platyhelminthes > Cestoda > Diphyllobothriidea > Diphyllobothriidae > Ligula > Ligula intestinalis. The sequence continues at coordinate 90,461,224 of JAYGXS010000001.1, forward strand.
AGTAATCAATCTGATTCTTGCAGTCACCATTATTTGCAGTAAAATCAAATGAAAATTGGGGAGGTTCGAGGGTGAGCCGCCGACCGAAGCGTAATTGGGGAGGTGGAGTTATCTGGGACTGAGATCTGCTGGATAAAGCCACTGTTGCCGGGTGTTGGTTAAGGGGCCAAGTTGGAGGTGTTATGTGTCCCTAGTTCGCTGAGCTTCTCCGCCTCCTTGAAAATGTACATTTTTGGGAATTGTCAAACCCGATGGGTGGTTTTTTGTTTGTTCGGCGCCACTGTTGGACACTGCACGGTCCTGCAGAAAAAACCATACGTCAGAAATGGTAGACCTTTTGTAATGGCCCACGCACAGTATGAAAATTAAGGGCTTTATTTGCTACGGATAAAAGCGAAAATACGAGTCCCAGGAAGCAGTCGAGAAGAATAAGGCATCGTCTTCCCGGATATAAGAAGGACGAAGAAAGCAACCTACTGGCCTTTCTTGATGTCTGCCGTGAAGATTTGGTACCTTAAATGCCTAATTGTTCAAGAAAAGGACCAATACGATGCAAATTCCACAGCGGCTTTAATAAATGGTAAGAACCCTTGCCCCCACGATCTTCAGGCCCAGTTCTATTGGGGAAGAGAAGCAGAGGGACGCCAGGTGGAAGCTACCTCTGTACAGAGGTAGTGACGAATAGGTTGGAGACGGTTGACAGTCGGACGAGTGCACGACCACCCACGAGGGGGGCACGTCTAAAATGTGTGAGCATGACCGTCGTCACAGCGTCCACAGTGCAGCCTTGTGTGAGTCAGCCATAGGGAGATGATTGGTCAGACCCGATTAGGGTAGACAGGTGCTGGTGTGCGCGCACTGTCTAACCACTGTCAGAGGTTAAACGTTCGCACAGCGCAGAGTCGCCATACAAGCACTGAACTTCTACAGTAATCACTAAATCACGCACAGCACTGTTGTGTAAGCGCACCATAACCACCTGTTCAGATATACTGCAGGAAACTTTGTCAAATAACAGTAAATACAAAGAGTATTTAAGGAAAATAATTATCCACGTGGCTTCGTACACCGGCGCATACAAAAGCAAGAAGAGCAATAAAATCAAGCTAAACCCACATTTCGGTGAGCGTTTCCATATTTAAAGGACATCTCAGAGGCCGTTAGCCACCTTCTCGCATCCCATGGAGTTGGAGTTGCACATAAACCGGAGCTAACCCTCAGGCGCCAGGTCATGCGTCAGAATGACCCACCGCCAAAAGAAGAAACGTTTGGAGTCATTGACCTGATCTGGTGCAGTTGCGGGAAAAGCAACTACGTTGAATAAACTCTAAGACTGTTTTGGACGCGAATAGCCGAAAACGCCGCATCAGTGCGTAGAAATGATACCAAGTCTCAAGTAATGGATCATTGGACGGGACCCGACCGCCACTTGAAGTTCACTGGGACCAAAATTCTTTCGGCAAGTGACAATCATGTCAGCCACGAGCTGTCCGAGTCCTGGTTTATGGTTCCCCTGGTCTATTAACAAGTTCAGTGACCTCACCAACCCCCATTTTGCTGCTACGACCTAGTTTGACCACTAGTTGAACACACTGACGATCACTATTTCCAGCGCCTGTGTCGGTGGGTAAGATAGGCGAGCAATCTTCAGGGGTGATAAAATATTACCGATTAATAACTCGAATTCCGGCCATCAGGGAATTGTCACAACAAAAGGTAAACTGTATTTGCCCAACGCTTAACCTTTCGTCTTTCGCGTCTGCTTGTACGTGCGCACCATTATCTGCCAACCCCAATTCGGCCTGGCCAATCACCTCCTTGAGGTTGGCTCACACCTGACCTCACCGGAGACGCTGCTAAAATTTCCACAGTCTCACACTTCGGACGCCGACCTCGCGGGTGCAGATGCACGCTCGTGGGACTGCTCCCTTCCTCCAACTTATTGGCCTTTCCCTCTGTACAGAATACATAATTCCTCTCTTCTGGCATCCAAATTCCTCTCTAACCACACGGAACCGGGCCTGAATGTCGAAGTGGCTTAAGTCTTTCCTGTTAACTCAAATCATTGCGATAAATCATCCTGAATGAAATGACCGATGGGCGCCAAGGACTCATAACAGAAAGATCGAGGAATCAAGCACTTCATTAAAAGTAATATTTCCAAGAGTTTTTGCCATAGCCGGGGTTTCATGAACACCTCGATAATTATTTTCACCCCAGTGAAATCCCGACTTGAAGACAGGAAAAATAATAGATTACTTCCGTGAATAAGGAAAGAATCAGGTTAAGCGATAAATTGAGAATATATGGCTAAGCAACCGGAGGAAGCTCGTAACTCTCTTGGTAAGTGAGTGCGAAGAGTACGAATTGTTGGATCGAACTACGTGCCTACAAACTAATTTTTAGCGAGCAATAAATCATAGTGATAAGACGGCCTGAGCGTGTATTAAATGACAGAACTAGTTCAGATTCCATCTTAAGAGGTTTTGCAAAGTATTTTTACTAAATAATTCGGGCCTGTCAGTGTCTTCGAGAACGAAGCTTTCATCCTCATTTAGTCATGGAGAAATAACTTGACCCTGTTTAGAGGAGAACCGATGATTGAAAACTTAAACAGCAGATTTAGCAGAGTTAAGCTCACTGAGTACGCGTGATTCCCTCTGTCTATCACGATCTAGACGAATCTGAGAGGCTTATTCGAAAACCTCTGCGAGCCTTAGATACACAGATAACGAACCAGCAGATCACTCTTTCAACTGCCTCCCCAAGTTCTTTTAGTTTATGAAAAAGACGATGAGTGACGGTGGATCTAGAAGAGAAGGGCTCTGAAATTTTAATCAGCGCAAATTCAAGGATGATGTCAGAAAGGTCAACATGAAGTTACTAAGATTTGCTGCCGCATTCATGGAGGAGAAAGTATGGTAGTCCATTGAGCCAATAAAACAGTCAATAAATTTGATATCTGCGACATCCAAAGCATGGTAGGTACTAACAGCCCAAGCTTTTTCCGAAGATGCAAGCGGAATGCAACAGGCAATTAATGTGTGCTGACATATGAAGAGGTCCTGCTTAAAGTCAACGAAGAGGGGAGCAATGTCGTTTGTAAAATAGGATTGTTTCTCGCTGGGGGCAGACCAGCTGAGACCAGTCTGAAAAATTAATGGTATTTAGGGAAGGCTGGAATCTAGGTAGATAGGATTTTGAAAGTTAATCAATTTCAGGAAAAATTAAATCTTAAGTGATTATTTGAATGCTAAAAGTGAGCTCCAAAACCAATTAAAAGGTTTCGCAAAGTTTTTCATCATCATCCTCAACATCAAATGATGAGTTAAGACGGTTGTATATGCAACCAAGAATCGCTATTTTGTCGGGGCTTGAAGATAACATATGCGAAGTAGCCGTTTACAGAGAGTAGAGAGACGTTTATTAATGCTGTCTTGACGCTAGAAGTCATACTTGTCTATGCTAATTAAGGGGTCAGCAATTATGGAATTATTTAAAGGTTCAGGTACGCATATAACTTCGAGCGTCAGCTCAAAGGCCGTGGCCTAAAATTGAGTCATTTAATTTATAACAGACCTAGCATTAAGCAATATTAAATCTGGTGCATTTCGAGTGAGAGGAATAAGACGAGTGTTATTTAGAAAATAATTTTTAGGTGAGCAGTTCAACTGTAGGCCCGTATTATTTGGGCAAAATGTACCAACGCGTCTAGAACTATAAGCATCTTTTCCGAGCATCTTTCTCCATGACTCCGAGAAAGGACCATCGGGAATTTAGGAGATCCTCTTGGGACTATTTTTTCCACTTCGTGTCCCCAGAGAACCTAGATATTTCTATCAACCACCACTCAATCAAACGAATCCACGTGGAAGTACTCAGGCTAAACTGCTGCCGTTTTGTTACCTATTAACTATCATCAGACTACCTACACCTTTTTCTACTCTTCTACTCTGTCTTATCTTCCTAAG
>JAYGXS010000001.1:90470194-90502153 GCA_036362985.1 Ligula intestinalis
TAAGAATCGTTGCAAAATTCATGATGAGAAGGAAACAATAAACTAAATCATTGACACAAAACTGTACACAGAAGAGGGCGGGAGGGGGGAGCAAACCAAGAGGAAAATATTAGTGACTAATGCGTGTGGTAGGGGAGAGAGAGGTGGCATGGCAAACTAGTCCGAGTCCTGGGTGGCGTAACGGGGAATAAGAATAAGAAAGAAAAAAAGAGAGGAAGTTCACGGTCGAAATAGGAATGGATAGTCGCGCCTGTTGATGGGACAGTACAAAATAAATGCTTTATATAAACAAAAAGTCACCGTTCTCGACGTAATCAAGCCGAGGAAAAAGGCAGAGCAGAGCAGAGATCGTGCGACCTGACGTTAAGAGACCAAACCCCAAAAATGGAGTGTGGGGAGGGGGGGATGGGTAGAGATTGCAGTGGCACAAAAAATGCAATGTTATTCTTTTCTGGCCAGATCGAACTGGGTGCGAGCCAGCGGGCGAGCGCGTGAACGCGCGCGTGAACGCGCGCGTGTCAGACGAACGGTGGTAGGTGAGACGGGGGAAAATCTGGTCCCCTGTTCTCCTCTCTTGTTTGTTAGATTCCAATCTCTTGGCCACCAGACTCGGCAGGGATTCCACCACCACCACCCTGGGCCTTCGGGTTAGACGAGGAGACAACGGGCGGAGCAAGCAGGTTTCTCCATGACTCCAAGAAAGGACCATCGGGAATTTAGGAGATCCTCTTGAGACGATTTTCTCTACTTCGTGTCCCCAGAGTACCTTGATGTTTCCATTAGCCACCGCTGAATCAAACGAAGCCACGTGGACGTACTCAGTCTAAGCTTGCCTTTTCGTTGGCTTCTAATCATCATCAGACTTCATACACCTATTTCTACTGTACTACTGCGTCTTATCATCCTAAGCAGTTTTTTCTCTTACAAGCTTTTTGAATATGGAGACCCGTTGAACTCTGCCTCCAAGTTCACTGTAAGAGTTTTTTAATTGCCTTAAATTTAAATTTGTTAGTTCACAATTAGCTGCAAAAAATCGCTAAATGTTGTCCCAAAAGTGCAGTTTCTGCTGACATTGTTACAACTTTCTACGTCTATCTATGCATATTGTCAACTTCATTTTTTATTTTTTTTACGAAACTAATTTTGTATGGGCAGTGCCGTTCTGGCGCTAAAAAAATATAAATATGAATTCCAAATAACGGGTGGCTGATGGGAAGGTTTAAAATATTTGGGGATACCGTATTTGCCATTGGAAAATTAGGAGAAGATAAACCAGGACAAGCTTGTGGACCACTGGCGAGGAATGGACAGAGGCTAAAAGGCGTGGGAAGACAGATGCATGAACTAATTGTCAAAAAACCTGACAAAAGATGAGTGTTAGGGCCATTCTCGTAAGAACTAATGACTTTAAGTTCTGAAAATTTTGAGCTTCATCTCAGGTTAGAATTAAGACTATTCATGCCAGAGTTATTGGCATGCGAAGTAAAAAGTCTTCAACTGGTGCCCGACGCGTCAAACAGCGGATTATATGAGGATATCATACGACAGGTGGGGATAACGGCCCAGACAGATTTCGAAGGTTTACATAAGTTGTCGTTAAATTGGGATGGAGGAGGATTTTTATTTGAAACGCAGGAAGGTGTGTATAACTATGTTTAAATAGACAGGTTCTCGGTCTATACGCCCTAGACGGGGTTGCAGACATTATAGGTGGGTTAACGACCGAGTGAAAGCGAGTTGGCTTTAATCTATTGGTCATGAGGCAGGTTGCGCATTTGAAGTAGTTAAAAACGAAAAAGAAGGTGGAGAAAAATGGATGTTGGAACCGAATATCCGAGAAAATGGATTAGCTGGTGCGTTGAGACTGGTGAAACTCTAACCAGACCTATAAATAGTAGGCTGAAATTCGATCATCTATCTGGCAGGAGAGACCCCAGAATTCGATCCATTGGTGTAAGATCTCGGCACAGGAAACATTTCCTAATTTTAAAATAATTAAAATTGTGATCAAAATGAGCAAATTTTGAGTCCACGTTGATTGCTGGAAAAAAATTGAACAATATAGGGGATTCTTGCCACGCAAAGAGAAGCGTTCTGCGTCCGCTAGTTTGTAACTGAGCCCGACCATCGTCAGGCCAGAACATATCGCTGTTTCGTCGGCATCGCTAAAAAGGCATGCGGAGAGTTACCTTGAGACGATTAACGCGGGAATATTGGAACTCCAGCGGAACATGGCTCAGAGGGCAGCGGTCCTCGACCGTCTTGAAACTCTCGAGAGAGTGGCATTTGAAGAATATGTGCAAACAATAAGGAACAAAAGAATCGAAGCCAGGTGGAACAAACTCCTTCGAAGTTTCCAACCATTTAAAGCGCCGACAACCCTCCCAAGCAATCCGGAGCGGTACGTGCATAACTATTCTTAAATGCGTCTTGACAAAACTCTCTTAGAGATACTATCTCTAGGCCCTAAGTTCTGCATGGCGGGAAAAAGGCCGAGGCAACTAGAGTTAGAAACCGCATTTGAGAGCCTCTTTAGCCAGATTGCTGACCTAACATCTACCAAGCCTAGCGAAGTTGATTATCTCAAGTCGACGCTGGTGAACTGCTGCCAGCAGTATTTGAGAAAGGTCCCAACGAACAAAGGTCCCTTAACAAAGGCTCATCTGGATAGCCTAAGAGAACTCCGAAGAAACGAAGACATCGTGCTGACAAGACCAGACAAAGGGTCCGTAAGAGTACTGATGAATAAGAATGATTATGTTACGAAACTAGAAGCCATCCTGGCAGATCGTACGAAGTTTACAAAATCAGAGAAGGATAAGGATCGTACGGAGGCCGTCGAGGGTCAGTTAACTGCAATCCTCAAAGACCTTCACAAGGAAGGTTTCTTGTCTGACAAAGAGCTTGAAAGACTGAGACCTGTAGGCACGACAGTACCCAGAATGTATGGCCAACCGAAAATCCACAAACAGGGGTTACCCTTGCGCCCTATCCTGGATATGAGGAAATCCCCTTATCAGGCCATTGCCAAATGGCTGGTAGAAAAGCTAAAACCACTTGGCTGTGACCTTTACCCTCGAAGTGTGAAAGACACGTTTGAGTTTGTTGAGACTATAAAGGATATTAATGTTAGAGAAAGTAAGATGCTCTCATTGGATGTATCGTCACTTTTTACCAACGTACCCGTGGTGGAAACCATTGACTACCTCTGTGACGTGATTAGAGACACGAACTACCGGATAGGTATACCCGTGAAAACCCTGAAAGAACTTCTTACGAGATGTACGCAAAATGTGCAATTTCTCTGCAACGGTCGATTTTACAGACAGATAGATGGTGTGGCAATGGGCTCACCACTCGGCCCGTTTCTCGCAAATGTCTTTATGGACAAGATCAAGAAAACGTGTCTAAGGGACACTATCAATGACCTTGCGTTTTACGGTCGATATGTTGATGACATCTTCTGTTTGACCGACTATAACGCGGACACTGACGCTCAGGTCGCGAAGTTTAACAACGCGCACCCATCTCTTAAATTTACAGCAGAGACAGAGGAAAATGATGAAATTTCGTTTCTTGATGTCCTTCTGCGAAGGCAAGATGATGGATCGATCCTGCGTAGAGTCTTTCGAAAGAAAACCTGGACGGGACAATACACCAACTTTCACAGTTTTGTCCCCCTAAATATAAAACGAAATCTAGTCCAGGGACTAGCAGCTAGAGTATGAAAGATCTGTTCTCCCGAAACTGTGGAAGCAGAGCTGCAACAGATAATTATCGAAAATGGATACCCGGAGAGGTTCATCCTCAGGAATATTGGCGAGCGAGCCAAAACGCCTGATACCATAACAGCAGAAAAGAAAGACTTTTTCATAAGACTGCCTTTCTCGGGCGATGCAGCAAGCGAGCTGGTCAGACGGCGTCTAAGAACCGCAATCGCTAGCGCTTTCCCCACGGCGAACTTACGGGTGTTCTTCACGAACTCTCCCCTCCTACGATTAGGAGAAAAAGACCCACTCCCGTTGAAGGCCACATCCATGTGTATTTACTCTTTCACTTGCTCTTGTGGAGCAAGATACATAGGCCAAACAACGAGACGCCTGGAAAAGAGGGTACGTGAGCATATACCGGCCTGGTTAAGTAAAGGCGAAACTAGATCGATTTCGAGTTCTACTCTCGCACATCTCGTCGATGCTTATCATCGAGTCGATACTAACAAAGCCTTTCAGGTTGTCTACCGGACACCAGCCAACTTTTTCAAGGGCCTACGCCAAAGGGTGCTTGCAACAGCCGAAGCAGTAGCTATACGGCTAGAGAATCCGGTGCTGTGTTGTCAGAAGAAACTGACAGAAGCCCTTTCACTTCCGTGGCCGAAGCCGAAGCCAGGTGACGATCGCACTTTGCCCCCACGCCCCAGTGACAGTCGTTCGCTGTGCACAAATAGCAGCAATTATCCCCCCATGCATCTCCCCTCTGATCAACCCCACAACCTAACCCAATTACCCTTCCCCCCTACCCCTCCTCCCCTCCCCGGACGCACAAACCTCTAAACGCAGACCTCGCCATGCGGGCGACGCGTAAACGATAAAATGTAATTAGACTACACTATTTAACCCTGTCCATCTGTATAGTTTTAATTACCTTGCAAATGTTCTGGCCTGACGATGATTTGCTGAAAACATATGTTTGCCAATCTTGACTTCTCAACTTAAGAATGGGAATATTTGCAGAACTGAGCCCGACCAAGTTCAGAAAATCCACAGAAACATCAACTGGTCGTCTGTGCGTGGGAAAATTTTATTAAAAAGAAATTATTGTTTCCTTTCTGTCTGGAAAATGCCTCACTGGCGACGAAGTGAATGAGTGAGTCGAGACACTTGCAGTTCTGAGATGTAACATCAGATGTGTTACCACTGAACAAGTATAGAGTGTATTTATCCAAACCTCAGCACGAATTCATTACAGTTCTATAAAAGAGACAGATCAATCTGTTTATAATAAACTATGGTTTGTATATTTATGTTAATGCTGTGAATACTAGGTATATTCATAATAGATTTAAGCGACATACAACGTTGTGTCCGCCATGTCAACGATGGAAATGTGGATCGAATGACCACTCCATTAGAGCTGCATTGCTTTAAGGAGAAAGGAGGTGGTCTGTATGTGTGAGTTATGGTGTATGTTTCTAGGTAATCTGTGAACGCTTTTGCGAGGAGTTAGGGCGAAGTACGGTATCAAGGTCTTGACTGAAGATTTACATATCTTATACTTAGTACGGCTGTGAGCATGTCTGGTCTAGCCGACTCAATGATGTTACGGACGGTTCCTATCCACTCGCGATGATTAACGGCAGCGGAATTAGAAAGCTCCACTCACGTATTTATCCAGCAATGAAGAAGGAAAACTGAAGGTCCAAGAACGGCCTCCATGTCTTAATGAACGGTGTCGAGCCAAGTTTTTAGTTGCGCTCCTCTTCGATGATTCCAGGTGAGCTGTGGTGCCGGATCGAGGGCAGTATAAAAGAGTTTGTGAGGCGGATGACAGAGAACGTGCCCAAATCACTTTAATCGTCTTACGCTGAGATATCCTCACGATACTGTTGCAGCGAGTTTGGACTTTCTCGTTTGAGATGAAGTCGGTATCCTTCACCCAAAGGATGGTCGTCAGGCAGCCGTGATTAAATATCTCCAAGCTCCGTTCATCTTCAACGCACAAAACCTAACATTCACATCCAAAAAGGAGGACTAACTGGGCGGATGCAGGTTAGATACGAATCTTCGTGGCGATGGAGATGTCCATGGGCACCTTCGGAGGACTCGAAATTTATATTTGTTAGCGCCAGGCAGGCACTCTCTCAGCGAGCAGCATCGATTCAGCCGTCAATGTAGTCCTTACACGGTCCATTCAGTAGCAGTCTCGCCCGAGCTATTTAATGCAGTCTATTTCTTCAGGTTGATGTCTATTTATCTCAAGGGGTACCTTATCATGGTCAAAGATGCAGTTTAAGACTAATTCAGTCTTCCGGTATTTATGGACAAGCCAACCGACACAGCGATATCCCTCACTCGTGACACTACAGGCTGTAGATCGCCGAAGCTTGTGGCTAGCGGAGCGATATTTTCTACATAGTTGAGAGTGGTCAACCAGCGTCCGGGTGCAAGCTCAACACTGTCCTCTTCATACAGGGCCTTCCAGAGAATCCAGTTGATAGCGAATTTAAACAGGATGGGTTACAGGACGCAGCCTTTTCGAACACCAGACCGGATGTCGAACAATTGGGAGAAAGTTTTTTGTACCAGAACTCGTGCAATAGTGGAATGACAGAAGACACTAATCACGCCAATGCTTTAAGTCGGAACTACTTTGGCCTTCTACGCTTGCTCCATCACCTCGTGGAGCCAAAGTGCCAGGGTGTTAACAAAGGATTTGTATATTCCAGCGGAAAAAACATCTACTCCGGACATATATTTGTCGAGTAGCCCCTGTTTTGCATCGGAAACTTCGTCTTAAAAAGGGAGGATGCTCGACGCTGCGTAGGCTGAAGAGGTTTGAAATTCCACTGTGGAGGAGAGGGAGGGTGTGATGGGTTGCCCATTAACGTTTAGGAGGTGCTCTTAGTGCTCACATCAGCAATAGACCTTGGCCGATTCGTCTGCAATGAAGCTACCATTCACATCGCGAACAGAACCACATAAAAGCGAGGACTTATGACAAATTTATTAGATAATTTAGTAGAGTTTTCGAGTGTCACTAATGCTTGATAACTGCTCCATGTAGGTCGAACTTTCTGCCGGTCATTCCCAGCCGACGTTGCTGTCAGATTTTGGATTGGTAGAAGGAACCATCGTTGCAGGACCTGGTTAGAGCCGTCTGGGCAGGCAGTTGCTGTGTTATTCCACTGATCCAGTCACTGCGGTGCCGCAGAGCAAATCAAAGAAGTTTGTCGACTACCCCATGGACAGATGTCTTTCGCGATGACCACTTGACACTGCCTTCACCGAAAGAGTTTGTTCTAAAACAGTAACAGATTTCTTTGCTTAAGGCCTCGCTAGTGCTGCGTGCTCGCAATTTTGCGACATAGAGGCGTCTCCCACATGGCGTTTTTGGCGCACATGAAAGGTGAACCTTCAGGCGCTTTTGATCAAAAACACTGTCAGACCCATGAGCTTTACCATTTGCAGTAGCACGGATCGAAGTGCTACTGTGGACCCAAATGCGGAACTTTAAACCAACTGGAATTTAATCGATCCGGCTAACGGTATGGCCATCGTTTGAATACCAGGTCAGTAGATGTTTATGGCGATATGGTAAGAATGCGTTGGGGGCAAACAGTCGGTTCTGATCTGCAAAATGCAGCGTGCTCCCACCATTGTCGGGTCGAATACCATAACCAAAACTACCAATGTGGTGGCTGTTTGACGAGTCACTGGTTCCAGTCAGGCCATGCCAGCCCCCGGCAACAATCAACAGGCCACGGCGAGAAATTCTTTCAACTAGCTCCTGCCATTGCAAGTAGTTTTCCTTACCTTGCATTCGGTATGCGGTGACCTCGCATGCTACGTCACGCATGCGTTTTCCGTGTATCTCTGGAAACCAGACGCATGTTCGCCTCTAGCGGCCACGAAGCCCGTGCGCACCAGAGCATGTCAAAGGCAACTTAAAGTCACAGACACGTATTGACCCCTCTGTGTTCCAATTACTCAATCATTTTCCAAGGTCAGTTCCCAAAGGATCTTAGCTCGGTGAATGCGACTGCGGACCCGGTTCGCTCACGACTTGACAGCGTCAAGTTCCTCTCACCAATGCTTCCCTCCTTCCGCGCTTCATTAAATTATTTTAATACTCTGGCCTCCCACTTCTTATCTTCTTGTGTATTCGTATTTAACTGCTAGGATACTTCGGTCCTAGAACACCAGGATACATTAATTCATACCCTGCGTGTAGCCGACGTTAATGCATACACAAGGACGATAGAGATTTTCTTAAAAAGACCGCTTAGGCGATCGTAGTTGCCTGGTTCCCATGCCAGTAGTGCATGGTTTCCTTGTTTCGAAAGGTCAATAGTCACCCCGTGTCTGCCAGAAGAGTCGCGTGAGTCACTGTGATACAGAATGGGATGGGATCCCTGGAACTTTTATTTCTCGGGCATGTGAGTTGGGGTTCATATGTCAAGTTTGGCATCATCACGTTAGAGCGTAAATCATTGGCTCTCAGGAATGAGAAGCATTGTGGCTCAAATTGAAGACGTGTGGTGTACCTACTCCACATTTATTGGCTATTTCTAGACCGCCCAAGCAAACTTCAGAGGGTGACGAGGCCATGCTTGGTTTGATGAAATAAATCTCCAAACCGTAGACGCACCGATAATTGGAGCTTTAACGCATCACTGATTGACTGAGACTAGTTATCAGTAGAAGGTTCGCGCGATCCCTTTGTGCCAGACTGTGTCTCGTGCAGAACGTTGTATTTACAACAAGAATCCAAGAGGCATAAACAACAAATTGTCTAGACCTCGTTCTTTTAAAAGAAACGATTTATTTAGTCACTTTATTAAGGGAAGAAGGCTTTTGCCCTTGAAGTCCCTTATCATATCCAAAAATCTCAAAAGAGTTCGCCCTCAAGAATATTACATGATACAAATGTAGAGTTTACATCAGAGATATGTGTAAGCCAATCGCCAACTGCCACTATTGACACTATGCTCGTAATATATATCACAGTGTCACAGTAAATGAGAATCCAAATTGCATCTAATTGTGTCCAAGGACCCTTTGCAAGAAGGCTTCCTATCGAACGTGCATATGGGCCGGCTTCCTCTGCATTTTAAGAGCATGGCCCCGCAGATGATCCGTTCGAGCCAATTCTAAAAATTCCGTAGGTATGAAGAAGGTAAACACACTGTAGAATGTAATTGAGAGGAAAAAAATGCAGTTCAAGTTTGTAAGTGAACTCAGGTATATCGCACCGCTTGCGAAAAGTGACCTAGGCCATGCTCCTGTGGAAATACGGTTTTAACACCAAGCGAATAGAAAATAAGAATGTTTGGCTAAATAACTGGCATAAGAAGATCCCCGCGAGGCAATGTGAACTATCGAATGTAAGCTGGCATAACATTCTTTCCGGCAGCCCGCATATCGAGTGGAACATTCTCACGGATGTCTTGAGGACAAGACGTAAAGAATAACATATTTTCTTATGACAAACCAAATTTTTTTAAAATTGAATTTCCAATTTCCCCTTTAACCGTGATATGCTTCTTTGCATCAAGGAGGTTAAGGTTACCCTGACCAGCGAATCATCAAAATGCACAAAGTCAATTTGCAAATGTCAAATATAAAGTGCACAGGAAGGATATATTGGGTAATCGCTCATTAAATGTAAAAGAATCGGAGCTTTATGCCTTTCTCGGTAATGCAAAAATTGTCTTCTGTGACCACGTTTTTATAGGTCAGCTAGTTGTCTTATAAATAGGTTGGCCGTTGGCGGTGCCATTAAATCCCGAAAATGTATATTGTGGGGAGGACTGCTTTAAAAACAATTTTTCCAGAAAGGTGCATTCGACATCTTTCCTATTTATGCGGAGATGGAGTATATAAGTCATCTGGAGCTGTTGCTGGCCATCCGTTTATTACGAGGTTCAGTATTGGCAAGATAGTAGCCGTTGTTACGCCTACAATTCTTTTTGGAGCATTCTTGAGTAAATCTGGAGCCAAATTTCTGGAAGAAAATGAAATTTTTGTACCCGAGGAGGAGTAAAAATACTTAATTTTTGACATATTGTCGGTATTTATAGGTAGTTTTTCTTTCGTCTTTAGATATTTCCAACTATTAATATTTGATCCTAAATACAGGATATTCGTTTACTTTATGTGACTCCCACACTTTGTTTTCTTTATATTGCGAAATTTTTCTGGAGTTACAATTATTTCAGAATTATAGAGTTTTCTTTTGCTTTTCCTGTGGTTTTGTTCCTGCCGTGTTACGTCTACTTGAGGGCTGTTGGTGCGCTCACAGTTTTAGTAATATTGTGGCGTTAAATCGTAAGTGATCTACCCTTTATTTAGTCTAAAAATGACCCTTAAAGACATGAACGCTACGAAATAGTCATCAATATTCTTTTGTGAAAGTATTTAATCGTACTGAATCATTTATCACAACGAGTACACTTCGCGCTCCTTAAGGTTATTTGAAAAGCATACTTAAATGGTGCAGTATTTCTCATGCTACACTGAATAATGTGACTGTTGTGCTTTCACGGACCATCTCGAGTATTTAAAAAGCCCCACAGGTACTCTGTTGACCCGCCGCCCATTTGAGCGTTGGCAGTAAAGCTTAATTTGCGTATGCAATTATCGCCATTGCCTCCCTTGTATGTTATAATTGGTGCAGAACCATAAAATGCATTTTCATCTGGAACCTTTCGATGACCAGAATTTACTGCATTTATCACCGCATGCCATTGAACAAACACTAAACAAATGTATGTGCTTGCTAACTACGAAGAAAAATATAATGATTGGAGCAGTTTTTAAAGGTTCAAATCTGTCATAGTCAAATAAGCGGCGTATCTGAATGCCCGTGGCATGCGAAACGTTAAACTTTTCGTGAAGTTTTATTCTGCAAATATTTACTTTTTTCAAGAAAATATCTTGCTAGGCAGGGCTGATTTGTTAATGTGAACTTTAGGTGCCTCAGGGTGAGAATTAGAAATGAAAACGTGGGATAATTACTTGTTTTTAGGTATACAGTTATTTCCATCCAAATGCTATCTATCTGGCCTGAACATTTTGTGATCATGTCACAATGCGTATGGTCTAAAATTACGAAAAAAGCTGTTTTTAGTCAAATAGCCATGTCGTTTTATTGCGTTAATTCGACCGTCTTGGATTGTCCACTCCAAAATACTACAGTTTTCAATTTGATAATTGCAATTTGAGATACTGTTCTAGGTGACCTGGTTATTTAATTCACAAAGTGCAACGTTGGCCAAGGACTATGAGTTATCTAGGTTCGCGAGCCATAGGAACATTTCTGCGATGACGTTACATACTAAATCAGGTACAGTATAATATTATATCAAATGGAACAGGGTAGAAGTGGATGGAAGCATACGTACTCTGGTTGAGGCTGCGTTAACTTCAACCGGCAAATCCCAGTTGTAGGACCAAACATTCCCAGTTGGCGACTATACAGTCGTTCATGAAAGGCTCGACGAAACTGATAGCTTCAGAATACTGTGGAATACCCGCACGTGGCGTTATTCCTAGGGCTTAATTCCCTGTATCATTTATCTACGGAAAGATTTTCTTCAAAGGTGGCGTTTGCACATAACGTTTGGTCATCAGACTTATCTTAGGCCGCTTTTGAAGGTTACGAGTGAGCTCCAATACAGCCGCGCACGGCAGATTGATGCGGTGGCTGATTCTATGCCTATCCTATCCTTCTGACAGAAATTCTACTCGGATATGTAAGAAGGTATACAATGGCTCGTGGGTTTTACTTTCCAGCGTGTCTGAGTGGTTATCTCCGAACGCGAAAATGGGGACTATTGTCGTTAAATTGTATGAGTAAATTGGGGAGCCAATTTCGGTGGAGAATGGTTTCAAATGTCACCTTGACATTTTCACGGATCTCGATTATTTTTCCGGTATAAATGGTTCAAAGCAGGCAAAATGATTTCGGCGGCATATAGTCATGCATTGTAATTGAATGCGGGAAATCTCGATGAAAAGAGACAAAATCTTCGAAGCATACATAGCTTGGCTTTTGGTAACGGTGGTAATATTCGCATTTTTGATGAGGCGATCAGCGTCGACCAACATTCACGAGGATCATTTCCATCCTCCTGTCGCAGTACAAGCTAAAGCAATGGGAGATTACCGAAGAGTTTTACATATTGATGTGTCAATTTTCCTCAAGCTTGACGCAACGACAACGTAACATCAGTCTGTTAAGATTCGCTGTCCGATATTTATCGGAAACTCATGTAACCGAACTGGTCTTGCAGTCCCCTTGCCACCTACGTCAGTGAGTCGAAATGCTTGGGCACCATCACACAGAAACCTGTGGAATTCCTAGACGTCGAGACCGTATTTCCTCACATGTTTCCAAAAATAAGTACTGTGAACCGCAGTCGATCCCCACAAAAGCTTGTGCAGAGCTACTTTTGCCATCGGTGTCAGCAACGTGCATTACGTGAGAGTTGAGCACTGAACTTACCTACTGAGCTTGATTGATTTTGAGTGTTTTTGTTTGGAAACTATAAAACTGGACACCTTACAAGGACTCAGAAGCAGATGTTTACAAGGACCAAACAGCTAAGCCCATTGAGTGTGATGGGTTTTTCAACTTGCCGTAACAGTTTCGCCTTCATGGCGACCTGTCTGATAAAGAACGTCCACCTTCTGATTCCGCAGCTATTTCGAGAGTTTGTGAGAACCGCACTCTTGATTGAAAAGCTACGATTTCAGGTCAGCAAAGGCTACTCCTACTATGTGGTGGCCAAGAGCGACCCAGCTGGGTTATTCTACATACTTACACCGCTTGCTTGGCCCACCCACCCACAAATGCAACTTCAGTTACCGTAGCAGTTTTATATTATACAGAAAAGTCAAGAACGGAATGGTCAAAACAGACTGACAGCAAGTGGGATAGTTGAGTGGACCAAGATAGGAATGAAAAGGACAAAATAGCTGTACAATCAACCGAGATGTTTTGGTTAAAGACAAGTTTATTAAGAGGAATGACGAAAGTGCACCAAGTTACCGTAAAATAATAAGCAGTCATTTCCGCGTAAGAAAAATGTAGAATAGATAAATTTTCATTTGTCATGATTTTTACTATCACATTCTTCAGTCAAGGTGATGCGATGGTTCGATCTTCCAGGCGCCGAGGGCATAACGCAAGCGAATAAGCACCAAATCTTTCGCCATCTGCAGCCAGGAGAAAATGGGCACAATCTTTGAACCTATGAAAAGTGGAAAGAGGGAGGATTAAATAGTATTTTTGCCTGGTGTTACACAAAATGGGATCCAGAAAGTTGGGAATGGGCACTTAGACCGCCTCAAGCATCAAGGGTTACCACCATGTGGGATGCGGTGGTAGCTTTTATGTGAGCTTTCTTATCGTAAAACAGATATGAGATGCATTTAGCTCACTCCAGGGCGCAGGGGCCGACAAAGTCAAACAACTCGGCATTTGCGCTCCAAAGGTACTAGATTTGGTTCAGTGAGCACATTAAGGGTCACTGTAGACGGACCTCATTTATCAGCAGGACAGAGTTAACCGATCAGCTAGCAGCCTTCATGATCATGACTACTATTACTTCGTGCTTTCATTTTGGACATGGAATAACAAATAACAACCGAAAAGTACAAGCGGTTGGACGTTTCTAGCTTATTAGCCGTTATCAACCAGCCATACCTTACCTCAGTGTTTGCGACTCCTGAGGCTCCACCCCGCAACCTGTTAGTTAGAAGTCCAACTTCCTAACCGATAAGCAAATTGCTTGTTCTATCAATTGCGATGGGGTATTTTAGCAATGATAGGAGGGATTTCGCCGACCGTGTTACGGAAAATCCTCGTTTAGTTGTGCCCCGGGGGTCACTTTTGGGATTCGCACAGCGATTAGTATTATAAGGTGACGGGTTTCTGAACAGCTGGTCACGAGTTCGAGCCTCTGGGGTTGGGCATGAGTGATGACGGCTAATAAGTCGGAAATGGTCATTCCAATCTTCGAAGTCTTTGTCGATAATGTTTTGCTGACTATAATGAACTGCCGGATACAAGCAAAAGTATGAGTAACAGGAGGTAATTGAAAAGAAGTAAACGCGACTGCTAGAACAATAACTGTATTCCTCTGACGTTAAGCACTCATGCTGTAGCCCATCACGAAGTTGCAGTCACTATGCTACGATATATCTATATTAAATGCTACCCCCTTCATCAATGATGATTGCCTTCTGGTGCGATAGTTGCTTGCCGGTCGGCATTCGAGTAAGTTATGTCATCCGCCGTGCAGGATGCTGGCGTGATGATTGGTCGACCATCTGGTTCGTCGGTACTAACATTGGAAACAGTGCTCACCTGCGCGTTTCCCGAATACCTTGGCCAAACTATGTCTCAGCACAGAATATGGGGTGAAGGTCATTCAACTAGTTAAAAGAGAGCCATTCTTCGAGCATAAAATTTGAAGAAGACGTGATTATTCATGAAACGATACTTGTGGTGCGTTTTCTACGATATATTCGAATTTATAGACGCATTAAAAATTGATTAAAAATGGATAACGTTAAAGTACATGTACACGCAGGTAAAGCTGTAGTTGTGAGCTCTCGCAGACTGGGCACGGTTTGAGCCACTCTGACCCGTTTTGATCAGATGTGGGGGAATTTTGCTTAATTAAGTCGGTAGTAGTCGGTACAAAATCTATTCAAGGAAGATCCTCTTAGCCACTCAAGAAAGGCAAGGGGGAACCGAACTGCTCGCTTAAAGATGGGCACTGTCATCTTCGGCTACATTTGCTTCTTCGGACAAGGAAAGAAGAATGAAGTCGGAACAGCACGAGTATTTAGTTGGCTCGACGGATGAACGATGAAAGGCTGGAGTCATCCACACCAAATCCTCAGGAAAATACCCTCCCTCTGCCAGAGCATCAAAGAATGCCGCGCCGAAAGGCGGTCTCTACCGGGTGAAAAGAAATTCGCCATCATCACGACACCATGAACCTAAGTGGATTCTGGAGACGACCCAGAGCGATAGTAAAGAAATTCCACTACGGTAGGAATTAAGTACAACGGATCAACTTCAGAATAACTTTTCTTGAATGAAAAATATGGTCAGTTAGAATTGCTTTATACCTCTCCAATTTAGTGTTTTCTTTAGGTCTGGTGGACGCCTATCATAAGAAATGACCCAAAATTGGCATTCATTATCGCGTCGACATCCGTTGTGCGCAAGCCGCCGTGAAAATCTCCGAGGTCATGATAAAAGCCCTCTTAATCGCGGATTATGTGCTAAGCATCACAGCTGCAGCAGACAGTAGACAAAATTAGATTTCTTTGTTTTCAGATGCACCGAATGTGGAGTAAACGCAAGTGCAGAGGAGCGCTTTCATGCAAAAAACAACACCCACTAAGGAATATAGGACATCCTCAATCACCGTCACTGACAATCACGCCCACTCTCTCCGGCTAAAAAATTAATCTTATACCGGAAACGCCATTTTAAGAACCATAAAAGCCGGCATGACTGTCAGTCGGCTGTAATCGTCTGCATTAAATCAGCAGGATTTTTTATATTAAAATCCATCTGAAGGTGTGCACGACTGTCGTGCAGAAAACGCTTTTCTGAGGTGCGCAGAGTCGGCCTATACCGAAGCCGAATAACTTTCATTTAAAGAGGGAAGATGAAACCGGTAATAACAAATCCCGGACGCTTACTCTGGGATCGACTGACAACCTGAAGGCATTTTTGAAGTTGACGAAAATCCAGCTTAGAGGAAGCAGCCGTGTCGTGAGAATGTTTTATGAAGGTTTGTTAAATAAACTGTCATACGGTGAGATCAATCTAAGTGCTCGTCGCCGTGAAGAATGGAAAAAAAATGAGACATCAACCTGAACTAACGAGTCTTGAGAGACCCTGACATAGGAGTGGCAGGCTTGGCGACGTCCTGCGACAGCTAGTATAGGAGTAGGAGATGCAATGGATGAAGCAGTAAATGTGACATATGAGAAACCAAGGTGCCAACGCGCTCGGTTACTTTTCTGCAACGACTTCCTCCCCGAACCTACACGATACCAAGCTAGACTGCCAACCATGAATTGATATTTTCCTCCCGACCACCAATTATAACAAAAACGACATTGCAGTTCACCCCTGCTTCAAACGCATTTGGAATTACTGAAGGTATATGCACACACTTTCACCTCCTTGACACTGAGGTTTGCCAAGGAGCCTCACTCGCCTCTAAAACAGGTTCAATTAAGTGAAAATGACCATCATCGATCACAAAAGACGAGCTAGCACAGGCGTTTATGAGGATACAGTCTATACAATTAAGTAAACACATAATTAAGCTTAAAACAGTAGCCCGTTCGGTAAAACCAGGGATGAAACTATCCGTGGACACAGGAACGCTCGCCAATTAGATGCGTTTATAGTTCTGATGACCAAGTTGTCTTATATGGGATAATGTAATGACAACCGGTTCATGATCCCTGCAGTTAACTCGCAAAAAACTCACCAAAGAAAAATCCATTTTACACTTAGTTAGGGTGCTTGTATCAATAAGGCCAGTCGTCTTTTCGTAGGAAAATATGCCTTTTTGTAATGTAGTGTTTTGAAGAACAGTAACTTAGCTTTAAAGAACTCCAGCAGTGCATGTGTGGTTTGAAATCCAAGGACGGTGGACAGATCGCCAGAATAGCGTCTCTGCTCATACATAGTTCCGCTAAAAATGACTTGATATTTTGCCACGGATTTACATTGAACATTCGAGCAGATCTACAGCACATTGCATGTATGAGTGCAGTGAAAAGAAATCAACGAGCATTAACAATGTTTTGGGTGTCAGCGAGGAACAAAGTCGAATCGACTCCATTTCTAAATCGCGACACATGTTTTTATCGTAAAAATGTGGATGGCGGGGAAACCTTTTCAAGAAACAACTGCAGGGGGCTGAAGATCTTGACCTTACGTAAACATGGGTGAAAAACGTATTCACCGGGATGGCAGCACGCCACTCGGTGTAAGGTCAGGCTCTACGAATACAAGTGTAGCAAGCAATGTGACCTGACCACGGCAGAAAAAGTTTAAAAAAGGTGCATGTTAGACGGGAAAGGGAAGATCAAAAACGAGAGCACGCACCGGTCACCTCGTGCCAATTGACAGGCACTTCGCAGACCTCCACACCAAGACGCCGCGCTAGGTAGAGGATGTCCACATCGAAGGCCCAACGCTCTACATGCTGGTTGCGGAAGAGCAGGCGGGCGGCAGGTCGGCTGAAGAGTTTGAAACCACACTGAGTGTCTCGAACACCCTGGACGCACAACAACCATACAGCGAAGTGGAAGACGTGCATCAGAAGGTTGCGCAGTGGGTGGCGCTTTGCGGTCGCCTCAGCCTCTAGGTGGGCCCGAGAACCGCATATGACCGCCATACTGCCATTCTGAAAGTTGACAGAAAAGTTTTTATTCGGTAGAAGCATTTTCTTATGAAGAGTTAAGTACGTCCTAGCAAGACCCAATAGGAACAAACAAGGAAATACGCATTCCAGACTTGTTTACAGATGATCAGGCCTGCAAATGTCAAGGTCAGAGACTAGACCATGCGAAAGTAGAAGATTTCACAACCTGACTACTCCTCGCCGACTTAATTCGTCACAGGAATATTGAGATGAATCAAAAGCAATGCCATTAAAGGTGATCGAGATATGGCGGTCGGAGCGAATCGATCAACAGATTCGTTGAACTTCCTGCATCTCGTGTTCAAAACACTTAAGCTGTGGGGCGTAGATATGAGCAGCAGTCGGCGCGTTTCAGCGGGATTAAGGTGGACCCGATCGACCAGATTCTTAGAGTAAACTGTCTGTAAGGGCATTTGCGCGACATCTGAAAGAGGACCCAAGAAAACGTCTGAAAGTTCAAAACAATAAAATCCTACCTCCTGTTTTTTCGACTTCATCCCCCAAATCTTACGGAGGAATTAATGCATCCGCTTTAGACACCTACTACTGGTAGACACAGTTTATTGCCTTGATTTTGCTACCATTTGAATATTTTAAAACCATTGGTACTCATGAAAACCGCTGGCTTCGCTCAACCGGTCAAGATCACGCAGTAGGCTGAACAGAATTCTAGGCCAGTACTAACGGAGATTAAGACTTGGAGTTTTCGTCACCTGGTCGTCAGATTCGACAACCAGAAAGGGCGTATGATGGGCGCATCTTCGACATTTCGCTGATGTTTTCATGACCCTTGCGATCTTCTCTTCGTGTGACCCTCTGGACTCTGATAAAAACCGCGATGGACTCCTGAATTGCTACAAACACTCTCAGCAGCAAACCATCCTATCTCGCATACGCTTTCCCCCAGGAGCGACAGGTTTTTTTCTTAAAATCCCTCAAATGGCAAACTTCTAGAATTTCTGAGCAATGACTGAGGATTTTTTTTCACTGCTGCTCTTTCAGCTCAGTTACTTTTACTGACATCGACACTCTCTTGAAATGTTCTGCTGTACCAATGCATTTCATAGATGTTCTGTATCAATAGGGAGTTTAAGTAATTTGCTACCTGATAGTTAGTTTCGACGACGTTCACAGGAAGGTGGCAGAGACGGTGACTTGCGCTGGATTATAGTAAGAGAAGGCTGCACCTATTTCAAACTGTTATACTCCGTCACCCAGGGAAGTCCGGAGATGGGAAAGGGTCCGGGCTCACGCATCGTGGGCCGACACAAACAAGAAAGTAACAGCAAAACAGAGTGGGAATGACATAAAGACCACATTAAGGAGGAGACATTTCCTACCCGATGAGCACATGAAGGAATATTTTCATAAGGTCTCCTATAAAATACATTCGGGTTTGCAATGACCTCAAAATCAATGGAAAAGGGATATAAATTGAGTAGTCAGCTTTTCGGGTTCAGTCTTTGTGGGCGATCAAAATGCGGCCCATTTAAAGGCCAGCATCCTTTGATATCCTGGCATAGCTTTGTATTATGCTGCACGATAATTGATATTGCAACCACATTTAAATGATGCTTTCTGATCAAAAGAAACTCATTAGATGATGTCAGGTAGCCTTTCATGAGATAGGTCAACTACTGTAACTTTACTGGTTCGGATAGCGTGCATTTTAAATCCCTGAAACGTATAGATGACGTCAGCTCCTCAACAAACGCCTATGACAGGCATGCTGCTGTGAACTCTCACACTACCGATAATATCCTGATTTTCCTGCCTGACGTCACGTTCTTTGAATCGTCAAGCCAAACAAGCACTATTGGTCGCCGAAGGCATTAGGGCTGAAATGACTATTTTCATCAGTTAAAAGGTTGATAGCAAGGTAAAACGGATGTATCCAAGCGAAAACAAACTGTGAAACGGTGAAGGGGGAAGAGAGATGACACCACAATACAAACAGGCACCGACTAGTGAGCAGAATAATAATCATTATGATGGTTAAGGTTTACATACCCACTTCGATGCAGTCAGTGCTGCCAGACGTTCCTCTAGCCGTTCGATGTCACTGAATCGCGTTGCTCCATCCGCGTCCGCAAAGAGCAAAAACTTTCCACGAGCCGACAGCATGCCCTGTTGAAGAGAAAAACAAGTTATGACAGTGTTTGCGCGCTCGGTCGCCTCTTCTCCTCCTCCTCCAAAAAGGCAGATATGTGAGCGTTGGCCCCACGCGAAAGGCGTTATGCCAGCTGCTTTACAGGGGGCTGTATGCTGCAGCGAGTAGGACTAAGCCGCCGTGATGCGACGATACGAACAAAAGCACTGCAGGGTAAAGGCAAAGATCGGTTGGATTTAAGATAAAACACAAGGGTTGCGAAAATACCAGAGGTGTACTAAAGCACTTCCAAGATAAAATAATAGAAAAGGGAAGCGTTGTGTTGCCAGTGGCTGAGCAAATATTGACAGTGCAAAGCAAGTCATACCACATTTCTTAAAGGCCGAGCATTGACCTACCGACGATTGCAGTCCACGGATGCGTTGTAAGCCCCCAGATATTTACATCTATCGCTTCCAAAAATATAAGACGATAAGTGTGGCTGACACAGTGTGGCGAAAACCGGTATAGTGTGAGTCAAGCTCTACGTGGCTGTTAATATAAACCGGGCTCGAGTGCCACGCTTCGATGAATTCTCTCGCTCGCCTCGTGTTAGACATGGTGATCACCTCGGTGCCATCCCAATTGAATCGGTGATCACACTCAAGGGAGTGCGCAAATACGAGTGAGAAACGGTCCCGTCGGTGAACGGCTGACTTATGTTGCTTGATGCGAGTCTCAAGGCGTCGGCCTGTTTGACAATATAAACACAAGGGCAACCGGCGCACGGTAAATGACGTTACTTAGTTGTTCCACGGGTAGGGGGTCCTTTACTCGACATAGGCTTGCGCACAGGGAGAATTCGGGCTTATGGGCGACGGAGATGCCAAAACGATTTAGTTGCCGAGAGATGGTTTCAGATATTCCATTCATGTAGGGTAGAGAATAAAATTTCCGTGGCACTATACCTTTATTGGGAGGGAGGTTTTGTGTCTTGACCCCGATGTCTAAGACAATTTTTGACAAAGCTTGTCGGATATTCGTCTGCCCGGAAGAAGTTGTACAAATTCGCTAGTCCTTTCTTGAGAAAATCATCATTACTGCAATAACGGTGGGCCCGTTGGAAAAGAGTACGAGCACAGCTTCCTTTATGGGCCGACCGGGGGGTAACTCCTTTAGTTAAGGATGATTTCTGCAGTGGAGTCCTTTCGGTAGACGCTTGTTGCGAGTTCACCATCCGCGAGTCTTTGTGTTCTTACGTCAAGGAATGGGAAGGTATCTCCTGTTGCCTCTTCGCGGGTAAATTGTATTGCAGAGAAGACCACATTTAGACTCTGGTGCAGCCGTTCGACGTGGCCAACAGTCCAAACGTTAACACCTCTCTCCTCTCACCAGCACAACCTATCGTTGCAGGGAATCACGTCACCATAACCCTCCCACTCGTTCGTTGTAACCTCTGCCCCCAAAACCTCTAGTGCGACATTCCTAGCCCTCACTTTTCATTTAGTCTGACGACAAACACGTGATACTTGTTCGAAAATTCACGAGTGCAACTTGATTTTCCGAAGATCTTTCTTTTCATCCTATCATCTCCGAATGCAACTTACTTCACTTATTCAGTTAAGATAATATTATAGTTATATTGAGGGAAAATAGGCGAATCCATTCAAGCCCCCTACTGTTAAAAAGTGGCTAGGAAACACATCGATGCAGAAGAAAAACTTAAAAAGGGGCCGTTTACGAAATTGCAGGCGAAAAATGAGAAGTCACCGTCGAGTCGGAAGGAGTAAACATATACGACTACTTACTTATCGCAAGTAGTATGATTACATGGAATTGGATTTTCTTTGAGCATATTAGTGTGTTGCTGGTGAATGAGAAGTCCCCCTTACCCTTAAATCACAGGCGGAGAACAATATTTCGGACAGAGCGTTCAACATTGCAACCACTCTGTTACTGATTAAAAACCTGGGTCCATCGACTCTCGCTTTGCCTGGGCGTACTTTCAGGGTATGCCCGCGTAAATTGGGCGAGCTAGCCTGAGTGAAAAATCGTCGGAGATAAAGCGACAATCCAGGCCATTCATTGGACGGAAGGTCAATATGAGATCCCATCGTAGGTGCTTGTGAGAAAGGGGAAATAGGTTGAGGGAAAACAGTCTGCTTTCGGAGAGCAGTGTTCCAAGGCCTTCGACCATTTTTGTCGCTTGCCTCTGGGGCTCCTCTAACACAGTCCAGTCTCCCTGCCTGTATAGCGAATTATAGGTGCGGCCGAACGAAGCTTCGAAAAGCTGTCTTTTTAAAACCCTGTAAAGGTTCGCCTAATCAGCTGCAATATACATCTGGCCGACTTCACGCAGTTCGGCGTAGGTTTTAGAGAAGAAGTCATCCACACAGCCAAGTTATTCCGACTGTTAACTGGTTGCAGCGGTGTACCGTTAAGAAATAAATCTTCGGGGTACAATTTCGATATGTCAAGAGATGGCCGTTAGCGTATTAACTCGATGCCACCGCCAGCCAGGGTCGGGTTCGGACAAGATCACATTTCTGGCTGCTGAGGCGTATGGCCAAGCCTTCGGGGTTGGAAGCAAGATTAAGGAGTTGGCAATTGGGCTCCGAAAGACTGCGGTTGTTCAGTCAATATGCGATCAAGCAGATTAATTCGAGGAGCGGAACGCAAGCATGATCAAACCTATCAGTGCAAAGGTATTGCACCGACAGTGGGGTCACAAAATTGTATTTTTCTTCTAGCTTACTTCAGATTGATTTCACGGGCTTCCATTGATCCAAAAGTGGTGCACCAAATCAATCCAACAGTATGTCTCCTCTGGTCCTTCTGATAAAATATTGGATGAAAGATATTTGGGGTTCTACCAATATGCTACGGCCGAGGAGATTCCTTAGACAGAGGACATTTGCGGCGCGAAGGAATAGTTTTTAAAACATACTTATTTAAAATCAAAACCCTTCCATGACAAAATTCGTTAAAATAAGGAAAAAAATTGATCGCGTTTACTGTAAGGCTGGGTTAGGCCGTCTATCGCGTTGTGGTGTTAATACTAATCTGACACTCGTTCACCCCCTTTTCGCTCATTCTTGTTGATTAACATTCACCCCTGCCTCCCTACGAACTCTTGATGTTTGCCTATATAATCCTTACCGCTTTTTATTGCTTTTTAGTTCGTGTACGACAATTATAAGATGAGTAAAGCCCAATTATAGGGTACTCGACTTCTCATTCTTCTCGACTGTTCGGCTATTGCGTACTGAATAATTCGACTATCTCCCAATCACGACAATTTACTCATCTTATAATTCAGAATGGACCGACTCCTCAAACCACAACGATTTGATGTGGATCCGAATGCTCCGGACGCTTCCAAACAATGGAATCACTGGTTCTGCACATTCGAGAACTTTATGACAATTATCGAAAGCTTAAAGCCAAACAAATTGAGTTTCCTGACCAACTACGTCTCTCCGACCGTTTGGGAGTACATCGACGAATGCACCGCTTACGAAGATGCAATTAAGGCGCTGAAGGAGTTATATTCAACACCTAAAAACGAGGTCTTCGCCCGCCACCTTCTGGCGACCTGTAAACAAGAGGGTGGACAAACTCTCGATCACTTTGCTCAGAAACTGAAGTCTCTGGCTAAAGACTGTGAGTTCAAAGCAGTTACTGCACAACAAAACCGGGATGACGCCATAAGAGATGCCTTTATTAGTGGTCTCTTATCTAACCAAATTCGACAAAGACTGCTGGAACAGAAAACCCTGGATTTTCAAACAGCGTTCGATCGAGCAAGATCTCTGGAATTGGCCGAAAAACAGTCTTTATCCTATCAAAATCCTCCAACAACCTCATTCACTGCCACCACTGAGGTGTGCGAAACTCCGTGCAGTCCTAACAAATCTGCGGACATCACGGCTTCCAGTTCGTCGTACAATAAATGTTTCTTTTGTGGGTATGACAAACACCCTCGTTCGAAGTGCCCCGCACGCGACGTGTTGTGTAAAGGATGCGGCAAAAAGGGACACTTCCAAAAGGTTTGTATGACATTGCAAAACAGAAGGATCCTTTCCTCTACCCACCCCACTATTTCCGCCATCGCATCGGCTACTGCACCAGACTGCCTTTCAAGCGCAGTAGTTGTACTACAGATCAATGGGGCTAACTTCGAAGCCTTAATAGACACAGGTAGCTCGGAGAGCTACGTCTCGTCCTCGGTAGTACTCAAAATAATTGGAAAATCCACCACTCTCGCACCAAAATATCTATGGCTACTACCGCTCTAACGAGCGCCACACAGGGACACGTTTTCGTCTCCATTAAATACAAAGGTGTCGTCTACGAAAAGTTCAGACTATCGATCTTGCCAAATTTATGTGCCGACATATTACTTGGCCATGACTTTCTTCGCTTACATAGAAGCGTCTAAATTCCTTTTGGTGGACCTAAACCTACATTATCACCCTGTTCTGTTGCTTCCGCCTGCGTCGAACCTCCCTGCTTATTTCCTAATCTAACCCCGGACTGTAAGCCTATCACAACAAAATCTCATCGACACACTAACGTTGATGAAATGTTTATTCAGGAAGAAATTCTTCATTTTTTGGCTGATGGAGTAATTGAGCCTTTTTCCTCCCCCTGGCGAGCCCAAGTCTTGGTGGTAGCCACTGAAAATCACAAAAGGCGAATGGTTGTTGATTATAGCCAGACGATCAACAAATACACTCTACTCGATGCCTATCTATCTCCCAAGATAGACGAAATGATTGAAAATATTGCCAACTACGACACCTATAGCACTCTTGATCTCAAGAGCGCGTATCACCAGATACCTATCCGGGCAGACGAAAGACCATACACTGCCTTCGAAGCTTGTGGACGTTTGTATCAATTTTGTCGAATCCCGTTTGGGGTCACCAACGGAGTTGCCTGTTTCTAACGAACCATTGATGATATAATTACACACGAACACCTTAAGGATGTATTTGTTTATGTGGACAATATCACCATTTGTGGAAACGGCATCACAGAACACAATCCAAACCTTCAAAAATTCCTCGACGTTGCCGCAAAATATGGACTCACTTTCAATGAAGCAAAAAGCGCCATCGCTTCTCATAAAATAAAGCTTCTTGGTTACGAAGAGTCCAAAGGTAACATCAGACCGGATCCAGATCGTCTGAAACCCTTGCGTGAGATGGCTGCTCCAAACGATATTAAGTCACAGCAACGAGCCGTTGGATTGTTCGCTTACTATTCGCAATGGATATCCCACTTTTCAGATAAGATCCATCTGCGTATCCACAACAAAACTTTTCCTCTACCACCAGAAGTACTTGAAACATTTGAAGCACTTAAGGAAGAACTTGCGAAAGCCACGATCGCTACCGTCCAATATAATATCCCATTGGTTGTTGAGACTGACGCATCAGACGTCGCCATTGCTGCCACACTGAATCAGAATGGTCGACCAGTAGCATTTTTTTCGCGTAGTTTATCACCAAACGAGCGACACCATTCTGCGGTCGAGAAAGAAGCGTATGCCGTAGTGGAATCCATACGTAAATGGAAACATTTTCTTCTCTGCAATCATTTTAAACTAATTACAGATCAACGTTCTGTTGCTTTTATCTATGGTAATCAACAAAAAGGGAAGGTGAAGAATGAAAAGATTGAACGCTGGAGATTGGAATTATCGCTATTCAAGTTTGAAATTATTTACAGACCTGGCAAAGAAAACCGTGCAGCTGATACCCTTTCCCGTAGTTGTTGTGGCGCCATGCTAACAGATGTCAATCTGAAGGAACTACACGCATCTTTGTGCCATCCTGGGATCTCTCGGTTATCACACTTTGTCAGGGCTAGAAATCTACCCTTTTCGATGGAAGAGATTCGTTATGTTGTTACAAGATGTCCAACGTGTTGTGAAGTCAAACCCCGTTTTTTAAAAACACAAGGTCAGCTAATAAAAGCCACTCAACCCTTCGAGCGGCTGTCACTCGACTTTAAGGGTCCACTTCCGTCTGTGACCCGCAATCGTTATCTGCTGACGATTATTGATGAATACTCCCGTTTCCCGTTTGGATTCACCTGTTCCGATCAATCTGCAGAAACCATTATTAAATTTTTATGCCAACTCTTTGCCATCTTCGGAACTCCTTCATACGTACACACCGATCGAGGATCCTCATTTATGTCGAACGACGTACAACAATTTCTCCATCATAGGGGGGGTGGGTGGCGACGAGTAGGACAACTCCGTATAATCCCCAAGGAAACGGACAAGTTGAACGTTTGAACCAAACTTTGTGGAAGACCATTCTGCTTGCTTTGAAATCTAGAAATTTGCCTGTAACACACTGGGAATCCGTCCTCTTGGACGCTCTTCACTCCATCAGATCACTTTTATGTACCGCCACTAACACGACGCCACATGAAAGAATGTTTGCCTATAATCGGAGATCAACCACTGGAACCACTCTTCCTATGTGGCTCTCTTCCCCTGGTCGAGTCCTATTGAAGAAGAGTAACCAACAGTCCAAATATGACCCGCTCAGTGAGGAAGTTGATCTACTCCAGTGCAACCCTCAGTACGCTCATATACGATTCGACGATGGCAGAGAAGAGACAGTATCTGTTCGACTACTTGCTCCTAGAGGTGAAAAGGATCTCAGTGATCATCATCAGGAGACGTCCACTCCCTTAGTCGAAAATTCCGTTCCACCTCTACCTCCGCCTCACCAATCACCCAAGGCCGAACTGGAAAACAACACCGGCTGTACTGACAACCAAGGTGTAACAACGCCTGATCATGGCCATAATGAAGACGACCCACATGAGCATAACCTGGAGACGTTAATAAAACAACAACAACGTGTCCATCCATACTGCCTTCGCAACCGAGATGCTTAGGATTTATCCCGCTCAAACTCTAGAGTAGATTTGTGAACATTATGCCCCTTTTTTGTTGGCCGGGGAGAATGTGGTGTTAATACTAATCTGACACTCGTTCACCCCCTTTTCGCTCATTCTTGTTGATTAACATTCACCCCTGCCTCCCTACGAACGCTTGATGTTTGCCTATATAATCCTTACCGCTCTTTATTTCTTTTTAGTTCGTGTACGACAATTATAAGATGAGTAAAGCCCAATTCTAGGGTACTCGACTTCTCATTCTTCTCGACTGTTCGGCTATTGCGTACTGAATAATTCGACTATCTCCCAATCACGACACGCGTACGTGACATAATGCCGAAGGAGGACAGCTCTGAGGAAGGTCCAGTGTGCCAACGAATAAGTCACCTCGATAGTTAAAAGATAATGACAGTTACTCTGTGACGGCAGGTCTTACTTGGCCTATAGGACTCGGTGACATGGTCAGGCTGTGTAGAGGGCCCGTTGCAAACGGGGGTGTCCCCAATGTGAACTACAGAGTGGTGGGCATAGGACAGTTACTTGTGCGTCGATTAGTTTTACGTGGCAGTAGACCTGCGCTGCATCTACTGCGCACTCTCTCTTACCTCACACACCTGAGCCCGTTGTCAAGACAGAGCCAAGAACACCGGAGGCAGGATCGGGCGCAGGTCGTTGGCGTGGCCGATGAAGCCCCTACGTGTGCCACCAAGCCTCCATGCTCGGCATTTGTTATCGGCCCGCAACCGGAAAAACGCCTGCCGTACTCTGATCTGGTCCCTGTGTTGATCTAGCGCATCTACCAGGCAGCCCTTCTAGGGGGCACAAATACCCTACCTAAGCGTGCACACGTCTGGTCTAAACACGATTGTCGAGATTGCTACTAAAACAAGGGAGATCGCTTGGATCGTAGCTGGATGGGGGTGATGTAGAAGTCACATCAAGGAGGAACCATTACGGTCTGGCTTTTCGTCCTGAGAGAGGGCCGAGGTGTCCCATCATCAGACAACCTTCACAATCACGGCTTTTAGTGCTTTGGGATAGTAGCAAATCGATTCAGATTGCTTATAATGAGGAAGTACATGGAAGTGCTGAGGGACTCAGTCCCAACGTCGGCCCCACCTTCATCTTCGCAAATTAGGTTTACGAAAAGGCTAGGCAAATAGATAGCAATGGTGTTGATCAAGGTAATTAGCGAGAATCAATGTCTAATTTTTCCAAAAGCGTAAATCTTTATGAAATACAGCTCAAATAGGGCTGTGAGGTGTCCCTAACAACAGTCAACATAGACCCTCTTCGTTAATATCTCGAAATGTTAAGGTAGACTTTTTGACCAGTTTGCGTTAGTCCACCGTTCCCTGGTTGGCGTTCTGAAATTAGTTGGTGAATGTAAGCGGGCAAAGATTGCCACCATTTTTTTGTTTTGCCGTAGCGCAGGTGAGCGTGGTTCCTAAATTTGCTTGCTGTTTAGATTTAAGGCACTAGTATTAACTGGGTTTTCTTTCAACGCTCACTGTTTTCTGTTTATACATGAGTCAAAGTGCCGAGAGAAGCGAACGGTCGAGTTCCAGAAAGCAATTCGACAGAAGATGCGATCGCTGGAGCAAGTACCTCAGTAGTCTGATGTTTCGGATTCTTACTCGAACCCATCATGAGGGACAGTTACAGATAAGGTTAGTGGAGACACAAAGAGTGCAGTATATATAGTACGTAGTGGCCGCAAGACCACATCTGAATACAGGTAGCATCTCACACAATTCCCACTGGGGTCTAATTTGTGCAATTATAGCCTGGCAGTCTACGTCCGACTGGCTAATGTCCGTGATTTTATCATCCGTGTCGGTTGTTGGCATGATGAACTCAGAAAGCTGGCTCGTTACCCGCATCCTCCCCACATGACTGATTTCTCTGTCTAGGCAGTGTCGGCACAGAATATGAGAACGGGAGAGGTGAGAGAGTTATTATATTTGTTGACAGATTGCGGGCCTGAGAATCATGACTCGAGCAGGTTGCAGCTCACGCGGTAATTACTTCTTGCGAGGATTTTGCCTCGTGAAACTTGAAAATGTGGCCGGGTCCCGCTAAGTGAACCACAACACAAGAGCTAGCACCTTTTCACCTTACCGTTGATACCAAGCACAGAGCATAGTGACGACTGAAAGGAACAGGTTCAAAGGGATACTGACTCCGCATAAAACAATCTGAATTAACTCTTCGTTAAAGCACTTAATTTTAACGTTCCCGTACGGTTTCAGAGTAGTTTTTGGTGGGTAGAAAGATAAGCAAATACAAAGCCATTGCGCGTTGGATGAAAAAATATTAGATTTGGGAGACTTCGCATGCTAGGTCAACTATATGCTGTATAGTTTATGAATTCAATGGAGTGAATGAGAACGAGAACGACTTTACGGATGGTTTCTATCACGATGATAAGATGTCATACCGTTCGTAACTCCTCATGTAGATTTCCTGGAATCGTCCCAGTAGGACATTGTACAAACTTCCGCTTCCGTGTCTTTACGGTGTCGAGTCAAGCCTTGAGTTATCCTCCCTTTCGATCCCCTCAGGTAGGCTGCGGCGCCGAATTGTAGGCAGCATAGTAAAGATCGTGAGGCGGGCGACGGAGAATGTGTCCAAACTACCACAGTCGTCTTTCTTGGATTGCCCAAGATATCCTGTCGCAGCGAGCGCGGACTGTCAGATTTGAGATTAAGTCGATTGGCCTCACACGAAGGATTGTCCACAGGCAGCGCCGGTCGAATACCTTCAGTCTTCGTTCATTTTCCGTGCGCAAAGCCGAGCATTCACATACATGGAGGACTGGCCGGATGGATGTGCAATACACACGGATCTCTGTAACTATGGAGATGTCACGTGGGATCAATTGGCACTCTTGGAGGATTGAGAAAATCCAGCGAGCAACATCGATTCGGGAGGAAACGTCATCCTTACTCTGTCAGTTTGGTGGCAGCCTCATCTCTAAGTATTTGAAGCTTTCTACTTCTTCAAGTTGATGGCCATTAAGCTAAAGGGTGCCTTCTGCTGGTTAGGAATGCAGCTCGAGGACAATTTGCCTTTCACAGTACTTATGGACAAGCCAACCGACATTGCGATCTTATTTGTTAGGGCCAGCTTCACCGATGCAGGCGGCCCTGACGAGCTGCTCCTACGACACGGCATCGGTCCGCTCACACGCGGTGCACATGACGCCGCGCAGCTGCAGCCAGGCTGAGGACTCTAACACGCCAATTGCATGAGTCACAAGGCGAATGCAGCCACTCCTCACTTGAGAACACAAGCCGATTGGTCCAATCTTTTACGCTTTGTTTACCTAAGTACACTGTACTAGGTAGGTAAAAAGACTTCTACTTTTGCGCTCTTCTTGTTGTGTTCTGCCTTGAGGGCCCACGCAAGGCACAATAAGACGGGGATATCTCGGCATTTCGCTACATTTATAACATCATTCACCCGTGACAATACAGGCTGTAGATCACAAAAACCTGAGACTAGCAAGGCGACGTCAACGACATGATCGAGGTCAGTCATCTGGCGTCCGGATGCAAGCTCAAAACCATACTGTTCATGTAGGGCCTTCTCGAGAATCCAATGGGTATTTAAACAGAATGGGCGACAGGACGCAGCCTTGTCGAGTACCAGAAGTGATTTATAACGGTTGGGAGAGATGGCTGTGGACTAGAACTTGCGTGGTGGAGGAGCGATAGTAAGCCTTAAGCATGGCAACGATTTTAATCGGTACTACTTGACTTGAGTACGCCCTCACTGACACGAACGAGATACAAACAAACCTACACATTATGCAGGCAGAACGGGATATCAGCAATTTACGGACTGCGAGTTGCCAATTCGACAGCCGCGACTGAAGACGGCCACTGTAAGCCTGAATGTGTGCACGAAACACCGGTGACTGGCACGTGAATTAGTTTATGGTGAAGAACATTTACACTGCATTTACTGCATTCTCCATTTTCACGTAACAGGCTTTAACAGCAAGATAATGTCAAAATGGTCGAGGCCTGGTTCATGAACAGCGACTGACCAAGTTAAACAGCCCATCTTTGCGTGCCAAACGCCAGCTGGCCTGTGCTGAATGCACCAGGTGGTTAAAGGGTGCAGCTCGAATTTCACGTGCGTGAGTGTCATAAAGGCAACAGAAAGCATTCGTTAAGCTTGGCTTGCGGTCGCCCAGCTAATTGTTTCACATACACACAGTACTGGATAAGCGGATGGGTGGTTTACAAGGCAAAACAGTTCGCTTAGGTGTACGACACACGGCCTCTCAGTTGATATACCAGAACGCGTCAAGGGGCGAGCCTTCAACCTGCGTGAGCTGTGATGTTTTGCCAATAATAGCGGCGATGACGATGCGATCACTTGTCTTGTGATTACTGAATGCACTTGGACGGTATGAGCAGATGAGGCGGGTACCGCATGTTTAGATTGGCGCTCTTCACACCAGTACACCATTGTCAGTGCACTAAATTCGGAAATGCCCGGTCGATGCGTGACTCAATCATGCGCTGACAAGAGAATGGGCTTATGACTGCTCAGCTGGTGGCGGCAATTGATAGTGTTGATGGTAGCGCAGTTTACAGGTGCAGAAGGTAGGTATGTCGTGATTAACTCTGCTATCATGGATGCGATTAGACATGCCATGTATTAATACACTGGGGAATTTTAAGCAGATGGGGTCTGGTGGGTTCGCTAAAAGACAGGCATCTAAGGAAAAAGGGGTTCAGGTCAGTTCAGTTAATTCCAAAAATCGTCAGCAATGGTTAAACAATTTGCATCGGACCCTTAATAAATCAACAGAATACTCAAGTTTTAAACAAACCTACAGATATTGATACTAGTACAGTGTCTGTGTTTAATAGCGGTCGCTGAATGTCATAATTATACTTTGATCTTCAATTATTTTAGTCTATCCGGTTAATACATAATTTGGTATGTCATCAGCTCTCCCAATTATTTTCAATATGTTTGCGTGCAGCAACCAACTCGGTTTATGCACGAGTCATGTAAATGCATGACATGGAGAAACTCGCAGGCTTTCCTGGATGGTCAGAAACAGTGTGAGTTCTGTCCGAGGTTCAGATGTCTTTAATATCCGGTATTGTAGCAAATTTACCAAAAAGTCAACGAGTACTATAAGCTTTGTACATATGCATTGTTGGTGTTGTCGCAAAGTGAGCGAACCAGATGTCGCAGAGTATTACAAAATTATGAGGCAATTAATTGACGTAGACTAAGCCATCGCCTCCTAAGCATCGCAATATGAAATATGGTAAAAATCTTATGTTACCTTGAATTTTTGATATAGAGCTGACATTAACCAAGTGGCTACAGTGAAAGCGGCAGAACATAACTAAACCGAAGTGTCGAAATCGAGTACCCGTGGTAAGGTCATTAGGGCATATGCCCTAACTACTGAAAAAATTAGGGTGGCATGAATACTGATAAGAGGCAGAGAGAATAAGAAAATTTCAACTACCACTTGCTTACTATTCTGACAGCTGCTCCTTTGCCGCGGTTCCGGGTCAATTTTAGCACTCGTACGGAGTCCGAAGTATACTGTTCTGTGTATTTTATTGCCATCTATACATAAACAGAATATTTATTTCTACCTTACCTTGTATGTATCATCGGTACTGCCATCATCAACAATTATAATCTCGAAGGAAAATTTTGAATCGAGCTTTTTTCTTTCATTTAGATAGGCCAGTGATTCTTCGAGCATTTT
>JAYGXS010000001.1:90520919-90596213 GCA_036362985.1 Ligula intestinalis
CCTTATTTTTAGCGCTAATTCAAATATTTGCGCTATCCTTAAGTGCACCGACAAAGAGCTATTAGACGGATCCTTAAGTTGCTTCCGTAATTTTGTAAGTTTATTTTGGAGAAAATTTGGAACGGTAGAGGAAGCTGAATTTGATTTAATAGGCTTAGGTGGGATAAAAGTCTGAATTATTTTTGTAAGGTTTTGTAAAACTTCATTGAAAAAGATTGGATCATTAGTTGAAAAAATACTATGCCAATCTAGAGTACTTGCGAAGTCTCTCTCTCAAACTGTTTCTTTCCTGACACTTGGAAGACATCCATGATTCTTCCAGTCTTTAAGTCAGGATCTCGTTCAGACATAAATAACTACCGCGGTGTTCATAAACCTCGGCACTAGCCAAACTTCTGGAAAAGATAATTTGAATCGAATTCTTGATTTTTGACTAGAAAACAAGTTTCTAAGTGACTTGGAGCATGGTTTACTACCCGGCAGATCATGCGAGACGAGTCACTTAGCTTTTCTGAACCACGTCACTACCCTCCGTAACGAGCGGCAATCCGTAGTTGTTATCTACTTTGACCTGAGCAAAGCCTTTGACAAGTTACCACATAGACGGCTTCTGGTAAAATTGGAAGCCATTGGCATCCGTCCCCCTCACCTCGACTTCATCGGTTCCTACTTTTCTAACCGCAGCCAGAAGGTGTTAGTAGGTAACAGTTGCTCCACTGCTCAGCTGATCACGAGTGGCGTTTTTCAAGGCACTGTCTTGGGTCCTTTACTCTTCATTTTATGCATAAACGAAATTTCAACTGTTCTAAAAAATTCACACAATCTCATTTGTGCAGACGACCTCAAATGCATATACTCATTTTCTAAGGACATGGCAAGTATATACGTTGATAAAATAAGTGCGGACCTACTTACACTCTCACGTTGGAGTGCTACCTGGCCGATGGAATTCTGTCCATCCAAGTGTTGTTTCATCTCTTTCGGTCCCGCTAAGCTCTACCGTCCCCTAGTCTTTCAAATTACTCCACTTTTAGAACGATCCACTATAAAAGACTGAGGTCTAAGATACACAAATAAACTAGCATTGCCGCCTCATGCGAATCGAATACCTGCGAAGGCTGCACAGATGTGTGGTTTTATATCACAAAATTTCTTCCTGCTGGAAATAAAGTTAAATTTTTACCGCCTGTATGTTCTACCTATCCTAGAATGCTGCTGCCCATCTTTGGTCTAATGAATGCTTTTACCGCGGTTAGATTGAAAATTTACAGAGGATATTAACTCGCAAAATATTTGCTCTTTCTCGATCCACTATTTCTTATACGGTGAGATGTCAGTTAGCGAACATGACATTTCTTTGGGTCAGAAGACTCGAAGCGGGCCTCTGTTTCCGCTTTCGCGTTAACTCTACCCCTAACCTTCCACGAATCAACACTCTCATTCCTGCAGATAGACATTATGCCACTCATTTTTCCTCCAGGATTATTGCACCTCCCCCCCCCCCTTTAGATCCACTTCGAACCATTCTCCCTTCTTTGCCTCCAAATAAGTTGGAAGATGATGAAAAGCTTTGCGAAATATTTAGGCTGATTTCGGAGTCCGCCTCTGATGCTTAAGATATCAATGGGGATTTTAACTTTCCCGAAATTGATTGGTCATTGAACGGTTGTCCATCCAGATTTCGGTCCTTCCTAGATACCATCAATTTTTTAAAACTGGTCTCAGTTGGTCTGTTCCCCAACAAGGGATCAGCATATTGTAGATTTAATTTTCACGAATGACATTTCCCCCCTTTTCGTTGACTACCATCAGAATCTCTTCCAAAGTGACCATACTTTGATCCATTGTTGCCTTCCGCTTGCTTCTACGAAAAAGGCTAGCACCACTCGTACCTACTGTGCGTTTGACCTAGCTGATATTAATTTAATTAACAACTTTATGGACTCACTAGACTGGCAGGAGCTTTCCTCCACAAACAGTGTTACAATTCTCTGTGACTTAATGACGGCAATTTCAAATAGCATTTTGGAATTTGTGCCGATCAAAAATGTTAAGCCTTATACTTCGGACTCCACCGTTCTTCATTTTCTTTTGTCTAGACTAAAGAAATTGCAAAGACAGTTGAAAGACCAGTCTACTATTTCATTATCTGTGCACCTTAGAATCGCAGAGGTATTCGAATAAGCGATAAATATTCGTCTTGCACGTGACAAACAGAGGGAATCTTGCACACTCAGCGAGTTCAACTCGGCAAAATCTATTGCCCAACTGTTCCGTCGTCGGTTCTCCGCTAAACGAGGTCATGAAATCCCCTTTTTACTGAATGAAGATAAAAACTTTGTGCAAGATGAGTCTGAGAAGGCTGAACTGTTCAATGCGTTCTTTTCAAAACACCTTACGACGGAATCTGAACCGGTCCCGTAGTTTCAGCCATGCTCAGTCAATACTATCAGTACCATAGATTTCTCCATCGAAGTAATTCGTCTAAAAAACTCGCACTCCTCGGGAACTGACGGCCTTCCGAATTAACTTATCAAGAGAGTATATAGCTTCTTCCGATTGCTAAGTTATCTATTCTCAGCTTATCTTCGAAACGGTTTCTTTCCTGACTCATGGAAGACATCTATTATTCTTCCAAGCTTCAAATCAGAATCTCGTTCGGATATAAATAACTACCGAGGTGTTCATAAAACCCCGGCCCTAGCCAAACTTTTTAAAAAGATCATTTTTAATCAAATTCTCGATTTTTGTGTAGAAAATAAACAATTAAGTGCCTCACAGCATGGATTTCTATCTGGAAGATCATACGAAACCTGCTACTTGGCATGCCTTAACCTGGTTACTTCACTTCGTAATGAACAACAATCAGTCATCGTGATTTACTTTGACCTTAGTAAAGCTTTTGACAAGGTGCCTCATAGGCGCCTTTTAGTGAAACTGGAAGCCCTAGGCATCAGGCCTCTCCTCCTCGATTTCATTGCCTCCTACCTGTCTAACCGCAGCCAGAAGGTCTTAGTAGGCAATAGCTACTCGATGCCTCAGCCGATCACGAGTGGCGTATAACAAGGCACGGTTTTAGGTACCCTCCTTTTCATTCTTTACATAAATGAAATTTCAACAGTGCTAAATAATTCGGAAAATTTCATTTATGCTGATGGTCTTAAGCGTATTTACTCATTTTCTAAGGACATGGCCAGTGCTTGTGTTGATAAAGTTAACGCAGACTTGCGTACTCTCAAGTTGAAATGCTACATGGCAGATGGAGTTTTCTCTATCAAAATGTAGTTTCTTGAGTTTTGGTCCCGCAAGGCTTCCTGGACCCATCATCTTCCAAAATAATCCACTGTTAGAAAGATCTACGATAAAGGATTTGGGTCTTACTTACACGAATAAGCTTGCATTATCACCTCATGCAGATCGAATTTCTGCCAAGGCCGCACAGATATGTGGGTTTATATCGCATAATTTTTTTTTTCCAGAAATGAAGTTAAAACGATACCGCATGTTTGTTCTTCCTATACTAGAATACTGCTGCCCGCTTTTTGGCCTCATGACCCAGCATGACCGTAGTAAGATTGAAAAGGTTCAGCGAGTTTTCACTCGTAAAATATTTTCTGTTTCTGGGTCTGGTATGTGTTATATAGATAGATGTCAATTAGCAAACGTTAAATTTCTTTGGATAAGAAAACTCGAAACTGGTCGATGCTTTATGTTTCGCGATAAAAATAGCCCTTATCTCCCACAAATTAACGCTCTCCTTCCGGTAGATTGACCTTACGCCACTCGTAACTCTTTCATGGCAATTTTACCACCCTGTAACTCCACATCTAACCGTTCTTGCTTTTTTACCTACAAATATGCTTTTATTTGGAACAACCTTCCACTTGATATTAGACTGTCTTCTACACTGTCGATTTATATATAAGCATTTAAATTTAGAGGAAATCAAGTCGTTACTGTCTGTTTCCTTTCCAAACACGCAAGTTGTAAATTTTGAAAAGGGTCCTCCTGGCATTAAAAACTCTTCCCAGGATGCTAAAATGGTTGCTAAATATGTTTGCTTTTCCCTCTGCAGAGTCAAGCATCAATTCCAAGGGCTGCGAACTCTTCTTCGTTTTTGCAACCTGCGCTGTGGTCTTCGAGATCGGCTCTGGAATCGGGTGGGTCGCAACTCGATGATGTTGCCTTGACTTCTACTGCCTTCTCCTGTTGTCCCGGATGACCCCTTCTTAACTCAACGATATATTATTTTCCCGTGACCATAAACTTCCCGAACCGTCAACATCAGGTCCCAAACCAACCACATCAAACCCTGTTACCTATTAAGGCAGTTTTTTCTCCTAAAGTTTTTTTGAACTCGGTGGCCCGCTGTACTCATCCACTGATTTAGGAGTTTTTTTACTGCCGATGACAATTATTTTATAAGAGTTCACTGCTTATCATCATTATTTTTATTTTCACGATAGCACTAAGTTTGTAACGACAGGGCCCCTTTGGCCTTAAATATACAAATTATTATTATATTCACCTCGAAATTAGGCTGCCGTCTAACTTAGAAGTTTTTAAAGTCAAATTACGTAAACACTTAACTTCGGAAGATATAAAGTCCTTGTTATCCATCTCCTTATGAAACACACAACTTTCGGACTTCGAAAAGGGTCCCCCTGGTATCTGAGGTGGTTATGTTTATATAACACTTTTCCATATATGTTTATTTCTTCCTCTTTTGATTGATATTTACAATGATGTTTCGTCCATTCTCTGTCCAGTCATCA
This sequence comes from Ligula intestinalis, assembly GCA_036362985.1. Classification (NCBI taxonomy): domain Eukaryota; kingdom Metazoa; phylum Platyhelminthes; class Cestoda; order Diphyllobothriidea; family Diphyllobothriidae; genus Ligula; species Ligula intestinalis. Next base: position 90,525,695 of record JAYGXS010000001.1, read on the forward strand.
TTGCCGTTTCTCCCATCTCCGTTTTACAACCCTGACGATAGGCTTCATGGTCTTTTGTCATGCTCATGGCAGTTTTGCTATTTTCGCCAGCTCGTCGCTGGAGTCCGCAGTCTACAAGGTCACATCTACCGCGTTTCGTTGATGATCAGATGACCTCTGCCGTTCACACTCTTGTCGACCCTGTTGTCCGCGAGGGCCTCCTCCGGTCTCACTTCCCTGATGGTTGATCATGAAGCCAGTCGGGCGGTGTTACAGTGGTGACCGACAGCCTCTGCTGTTATATGATTTCTCCAATTGCAATAAGCGTTTCCAACCCTCATTCGTTCTTATCAACAGTCAAGTCTCATTTGCACTACAATAAATGTTCTCAACCAACCGCCTTAATTTTGTTGAAGCAGTTTTCTTCTCTTACGTTTTGTTTTTTTAAGCGGGGGTTTGCTGAACTCCGCCTCAGCTTTAATGGTAGGAATTGTTTCACTGCTTCCTCCTTAGTTCACCATGCGTTTCAGAGAGTGTTGACTACTATTTTAAAACGACGATATGTTGTGGAAAATGAATTAATCTACCAACACTACTAAACGCTCCCGCTGCCTATGTGGTTGTTTCAAGGAGAGCATTTATCAACTTTTTATTTATTTTTCCACAGCACTAAGTTTGCAATGACGAGGCCCTCCGGGCCTAAAATATAAAATTTATTATTATTAGGTACTCTCAGTTTACAACTAATTATTTCGCTGGAATTTTTTGTGTGTAATGACAGACTATCTGGGACGTAGTTGATACCAGATCGTATGAACATCGCATTCCCCCCAACTTTACATGCCATTCTGTCCATGCGGATAAGTTGAAATCCTTTCAGTCCGACTTCTGCACCTGCTATCTGCTCAGTTAACCATGTTTTAGTTACCGCTATCAGGTCAGGTTGCACATGGTCCACGGCGAGTTTGAGCTCATCCAATTTTTGAAATAGACTCAGTACATATTTGCGCATCATTGCCATGTTCTTGGCTTCTTTCGATCTCGCCTAGGTCACGTTTATTGCTGGTCGTGATGGCGAGATCCATTTGATGTGCAATTTCATCAAAATGTGATAAAATACTGAGAGGCTAGCATATATTAATTAATGAAAATGTCATTTTACTTTTGCATCTTAAAAACATATGTGCTTCTCAATGGTTGCATACAAAAATAAATAAATGGAAAAAGGACGGATCCTACATTTATGTTTAAAATGGAATCTTTAGAGACCAATGCATATGAGTAAGCAACTATTAACCCCATCCTTTTTTCAATCTGGTCGTAAGTATCTTCATTCGTCCTAATCAAAACAAGGTCTGGGTTGCTTTCCGTACTAACGGAATCCTCATTATTATCGGAAATATTACGCGAAATATACAAGTCCGAATAGAATCAGTAACAATAGGTCGCTTTATCAAGGAAAAAATGCTTGCGCCCTTAAACTCCATATTCATATCCAAAACTCACAACAGAGTTCAATCTCAACAATAGTACATAATACAGATGCAGCGTTAACATCAGCAACATGTGTGAGTCAATTGCAGACTGCCACTACTGACACAATGTTCATGATGAATTATTATCATCAATTGTCTTTTATAACTGGACGCAAATAATAAACAAACCAACCAGAGGAATCAATATACTCGATGTTATTCTCACCAATGATATCTTGCCCTTATATATGCACTACGACAGCTTAACCTTTGATAGTGATCATAAGACAATGATAGCAGTACTCCCTATTAACATTAAAATAAGACCTGATCCTAGTTACACTTCTACAAACCCCAAAAATCGTGACATTGAATCTATGAATAACTACATGAGGTCATTGGATTGGAGCTCTTTCCTCCTAACAACATCCCCTCTAGAAGCTGTTAACATATTATATGCTACCCTTAATTTAATTCAAGATACCCCAATTGACGAGAGATGACCAGGTAAGAAATCACTTATAATAATGATATGTTTATTATGCCAGTTTACAGGCAATTGTCAAGAGTTGGTAATGCACCTCTTGGGCGCCTTCCAACACCTCGAAGACCGGAAAAAACCTAAAACAAACTCCCTATGTTGCAGCCAGTATTGGTTTTGTTTCAAGTTTTTTGTTTTGTCAATACTGGGCGAGAAAGGGAGTTTGTTTCAAGTGAAAAAAACCTGCCTTCAAAGGTATGATACAAACGGAATAAATGTACAGATGTAAGCTGAGTTGACTCATCAGCAGGAGAACTGTTTCATATCGTATAATGACATTAGTTCGAGACGGAGAGGGTTGGCACAAGAACACAGTGTTCTCAGTCTTTTTTTCAATGGTTGTCGGTAAAAGTTGCGCAATATCGGCTGAAGGGTAAGCAGACTGCGGGCTGCTGCTTCAGCAGCATTATCTTCAGAATGAAGCCTGGCGGGGTTCAAAGTCCACGAACGCCATCAGAGTGAAAGAGAGATTCCACCGAGTCAGCACCCAAAATTCGTGAAAGTTGTCCTGAATGTAGAAAACTAGTTATAGCTCTCTTAAACATAGGGTTTTTTTGCTGGGTTTTACTACTTTTGGGCAGCTTATTCCAGATTGATATGGCATTTACTGAAAAGAATTGCCGGTACTTAACTGTATGTGCCATAGGAAGAAATAAAAATAAGTCTCGATGACTGGCGCGTCGAGAGTGCTCAAGCTGCCTTATTGTACTAAGAGGATTAAAGGTTTGACCGTTCAAAAGTTTAAACAGTAAACAAACCCTTCTGCAATCGACGAAGCCACAGGAGATCTAGCTTTATAAGTTCGCACGTTTGTTGGTAGGTTAAGTTACGGTGTTCTGTAGTGAGAACTCTTCTAGTGAAGAAGTGCTGCACCGATTCTATTTTCTTCCGTTCACTAGTGCGCAGAATACTGAATAAGGTCGAGCAGTATTCAAGACTAGGTCTCACGTACATATTATAAAGGCTAGTTCTAACCTTGATAGTCTTATTATGAAAGAAAATAATTTTCTCTTCAATTATACTAAAATATATTTTGTTTCCTCTTATAATGTATCAGAAATATAAATACTAATGATTTAAATCTCAATCTCACTTAGATATTCGACAAAAGAAAGGCCAAATGTCTTCTACCGATGCACTTGAATGACGATGGTGCTTCGCAGCTGCCTCGACCCACCTCAGACATCTGCAACGTCCCATCTAATTAACAAACTTGTGCCACTGGACAACGATTGTAATCTCCGTATCGAGCAGACCCATGCATACGGTAGATGCCATATCATCAGCTGATTTTTTCACCTTCAAACTGACCGCGGCTAAGTATACCTCAGTTAAAGGACATGACAGTTTTTCCAGACCCCAAGTATTCTTACTATAAAACCGTAACACCTACAATGTATAGCTATTTTATTTCATGTTTTCCTCGATTTGTTCCCTAGAAGTCAGGTTTTTTTCACTTAAAACAAACTCCTTTTTTCGCACACTATTGACCTAGCAAAAGACCAAAACAAATACAATGGTCACTGCGAAAGAAGGGGTTTGGGTTAGGTTTTTACCTGCCTTCCGGGGTTTTTTTGACGGCGCCAAAGATGTGCTTTACAATTAAACCTTATTATTATTATTAAAATTTCTAAGGATAAATCCGTTGGTTCAGCGTGCTTTCGAGACTACCAAGGCACAGTGCTCTGACAAATGTATCGATAGTGCCGTACTGGCGCTGAAAAAATATAAATTCCAAATTGAGACTATTAGAGTAGGATATGCCCAAATCCTTGATAACTCCTGGGACATTTAGCTCGTGGCCGTCAATGCTTAATTCCGGTTGATGATCGTCGCCCACAACCATAACGGAACATTTGTGCCATGAAAGGGCGAGGCGCCATGTGCAACACCACTGGGCGAAGGGCTGAAGATCATTTTTTATCAGCTTGAGCTCGATGGTTCGATCTGCCGGTCTATATTGATAAGCGACTTTTAAATCATCAGCGTACATGAAGGGTCTGCCATACTGAAAACCATCTGAAACGTCGTTGACAATAAGGCAAAATAGGAGCGGACCCAGTACACTACCCTGTATAACTCCCCTCGTCACATGCGTGGGGTTGGAGATAACATTGGAAATTTTTACTTGTTGTGTGCGAGCATTCAAATAGGAAGATATGAAGTTCAGAGGCTTGCTACCTATGCTGAAGGAGGCTAGTTTCAGAAGGAGGAGGTTATGATCGACCCGATCAAAGGCCTTAGTAAAATCAAAATAGACGCTATAGATGGCAAAACCGCTGTCTCTAGATTGCAGCACATAATCAAAGAAAGAGAGCTGACAAGTGTCACAAGATCGTTTCTCGAAAAAGCCATTTTGAGCTGTATTGAGCAGGTTGTTCTCTGTCAAGTGACGCATCATCTTTTCTTTGATTAAGGTCTCCAAGATCTTCGAGGCTGCGGGAAGTGTATTTATTGGCCTAAAGTTGTCGAATGACGTCAGTCGGCCATGCTTGCGAATAGGAATTATGTGCGATTCCTTCCACAACGAAGGAAAGGTTTCGCTCTCAAGAGCAAGATTAAATACCTTACAAAGAAAAGACGGAAAGATATCACTCGCTTCAGCTTTTAGAAGGCTATCTGGGACGCCATCTTGTCCTAGACTATAGGATTGACGATAACGACGAATGGCTACAGTCACATCCCAGACGATAAAACTTATGGTTTCGAGTATGGCACCCGTCCAAACCTGGATAACCGGATGTGCAGCGAACGAGCTTTCACTAAACGTTTTGGATAGGAAAGCATTGAAGCTATCGGCAGTCAACTTAGCATCAGCTATGGGGTTTCCTAAAGCATCTTGAAGTATGGGTGTTGCGTTTTCCTCTGCGCTTTTACTGTACGCAAAAAGAGTTTCGCAACATTAAGGGTAGGATTTTCATCGAAGTGAGCCTCATCGGCTATCTGCTTTTCTTCGGAGAGCTTCTTAGCCTGCTCAAAGATCATTGTGATCAAGGGCAGAACGGAAGTGTCTTTCTGCCGATGCAAACGACGAGAGAGTTTACGCAGCCTACGACGGAAAGACAGAGGAAGGTACACTTCATCCTTGACATGTATTACTTTCTTACGGGGGACAAAGTGGAGGATGAGTGGATCCAACACTTTGTACAGTGCATCGGTACAAACATTTACATCCAAACATTGGAAAAATTCAGACCAGTCGAGAGCGTTTAGATGTGCCAGTAGGTCAGCCGTGTTTGCTGATCGGAAATCATGATAAAGACTATAATTTTGGGAAAATGTTTTATCCGCCTCCAGTTCTAGTTCACTTAAAACTGTAAGATGGTCTGAACTCCCAAGTGCGTCTAAGGATGACACTGAAAATGGTTCGCATCCCCTACAAAAATTAGGTCGTGTATGTTTGCTCCTGGAGTGGGAAAATCGACTACCTGATCTCACATGCCGATATCTATTGCCTCAAGTAAGTTCTCGAACTTTGAAGGACCGGATGGTGGAAACCATTGCACGTCAGGAAGGTTTAAATCGCCTGCAATCAAGCAATACATAAGATTCAAGTCAGCTGCAACATGAAATGCCTGCGAGAGACAAAGATCGTAGTCTGCATTGGCAATAGGTGGGCGATAAACACAGCCAAAAAGTAAGGAGTATTTGTTTTTTAGATCAACTCGTAGCCAGCAGCTCTCCTCCACCGCTGTGAATTGTGGATAGTCCAACGGGAGAAATGCAAGTGACTGCTTTATGTAGATGCAGGTTCCTCCGCCACGGCCATTGTTTCGATCGTTCCGAACGCATGAATAGCCTAGAACAGAGAGTTCCGAGTCAGCTACAGAGGCCAATGCCCATGTCTCAGTTACCATAAAAATGTCTGGGCGGTTGACGAAAAGCATAGTCTGGAGCAGAGGCATTTTATTAATCAGTGATCTGGCATTTAAAACGACCAATTTAAGAGGGCATGTCTGAGGTTTCGGTGGTGGGACAGCTAGGCCGTCACTGTTACCGGCTTCGACCAGAGCGATGTCCTTTTGACCTGAACTATTTTTCCCTCTCTTATTTTGAGATTTGTCTCGCCATTGGTTCTCCGTTTTTCCAGCTCTATTATTAGCTTTCTCAAACTTCCCAAACTTCCTTTCAAAACGGCTGAAAATCTTTAAAAAAAACACCTCGACCCATGTTTTAGTTATCTATCTACGCTCAGACGCATTACAGAGATTCATGAGTTAGCCCAGAACATTGAAAAAATAAGGCAATAGGAGCAGAACATCGAGCAATCGAGCCTCAAGAAAATTGTTGATTGAGCTAATATCTGCGAGGGACAGCCCAAATCTACCGCTACGCTACAAACGCCCGCTTCATGCCAAGAGTTGGATCAGATTCGGATCGATATTTCCCGCTCAAGTTTTCGCTCATATGCAATTCACCAATACGGGAGCGAGTTGACTGCCCAAGCAGGATTTCATAAGCAATCATCTAGAATCCACCAGAATGACTTCTAGGCTACACTTAGTTATCTAGTTATCAGACGCATTACAGAGGTTCACGAGTTAGTCCATAACACTGAAACAATTAAGACATTAGCAGCAGAACATCGGGCAATCGAGTCCCCAGAAGCGACAGCCCAAATCTTCCGGAAACAAATGAACAATCATTAAAAACAAGGCCTCGAAATCACGCTTGATGATCAAGGAATAGTAATAACAAATAACAACCAAATAGCAAATCTTTTTAACGAGTATTTCTCAACCAACTATTCAGTCGAGGAAGAACCAATCCCCCAACCAACAGAAATGACGGCACTTGTATTAAAAGAGGTATTGTTTGAGGAAGAAATTGTAGAGAAAGCTATCCGCCAACTGGCCAATTTCACAATATATGGAATGGATTGAATCCCTCCTTGCATACTGAGATATATGACATATGCCCCAATACTTCTGTATAACCTTTTCTCGTTACTGCAGTCAAATGGTACTTATCCAGAAATATGGAAAAAATCATGTATGACCCCAATTTACAAAAACGGAAATCAGTCCAATGTCCGAAATTATCGTGGTGTTCACCGAACATCGGTTTTAGCAAAAATCTTAGATAAAATACTGTATAACCAAATGTTAGACCATCTGACGAATGTAACTCTCAAACCTCCCTCTCAATATGCCTTCTTACCCAAAAAGTCATGTCAGTCCTGCCATCTCACTTTCTTGGAATTCGTCTCCAGAAATCGATATGATGGGAACGCGGTAGCTACATTGTACTTTGATCTAAAAAAAAACCTTTGACAAAGTTCCCCATAAAAGACTGATAGTGAAGCTAGTGAGTCACGGGATTCGGCCGCCGCTCCTTGATTTCCTCAAATCCTATCCTCAAAATTGATTCCAAGTAGAACGACTTCGAAATATAGTATCAGAACCAGCTCATATAAGCAGTGGTGTTTTTCAAGGCACTATCCTAGGTCCCCTCTTATTTCTCATTTCCATTCGTGAGTTATCCATGATATCAAACTCTGCTAAAACATTTTTTATGCAGATGACTTAAAACTCGCATATGCCTAAAACAAACATTCGATAAGTAGTGTGCATAGAACAATTGAATTAGACCTTCAAAAACTAAACGACTGGAGTGTTCAGTGGCAAATGCCGTTCTCCCCAACAAAATGTCATCTCATGATTTTTGAACCACTAAAAGTTCCCCCCATAATGTTTAGTGGTCAAGAAATAAAAGAGCTCACATCTTTAAAAGATTTAGGTCTTAGCTATTCTTATACTCTTGACTTATCCCCACATGTTAAACAAATCGCATCAAAAGCCAATCGACTATGCGGCTTCATAAGTAAAGATTTCACATCAATTACACTTAAGACTAAACTTTACAAAATGTACTTTTTACCTATTCTAGATTACTGCTGAATATTTTTCGGTACCATGTCATCAGATGGCAGACAGAAACTTGAAATAATCCAGAGAAGGTTTACCAGATTTATGTGTAAACGCGATGACGCCCGAGACTCCTACGCAAGAATGTACAATAGATATAGTCTTAAACCCCTCTGGCAAAGGCGACTCCAAAATGGTTTAACTTTCCTACTTAAAGTGACACATAATCATAACATCATTAGCAATAATATGTTAACAAATCAAAATGGTTCCTGTCCCACTAGAAACAACCAGCATACAATTCATAACGCTAAAGCCAGGACGGACCAGCGATCAAATGTTCACACCATAAGATATGCGATCAAATGGAATGCCCTACCCAACGATATTCGCAAAAGCCACAGTTTAGCCGAATTTAGAAGAAAGACCAAGCAGTTCTTGTCAAATGATATGACGCATATATTTCTGAACAAAATACGAAACTTTGTTTACCAATTCTTTGACATCCAATTTGGACCAAAAGGGATCTAACGGTCCAGCAGAGTTCCCCCCACATTTTGGGGAAAACTGGCCACTGCTGGAGGCTTTCAAGACGACGGTTTCCAACGCTGATTAAATCAAACTTGAGCAAAATTGTGCCTTTCCTCAATTACCATTCCTTAAAAATAAAAAACAAAGAAAAACTAAGAGCAATTTATCTATTCCAATATTCTTCGACTAACACCTCAATGTTTATCAAAAATTATTATGCAAGAAAATAATTTTCTCTACAACTATACTAAAATATATATTGTTTCCTCTTATAATGTATCAGAAATAAAATGTTAATAATGTAAATCTCAATCTAACTTAGATATTCGACAAACGAAAGGCCAAGTGTCTTCTGCCGATGCACTTGAATGACGATGGTGCTTTGCCCGAAATAACAATTTTTAGTCCTCTTGTCCCGTCCCCTAGCCTTTCAAACTACTCCACTTTTAGAACGATCCACCATAAAAGACTTAGGTCTAAGCTACACAAATAAACTATCATTTTCGCCTCAAGCGGGTCGAATATCTGCGAAGGCTGCACAGATATGTCGTTTTATATCACACAATTTCTTCCTGCTGGAAATAAAGTTAAAACTTTATCGCATGTATGTTCTACCCATCCTAGAATACTGCTGTCCCCTCTTTGGTCTAATGAATGCTTCTGACCGCAGTTAGATTGAAAATGTACAGAGGGTATTTATTTGCACAATATTCGCTCTTCCTCGATCCACTCTTTCTTATACGGAGAGATGTCAGTTAGCGAACATGACATTTCTTTGGGTCAGAAGACTCGAAGCGGGCCTCTGTTTCCTCTTTTGCGTTTACTCTACCCCTAACCTTCCACGAATCAACGCTATCATTCCCGCGGATAGACCTTATGCCACTGGTAATTCATCCAGGATTATTGCATCCCCCTTAAGCTCCACTTCGAACCATTCTCACTTCTTTGCCTCCAAATATGCCTTCCTCTGGAATAATATTCCCCTCGAAATTAGGCTGCCGTCGAACTTAGCAGTTTTTAAAGTCAAATTACGTAAACACTTAACTTCGGAATATATAAAGTCCTTGTTATCCGTCTCCTTCCCAAACACACAACTTTTGGACTCTGAAAAGGGTCCCCCTGGTATCTGAGGTGGTTATGTTTATATCAAATTTTTTTCCAAACATGTCTTTTTCTTCCTCCATTGAGTGATATTTGCAACGACGTTTCGTCCACTTCTCTGTCCAGTCATCATTGCCGTTTTCTCCATTCTCCGTTTTACAACCCTGACGATAGTCTTCATGGTCTTTAGTCATGCTCGTGGCGGTTCTGCTATTTTCGCCAGCTCGTCGCTAAACTCCGCAGTCTACAAGGTCACATCTCCGGCGTTTCGTTGATGATCAGGTGACTTCTACCGTTCCCTCATCTTCCTGACTCTGTTTTCCGCGATGGCCTCCTCCGGTCTCATCTCCCTGATGGTTGATCATGAAGCCAGTCGAGCGGTATAACATTGGTGAATGACAGCCTCTGCTGTTATGTGATTTATCCAATTACAAGAAGCGTTTTCAATCGCTCATTCGCTCTCATCAACAGTCCTGTCTCATTTGCACAACAATCAATCCTCTCAACCAACCCCCTTAATTTTTTGAAGCAGTTTTTTTCTCCTATGTTTTGTTTTTTTAAGCGGGGGATCGCTGAACTCCGCCTCAGCTTAAATGGTAGGAGTTTTTTTCACTGCTTCCTCCTTAGTTCACCATGCGTTGACTACTATTTTAAAACGACGATATGTTGGTGAATATGAATTAATCTATCAACACTTCTAAACGCTCCCGCTGTCTAAGTGGTTTTTCATGGAGAGCAGCATTTATCAACTTTGTATTTATTTTTCCACAGCACTAAGTTTGCAATGACGAGGCCCTCCAGGCGTAAAATATAAAATTTATTTATTTATTTAGTTATTAACTCATGAACACACAATATCTCAATTTTCATTGGCTTAAATGTCAGCAAAAGGATTGGTCAATGTGTTTGATCGTCAATACGTGGAATCTGATTGGCTAATTCAAGCCCAGTCGGTGGCGTCAAGTTTGGATGGCATTCTGTCATATCGCACGTGCACTGTTGAACGCGTAATTTTGCTGTGAATGCTCTAGATTTTCATGTGACCTAAAGTCTTATATGGAGCTTTCTTTTTGTAGCAGGTGGAAACCTACACACAGGAGTACCGTTTAGAGGAGAGCTAAACGCAATTATCATGCATTATTGCGTTAAATTGAAGAGGTCGACAGAGAAGCTTGGTAGACCACATCGGAATCTGACGAAGATTCGCTATATAGTGATTCAGTCTGCACTACATCACATGAAGATTCGGACACCAGCTCAGACTCTATAGAGGAATCGAGCAGTGGGATTTTTCGGAAGTTTTAATTTCCAGCACAACGTCCTTCGAAGCCGCCAGCGGCTCAGGAACTTACTCTGGAGTTGTGGGCTAATGAATTTTACCCCCCAACAAAGCGTCTTACGAAACTCCTGAAAAACTTGCAACGCTTTCATCCGGAGCTACCCTCAGATGGCCGATTCCTGCGGAGAAGATCAAGCCGACGGAGACCCGTGACGGCAATAGGTAGCGGACAGTACGTTCACATTGGACTTATGAAGTGTATAACGAAGGAGGTAAGTGAACCGTCAATGCATATACAGGGAGATGAAATCGTAGTTAACCTATCCATAGACGGACTAACTTTATATAGGAAGAGGAGGTTTGATTTGTGGCCTATTTTGGCCGAATAATGCAACCTTTCGTTGCTAATGTATTTTCCGTAGGGATATATAGTGGAAAAGGAAAACCATAAGATGTTCAGGCGTACTGAAGACCCTTGATTAGGAAAGTGTCTTTCCTGTGTAGAAGAGGGCTGTATGTTGAAGGCTCGACCAAACCTTAAGCTTTAAAGTGGGAGCCATCATTTGCAACGCTGCTGAGAGGGCTTTCATACAGCAAATCAAGAATGTTAATGCTTATTATGGGTGTGAGCGTTGTAAGATGGAGGGTATCTGTCGTCCTATATGAAGGAAGGTTGTGTACGATGTTGTTTGTGAAAATAAAAGAAGTAACCAAGATTTCTATGATCGAGCGGATGACTGCCATCGTATTGGCAGGTCACCGTTGCTAGTATGTAATATAGGTATGGTAAGTTGTTTTCCTTTAGATCCGTCCCATGTAATTATCAAAATTCTGCCAATGGACAACGATTGTAATCTCCGTATCGAGCAGACCCATGCATACGGAAGATGCGATGTCCTCAGCTGATAATGTTTCGCCTTCAAACTGACCGCGGCTAACTCCACCTCAGTTAAAGAACATGACAGTTTTTCCAGACCCCAAGTATTTTTACTATAAAACTGTAACACGTAAAATGTATAGTTATTTTATTTAAATGTTTTTTCTAGTATTGTACCCTAGAAGTCAGATTTTTTCACTAAAAACAAACTTCTGATTGCGCACACTATTGACATAGCAAAAGATCGAAACAAATGCAATAGTCACTGCGAAAGAAGGTGTATGGGTTAGGTTTTTTCCTGCCTTCCGGTGTTTCTGACGGCGGCAAAGATGTGCTTTATAAATAAACATGATTATCATTATTATATGTATCACGGCTTCTCAGCAAATGAGAATGCGGTTTACGTTTAAATGTCTCAACAGTATCTGAGAGGACCACCTCATCAGCGAGAAATAAAGAAAATCCACAAAAACGATAAGATTACAGGATATTTTTAAAAATACGTAAAATCCTGTCAAAATAGGATGAGGAAATTGTCTTAATGGCTAACCAACAGTTCTCAGCTTGGAAAAAACACCCATGCTCCAGTATGTCTGTTATTAAGCCTAATTATATAAGAATGAGAATAAAATTAATTCTTAAGGGTCGCTTTTTAGATCTGGAGGTAGTTATTTATTCTTATTGAAAAAGAAGTGTGTCTTTGCCAGGCTACACCTAATATGGCATTCGTTTTGTTTGTTTTAGTTGCTCACACATGTTTTTTTTAATGGTTCGTTGGTTGTGTTGCGTGGGTCCGGTGGCAGGCATAGAGGCCGATTTCGTATGGCCAGGTCTGGTTCTAGCTTTGCAACCAGACAGTTAGAAAAGTTTGGGTGGAAAGCCGGTATGTTTTTTGATTTAAAACCTTATTTGCAAGTCTTTGCTGTGCTGCCTAACTTTTCTTGCATGGCATATGCCGTGAAACTCACATACATCTTTTTATATCTGTCAGATTTGACGGGATTTAGCACATTTGGCATGGTTTTGCTATTAAATTATGCGGATATTTGGCAATATTCACTGTATAATGGAAATCTTGCAGTTTGCCAAAAGAGTATTATATAACATTGCATTATATGATTACATTTGCACATATTAAACGCCTCGCTTATCGTATCTGTATTATTCATTGGGCATTTTGACTTGTCCAACATGCGAGCCGGCGTGTCGCAGATGACCCTTTCTAGCTTAGCCTAGATTACGTTCAGCGCGCGGTCGTCCAATTCGTGGATAGCTCACTTGGCCGTAAATTGGCCAGAAGCACTGATCATACCCTTCAGTCAGCCTTATTAAGTCGATATGCAGCTGAACGCACAAGTATGGAATGAAAGCTGATGGTCTACGTTTTAGCTCATCCAGAAAACCTTGCTTTAAGCCCAAATAAACAGAACTGCCTTTGGAAAAGGCCTTTGTAATACGCGTTGAAGGAGTTTGCGATAGCGTCAACTGTCCCTGGGAAACCTCGTGTGGTAAAGCCGAAGTATCTGAAACAGCTTCCCAGTAGAGCGCGACATCTGTAATTTAACGCAAAATTCTCTGAGATTCGTCAACTGTATTTATATCAAGCGAGTTCGGGCCTGTATTGATTTCCCCAGTGCACCGTCTAATCTACGTATAAACTACCTACCCTTGGAAACCTTCGGGATCATTTCGGGCATCTGCTGTTCCGTGGATTCTGTTGCCACAGACAACACCGACTGAACCGATTGTGCGTAAAATCCAACCCCACCTCCACGCTGGTGCGCGCCGGAAACTTGCTTTTGCTTGGCTAACGGGGCTCTGGTAGGGAAGCAAGACCGGGGACCTAGCGCCAATCCCCTTTTCTCCGCGAAACACGGAATTGACTTTCTACACTTTCATGAATTACAATTATACGCAACCTACGATCTCTGCTACGGCGGTCGCGGGAACCGACGCGCCCCATCCTCTTGGCATCGCGGGACGGCTGTTAAATCTGCGAGCTGATGCCGGATTGCGAATTGCAGGCTGAAATGTTCAAACTCTGAGGGATGACGGCGCCCAACTGTTAACAGCCGAATCCCTTTCTGAATACCGTCTTGGTGTGGCGTGTCTATCTGAGGTCAGCCTACCTGGCACTTGCCACAAACTGCTGCAAGTACCAAGAACTGACTCTGCGTACCATCTCTACCACAGTGGTGTGTCCGACAACTCTGGACTGTATGGTGTCGCTATAGCTTTGAACGATGAATTTCACTCGAGTCTGCTAGAGTAGGAGGCTGTCCCACCGCGGATCGCTTGGGTCCGTTTGAAAAGTGCTCCAGTCAACGTTTCCATCATCTCAGTATATGCGCCTACTCTGGCTGCTGATGACAGCATAAAAGATGACTTCTACGGTGACCTCCAGCGAACAGTTGACTGCATCGCAAGAAGCGATCTACCCGTCATTGCCGGTGTGTGACGCTGGAACCCATCATGTGGTAGGCAAATTTGCTGTCGGAGCGCATTGTGCCAACGGTGAGCGCCTTGTCAACTTCGCTTCGTCTAACCGCCTCGTTGTGTCAAGCACCCGTTTTGATCATCCGCGCCACCACCGTGTCACTTGGTACTCAAATGACGGGCATACCCAGGCCCAAATAGATCACATCCTTGTCCGAGCACGCTGGGCCAGCTCGATCTTGGATTGTCGAGCCTACCGCGGTGCTGATACAGGAAACGCTCATGCATCGGACCATGTCCTATAGCGGGCAACCCTTCGCTTGCGTTTGAGAGCTATTCACAGACCCTCTCGACCACAGCGGATCTATGTCGCAAAGCTGAAGTCCTCTGCTGACGACGCCTTCCACTTAGCACTCCAGAACCGTTTCGACGGCCTGTACCCTGACGCCCGAGCGGACCCAGAGCCCGCGTGGCGTCCCTGAAGGCCGCGATGTCAGAGCTGGCATGCACCCATCTTGGCAAAACCCGACGGCGAAATCGCGACTGGATCACTAGATCCACGCTTGAGTTAGCTGAGGAGGCCGGCCAAGCCAGACTCACTGGCTCCCCCACTTACAGAGAGCTGCGGAGCCAAACGACAAGGGCCATCCGAGCCGATAGGAACGCCTATTGGAGCGACTTTGCCACGGAAACGGAGCGAGCAGCTACCAGAGGTGACACCCACAAGCTCTACCGACTCTTAAAGCAGGCCAGCAGAGGTTTCGGGGAACACCACCGAGACTTAAACGGATCGCAACGATGCTGTCATCACTAAGATCGATGACCGGTTAGAGAGATGGCGCGAGCATTTCTGTGACCACCTTAACCATGATCCCCCTGTGATGTCTGACCTGTCGCTCAATGCGGACGATCCTCACCATCCGTATGAGTGCAACACAGAGCCACCCAGTGTAGAGGAAGTTGTCTCCATTCTCTTGAGGCTACGCAACAACAAGGCATCTGGTGAGGATGACCTCTCGCCGGAGCTCTTTAAATGTGCACCCGAGGTTATTGGGCCCTGGCTACAACAAATATTTGCCAAGATATGGGACAGCGAAGTTGTGCCCTCTGACTGGAGAAAAGCATTGATTCTCCCCTTGTTTAAAAAAGGTGACAGACGAGCGTGCAGAAATTACAGAGGCCTTAGCCTTATCGATGTAGCCGCGAAAAACGTTTCAAAACTGCGAGAGACGAGCGCACCCGCCCAAACCAGAGTGGATTTCGACCAGGTCGTGGCTGCACCGACCAGATCTTCAATCTCCGCCGTGTACTGGAACTGAGATGGGGTCACCAACAACCCACTGTTCTATGCTTTATCGACTTTGCTGCCGCATTTGACTCTGTTGATCGCAGTTCGCTGTGGAACATAATGAGGACGGACGGCCTACCACCTAAGCTTCTCAATCTCATGCAGGCCTACTATCGTGGCACTTCCACACGGGTGACTTGTACTTGTTACGGCTGTGATCATGCCTGATCTAGCCGGCCTGAATGATGTCACGAACGGTACCTCTCCATGCGTGGCGATTGGCAGCAGCGGATCTCGAAAGCTCCACCCAGTCCCTTCTCCAGCGACGGAGGCCGAAAATAGAAGGTGCAAGAACTGCTTCCATGTCTTGACGGACGGTGTCTAGCCAGGTCTTTAGTTGCCCTCCTTTTCGACGTTTCCAGGTGGCTTGCGGTGCCGGGTCGAGGGCAGCATAGGTAAGCTCGTGGAGCGGACGACGAAGAACGTGTCCAAACCACCTCAGTCGCCTTTCTTGAATGGCCTGAGATATCCTCGTGATACGATCGCAGCGGATACGGACTGTCTCATTTGAGATGAAGTCGCTATACTTAACTCGACGGATCGTCCTCAGGCACTGGTGGTCAAAGACCTCCAGTCTTCGCTCATCTTCAGCGCGCACAGCCCAGCATTCACATCCATAGAGGAGGACTGACCGGATGGATGCACGGTATACACGAATCTTCGTGGCGATGGAGATGTTACGTCGGATCCATAGGCGCTTTTGAAGGGTTCAGAAAACCCAGCGAGCAGCATCGATACAGGAGACAATGTCGTCCTTGCTCTGCCCATTCGGTAGCAGCCTCGCCCCGAGGTATTTAAAGCTGTCTACTTCTTCAAGTTGATGGCCATTTATCCTCAGGGGTGCCTTTTCCTGGTCAGGGATGCAGCTCGAGAACAACTTCGTCTTTCCGGAATTAATGGACATGCCTACCGACATTGCGATCTCATTTAACCGCGACACTACTGACTGTAGACCATCAAAGTTTGAGGCTAACAGCGCAATATCATCGACGTAGTCAAGATCAGTAAGTCGGCGTCCGGGTGCAAGTTCAACACCGTCCTCTTCATGTAGGGCTTTGCCGAGAATCCAGTCAAGGGCGTAGTTAAACAGAATGGGCGAAAGGACGCAGCCCTGTCGGACACCAGACCGGATATCGAACGACTGAGGGAGATTGTTGTGGACCAGGACTCGTGCGGTGGTAGACCGATAGTAGGCCTTAATCATCGTAATGATTTTGGTCGGCATTCCATCCAGTTCCATTATTCGCCACAGGGACTCACGATGGATGGAATCGAATGCGGCGGCAAAGTCGACGAAGCAAACGGCCGTCGGTTGCTGGTAGCTATGGCGGAATTCTAGAGTGCGCCTCAGTGTGAATATTTGATCCGCACATCCACGCCCAGTTCGGAATCCGGCTTGGTTGGGTCGTATCCTGGAGTCACGAACAGACTGGAAGCGCCTGAGAAGAACAGCAGCGAAGATCTTTGCAGCAACCTCGATAAGACTTATGCCACGGTAGTTCTCGCATCTTGTCTTATCTCCCTTCTTGTAGACAGGTACAAGGATACCTGAGCCCTAGTCATCGGGAACGGTCTCTTCTCGCCACGCCTGTACAATCACCTCATGGAGCCGAGGAGCCAGGGTGTCGACACAGGAATTGTAGATTTTTGCACGAATACCGTCCTCTCCGCACGCCTTGTTTTTGCGTAGCCTCTGAATTGCATCGGTAACTTCGTTTTCGGAAGGGATTTCACACGACACTGCGTAGGCAGGAGAGGATTTAAACTCCGCTGTGTAGGAGAGGGAGGGTGTGATGGGTTGTTCGTCAAAGTTGAGTAGGTGCTTGAAGTGTTCACGCCAGCGATCGACATTGGCCGAATTGTCGGCAATAAATCCTCCATTCACACCACGAACAGAATCACAGTGTCGGGGGCTTTCCCCTAACCTGGCGTATGATTTGGTACAATTTTCGGGTGTCACCAACATTAGAAGCCTGCTCCATAGAAGTCGCCATTTCGGACCAATACTTCTGCCGATCATCTCTGGCCGACTTTGCTGTCAGCTTTCGAAGTTGGCGGAGGGAGGCATCGTTCCGGGACCTGGCTCGAGTCGTCTCAGCCGATAGCTGCAGGGTTCTTCCGCTGATCCAGTCACTGCGGCGCCGCTGAGTGAATCTGAGAATCTTCTCAGCTGCCCCATAGTTGGTTGTCTTCAGTGATGGCCACTTGCTACTGCCCTCGTTGTCAGCCTGGGTCATAAGATGGGACTGGATTTCTGTGCTTAAAGCTTCGGTAGTGTTGGTTTGCCGGAGCTTGGCGACATCAAGGCGTCTCGCACATGACAGTTTGGGCACAGATGAGAGGTGAACCTTCAGGCGCGTGCGAACGAGAACATGGTCAGACCCGTGGACTTTACCAGTTTCGTCACCTCGCATCGACCTGCTATCGTGGACCCAGCTGCGAAGCCGTGAACCAACTAGAATGTAATCGATCTGACTGGCGGTACGGCCGTCGTTCGAATACCAAGTCAGTAGATGTTTGTGACGATGCTGAAAGCATGTGTTGATAACAAACAGTCGGTTCTGTTAGGCAAACTGCAGCATCCTCTCACCATTGTCCGTTCGAGAGCCAAGCCCGAAACGACCAAGAAGGTGGCTGTTTGTCGGGTCACCGGGCCCAGTCCGGCCATTCCAGTCCCCGGCAACAATTAGCAGATCTCGACGAGGGAGTCGTTCAGCTAGCTCCTGCAGCTGCAAGTATAAATTATCCTTCTCTTGCTGTTCAGCCGCCGACGTAGGTGCATACACAGATACGACCGAGATGTTCGTAAAATTGCCTTTTAGTCGAACATAGGCCATTCGGTCGTTGACTGGTTCGCATGCTAGTAGTGCACGGTTAGCTTCTTCCGAGAGGACAATAGCCACACCGTGTCTACCAGATGGTCACTCGGACTGCTGTGATACAAGGTGAAATAAGAATCGACCCCCGGGATTTTGATTTCTCGGGCGCCTGAGTCGTGGAGTCGGACCTCTGACAAGCAACAAACATCCACGTGATATTCATGGAGACTGTGCGCTGTCAGACTTTGAGTACCAGGTTCCAGAAATGTTCGCACATTCCAGCATCCAATACCAAGAGTCCGTTTTTTGTTTAGCAGTCCAGCTTGCACATTATTCGCCCGCACCACCGGTCAAGGGTTGTGGAGCGCGTCGGTTTCCGCGGACGCCGTAGCAGTGGTCGTAGTAAGGTAAGGAGACATCATAAGGTTTCTTGGGAATTTTGAATACAGGCGGGTCCCCAACGGCCGCTCGGATTCTTTGTTCGAGGTTGTCTCCTCTAGCACTTTGGCTCAAGAGCCTAACCACAAGGCAGTGGTGTTGGTAGCAAGCAAACCTATTTAATGGCGGTTCACGCTCGCCATGTCACAGTGTCATCATTGAGCCTTGCGGTATTTTATAAGGCAGTCGGTGCGCCAGACCCCAGCCCACCGCGCCCTGGCAACACTGTCGCTGCTACGTCTGCGACTGCTTATTGGCCAGACCCGGGAGCCTGTTTATTTCGCAGCTAACCTTCACTGAAGGCCGCGCCACTATCCGCCACCCGTGGACGCGCCAGGTAGCCTGCAGCTTGGCTAACGGGTAACCCTCCTTTCCCGGGTAACCCACCTTCATCTGGCCACACGGGTCAGGACGTAGAACGGTGACACGGAAGCCTTTAGCGTCAGGACGGGCGTCCGCCAAGGCTGTGCCCTTTCACCAACCCTGTTCAACTATGCGGTGGACTGGATCATAACCAAAGCACTGAATGACTTTCCGGGAGTGCAGTTTGATCGCTCGAAATGGGTGACTGACTTGGCGTATGCTGATGACGTCGTCCTCTTCGGCGACAACTGTATTGCAGTTCAGCAGGCGTTGGACAAGGTCAATGAGCGTGCCCGATCCATCGGATTACGCCTAAACACGACTAAGACCCAAGTCATGCTCTTTTGTGTGCCCCCTACATCTGTCAGTCCTATTGTTCTCGACGGCGCTCCTCTCGAAGTGGTCGACTCGTTTAGATACTTAGGCTCTTTGGTCACGGAAACGGGTCAAGGTGACGACGAGGTTGTATCACGCGTCAACCGTGCCCGATCTGCCTTCTACCGTCTGTGCGCTCTATGGAATAGAAGGGAAATATCACTACGCACAAAGTCCCGTGTTTACCAAGCAGTGGTTCGATCTATCCTGATCTATGGCGGAGAGACGTGGCCTATGCGTGTTGAGGACATGAGGCGCCTTGAGGTGTTTGACAATGACTGCCTACGCCGCATCCTTCGTCACCGACGCGTCGACCGAATTCGCTGCTCCGATCCCCGCCGACGCTGTCACCTGGACGCTCTCCCTCCACTCCTGCTTCAGAGACGACTTCGGTGGTTCGGGCATGCGTCCCAGCGTGATGATGGTGAGCTGATTCGTGACCTGCTTGTGGCGACGCCTCCCCCCACCTGGCACAAACGTCGCGGCGGGCTGCTGAAAACTTGGACAGCAACGGTCAAGCAGGATCTGTCGTCCGTTTCCGGCCCATGCGTCTACGACCTACGCCAGTGGAACCGTGAATGGATGGGGCTCTCGTGTGAACAGGCGCAAGATCGACGCGCCTGGACAGCTGTGATTCATGATGCAGTCAACGTCAAAACTGATGCCGGCTCAACCCGCCCGATGTGAATGCCGTTACAAGTAAGTAAGAACCGATTAATCGTCAGTTATGCCGTTATATGCCTTCTTGGCACGCTTGTTCCACTTATAATTCGTGGTCTGGTGAAATCCCGACTAGTTGTACGTCATATTTCCAAATCAGGGAAAAGATCAATAGATCAATGATATATCTGCATATTCAGCAGCCAGTTTACGAGTAGATGTGTTATTCACGCAATAGATCTAATTTAACCTCTAGCAAGTTTTACGAAGCTGCAATGCATACAGATATAAAAATTCAGCAAGAATAGCCACGAAAAAGGACGATGAATTGCGTACCACAGTCTCCTAAAAATTGGCGACCCGAAACGACCTTTATACCACCGGCACAGCATGTAGCACCATCAAAAAAGCGCCTTCCAACTCATCGAGTTAACCTAAGCTTATTGTCAGGTTGTGCGATGGTGAATTTATAACCCATGTAAAATAGTTTAAAATATTTTTTTAGGTAAACATGCATATATTCAATTATACCTAGTTCAATTTAAACATAAAATGTGCGCACAGCCAACTGCTATGTTTTCACAGCCCATGGCTAAAGAACAGAGAGGGCGTTGTCTCATCCAGCTCCTTCCAGCCATGCATAATGTCGTGGCCGTGCGTACACAGCATCACTATATTTAGATACAAGGACTTTATTTAAAATGCGCCACCTGGGGTTGAGTGTATGTGGCTGATGACAAATACTTAACCGGAAGTGGTAATTCTAGTCTCCGTTGTTTTTTTGGTCATGTCATTTTGCCTTTATTACTAGTCGCTATGCGGCTGCTTGCGGGGCTCGAGAATGAGCCCCAAGGCGCAATCGGATGCGTGAGTCCTGTGACCGATCGATGATCGCCCATTTACCATTAGGGGCATTCGCTGATGTGGAAGTTGATGCGTCCGAAGATATCCGATGAGGCCAATTCGCGCATGGAGAGTGCAATAGCAGCACGGGTACTGTTGGGACGGCTTGGTAATAGACGGTGTAGATATGATAGGTTTGTGACTTCTGAGCCATCATGTTGGCCTTTAGAGTGACGATCCGGCTTGCTTCGCATATTGCTGCACTAGTCTGTACTGCTCTTCTCAAGGTCAGTTAGTGTTAAGCGAGCCCCTTCCAGGTGACCGGGTTTATTTACAATCGATTCGTTGATGTCCTCCTTTTCGACCAGCACCCATGGTGACATCTCGTCGTTCATTCTTACCAGGGAACACTTCATTGCATTTGTACTTGTCTCAGCATGTCATGAATGCTGAGGATTATGGTATCCTCTAGGAAGTCCGCGTTTGGTATCCCGTCCTGCCATTTCAATGCTCATATTTGCTGAGGCAACTGAAATGAAAGTGATTTGGCTTCCAGGTTTGATCGAAGTATACGCTCCAGGTCTTCGCTTTGTACGGAAGTGTCGTCAAGACGATGACCGTCATATGTCGTTTATCTGGATGGACTAAGACAACCTTGTGATAGCGTCAAAGCGACTGAGAACTGTCGCATTCAAGACGACGCCAGCGTACATCCTTCAGAGGATGGTCTTTGATCGGCAATCATTGAAGACCTTCAGATTTGGGCCATCTTCCATGCGCACAGCCTTAAATTCAGACCGTATAGAAGGATTAATCGGACAGATGTACAGTTTGGGTAGATGTTCATGGCGGTAGGGATGTTGCATCCGATCCATAGACTTTTCCTAAGGCATGTGAAAATCCTGCGGGCAACCTAAATTATGGAAACAAATCGCACTTTGGCCTTCGGGCAACAGCCTCGTTCATAGATATTTGAAACCATCTACTTCAAGTATAAAGGCATATATGTGAGTCCCAGATTCTTGTTGCAAAGACAATAAAGGTGCGATAAGTGGAGCTCTGGGTTAATAAGCTTAGCCATTACAGTGATATAACCAGAGGCAGCAGCATATAATGAGCTATGCTTTCTATTTGAATTCTTTTGTTGTGGACTATCTGTATTACGACTTTCCTGTAAATACTACGTTGGATACTAACGTACAAATTTTCACCCAAAAAGGACGAGAGTGTTGATCAACGCCTGTCACTTGCGCTTACGCAAGTACCGTGCTGTCATTGAAAAAAAGGAAGAATGGACGGCATTGCTTAGCGAATCAGTTTCGTATTGCTTCGACCGCTATAAGCGTGCTCACAAAGTTGAATTCGTGGTCTTCATCCTAACTTCTTCAAGTTGACAGTCACTAATTCTGCGGGCCGTCATCTTCTGGTCGGCAATACAGTTCGAAGGTGCCTTGCTCTCTCCAATCCTTCTGGTTAAGCCGACATATATTGCGAGTTCATTCAGCCGTAACGACACAGACTTTAGATCACCAGTGTCTGTAGCGAAGAAGGTGATATCTTAAGCCGTCTTCACGGATAGGAAGATGGGCTGTTAGAATTGTTTAGAAAGTACTATGCGAGAACAACTGGCAGCTTTCTTATCTAAGGGTAGCCAAGTATGACAGGGTTTATGAGCAAAAAACGCTGGGCCAGCACCGGAACAAATTGTTGAATGAAAAAAACAAGTAGGCAACTTGTTCCAGTGTTCGAGTAGTTTTATCTCATAAAAACGCCTCGAAAGTGATTATACACATCTATTAGTTTCACACAACAACATAGTAGTCTTCCGAGTGAGCACGTGTTGTTGACGAAGCTCAAATGCTACGTACAATTTACTTTTCACTCTTGCCGTTGGAACCCCATTGGGTTGGTAAGAAAAGCAAATATAATTCCACCTAGTGATAGCAAACGAGTAAGCATGTAAAACACTCCCTTCTTATGGAGCGTGAAACTACAATTGAGCTTTTATGACCGGATTCTCTGTTGCCATTTATACCACTTAGTTTTCCTTGGACGGCTGTTCATGCACAATCTATTAAACATTTATGAAATTTTTACTTCATTCACAAATGCGTATCAATTTGTGCTACTGAGTTCTTGAGAAGCTCAAATATTTGGAGTCATTATCCTTCGGACAGAAGTTAATCATGTTTTGGGGCGCCGTGAAACGTGATGTCCAGGGCTGAAATCTGCTCCAAAGGACAGAAAAAAATTTTGACGATCGGTAACATTTTAAAGAGCATTTTGGCTACATTTGCCCACACATCCTTTTATCCACTTGAGCGTCTGTGGCGATTCCCGTAACAAACACACCCTGTATTTGGCGATCAAGTAATTAGCACACCAGTACAAAGAATTGCAGAATCTGTCCACCGTCATTCTCTTTGAAGTTACTGCTTTGAGCCTAAGGCGCCTCTTTGTTTTTCAGGCGAGGGCTTGGGAAAACGCAAGCATGGCATCTGCGCTCCCATTCGAGCCTCAATGAAGTTCAGTCGCCGTGGGGTGAGATTTCATTTTTTTTCGTAATGCAGTTTGCAATTTTTTAAAGATAGGCTGTACATATACAGAGGCACCAGAAGAAGCGTTCTGGTCAAGTGTATACGAGACGGCTGTTTCTCAAATAGGTAATGTGGAGTCAAGTGACTTGGTGAAAGCGCAAGGAAAGCCCTCCGTATCTCCTGGCCTCCGCAGGACTGCTAGCGCGGATGACGCTCGTCAGATATCTCCAAATGCGACCTCCTCCCCGGCAAAGGCGACCTTGAAGCTTCCAAAAATCAATTTCCAGCGGCAATCCGTCCTGAACGGTGGAATTGAGACTCCTCTTTTTGACACCACAGTGTCCCTTACCCCTTCATCGCCTCCTCCGTTAGCGAACCCTGCTAGAGACTGTTCTGACAGTTCAAAGGAGGAAGAGGAGGCCGGAAAAAAGGCGTCGGAAAAGCCAAAGCCTTCCAAGTCCCTGTACAAACAGCCCATCTTCTCTCTCTCCGAATCCTCTCTCCTCAAACTGGGCGCCGGACGCACAGGACATCCAGCAGCCCGCTTTGGCTTGCGCTGTAACGGAAAACTTTCAAGGGCGGCGAAATTTTTGTAATCGGAGGTCAAACATAAATCACAGAATGTGAATTATCTTGATTATTGCGCCGAACGTGGTGGTAACAAGTTAAAGGCCCAGGCGCGTGAGTCGGTATGTTTTGCGACTGCAGAGGTGGTTGGCTAATTAGTGGCTACCCTCTACCTGTCTACCCGGGTTTCCATCATTGGCAACTTCCAAGTCCTCTACCAGCCAAGTTAGCGTCGAATTCCTGCGTTAACTTAAATAAAATTTCATTTCGGCTTGAGTTCTACGCTACTAGATTTGTTAATAGAGTTAAAATGCGGAAGCAATTTCCATACAAGTTAACGAAGTAGACAAACAATTCCGCGAGGTGAAACCTAAAATCCAAGGTTGTCTTTAGCAGGGGAGAATAAACAATGATTTGAAGTTACGGTTGAAGACAATGAAGGGAGTTTATGTCGAAGGCCATAGAAGGACTTCAATACACGAGAAAGCCAACGTGTTCTTATAGTAAATATTAGTAGGGTTTACTATTTTAGTTTTATCGCTTGGTGTTGTGATTTAGACATCTCTATCAGAGAATTGTCGAACAAATGATCTCGCGGATGATACAGCTCCCTGAACGTTAGATAACCTTCGTGTTGTGTTCGGCTACTGTGATACAAGTATAGTGGACGAGAAGTTTTTGGGCAACAAAAAACAGGGCGACTGAACCACTAGTGTTATCAGCCATTCACATTCTACCACAGACAGAAAAAACCCTAGGTCATTTGGTACCTGAGTCAATGACTCATTTTTAATCGATTACGCTCAAGAGTACTAAAAATTAACTGGAACTACGTTCTCTTGTCCTGATAATGAATTGGCATAGAGGTGTTCGAATTTGCCCCGTAATTCCGGCTAAGAACCTTCACAGACAGGCAACATTTAGTCTGTTGATGAACTAAGTGTCATATTGGTAAGAAAATGGCTAGGAAATGTATATATTCAGAAGAAAGATTAAAAAAGACGGCATTAACATAATTGCAGACGACAAGTGAGAAGCCCTCCGTTAACCAAAAAGAGTAAACATAATTGACTACTCATTCATTACAAGTAGCATACCACATTTTTAAAGCTGGGGGTGAGAAGTTTGACTCACGTCCAGTTAGCTCTTATGTGAATTCACACAACAATAATTATACTAAATTGTATATTTTAGGTTAAGGCGGCTCTTTCATTACATCTTCGGACAGAGCGTTCCACGCTGTAGCCACACTGTCAATGAACAAAAACTTGCCTAGGCCTAGTTGTAGAATATGACCGCGCAAAGTGGACGTGTTAGCCCGGCTGAAAAAATAATCGAGGACTACGTATCAATCAGAACCATTCATAATTTGGAAGGTCAATTTTAAATCTCCACGTAGTCGCCTGCAGGAGAGAAGGAGTAGGTTGAGGGTCGACCGCCTGTTTTCATAGGGCAGTGTTCCCTGACCTTCGGTCATTTTTGTCGTCTGCCTCTGGACCTTCTCTTCGACATTACAGTTTAGCAGTGTTAAACATGCTCGTATGGTTAGCTAGGTCAGCTTGGTAGGGCTAATCTAGACCTTTCAGTTTGTCTTTGCTATTTCATTTGCGGAGGTTGGCCATCCTGCTTCGTTCTTTAGACAATAGATTTCGAAGTCTATTGGAATGACACATTTGCGTAACTAATTTTGTCGAAAATCCACCCACAGATGGCACTTTAGGCTGATTCCTCGATCGAGGCAACACATTTCGCAAAAGTAAACCGGAAAAGAACGCTGTTGCAATTAATGAGCAATCACCGGACCAATTAAGACCTCCAGTGGTGGCTACAGGAACGGACAATCATAGTACGCATGCGGGTGACCGCTGTGAACTATAAATACCGTGCAATCTGTGCATGTATCACTCCCTATCTGCGCATGTCTCAGACCTGCTTACGATTACCTATGGCTAAGGATTCTCGACGGAATCCGAAACGTCAGGAAAATAAAGTCCTTGTTCCAGTGATCGCATCTTCTTCGGAACTGCTGCCTGAAACTCGTATATTCTCCTCTATTGGCAGAGTAAACCCTATTATCAATATAACCCTCTTGTAGTAGCAAGCAGGTTACTTGATGCCATGGCTTCAGTGAACATTTACGTTCGTATATATTAACAATTTTTAGGTGACCTGTTATTCTTCTATTCTGCATGAACTCTAAGTAGACTTGTAAAATAGAACAAGATACTGCCAGTAGCAGAGTAGACTTCATTTTTTGAGTCAAAAACAAAGGAACATTGGTGACCTCATAAGTAACGCATGCCATTGGTAGGATCAATGCGGTAGACACGCAATGTGAACGTTTAGACGCTGGAGCATATTTTAGGTGCTTAAGTCTGCAGTTGTCATAGTAAGGTCCTTATGAGAGGAGA
Organism: Ligula intestinalis; assembly: GCA_036362985.1. Classification (NCBI taxonomy): domain Eukaryota; kingdom Metazoa; phylum Platyhelminthes; class Cestoda; order Diphyllobothriidea; family Diphyllobothriidae; genus Ligula; species Ligula intestinalis. Next base: position 90,552,142 of record JAYGXS010000001.1, read on the forward strand.
AGACATTGGAAGCCAGATTGGAAGGTACAGTTTATTCTCTACAGAGGAAAACGGATACTAGGCAGGAAGTTGACTGTGGGACCCCAAGTTCGGCCGTGAAGGGGTGCCGGTCCGAAGTGGTAAGAGCGTCGGCAGCCATCATAGTGAAGTCCCTTGTGAATCGGCTTTGAAAGTTATTGGCCAGACTGGGGGGAGAGGGGAGGCAAACCAGCGCACGTGTTAAAGGGCCACGCCGAAGGAGTGTTCACTGGGGATGGCCATGCGGCTCTTTTTAATGTAGGTCGATACTTGCAATCAGAAAACCTCATGCGTGGTGGGCATTGGAGATCTCTACAGATTGGCCGAAGCGGATTGGCGTAGGCAGGCTAGTGCATGTGCACTTGCTAACAGCCGCAAAAGGTTGAGCGATGGCGCAGTCTGGCACCCCATGCGTTACGTGACGCCGAAGGCGGAAGACGCCGCAGGGACACAACAGACCTATAAATACAGTATACAGCCCATTTGCTAACTCACAAAATCTCTTGGATTTAACAAGAAAATCTCTGTTACACATACCTGCTATGCATGCCTGTATCGTTTCAATAGAGTTTTTGAGGGCTTCTGTGATCTACTCCAAATGTACTGACTGCCAAAATCCGTCCACGCTAAATCTATCGCAGGGAGTTAAGTAAGTGAAACCCTAGCAATAGCGATCTTCAGACCATGATTACTTAGTAGCGAAGAGGTCAGTGGAGAGGCCAGAGTAGTAGGAACAGTATATTATGGACACAGAGGAACGGAGGACGGATGGAACAAGTCTGACTTGGGAGAACACGACCAGCCAGGAAGGCCAGCCGGGCCCAAGTGCCAGGTTGACAGCGGTCAGAGAGAGAGAGAGACAAAGTTCATAAGCTGGGCCGGTCTTGAACGATTTTGGCCAGACAGGCAGATCACGTCGGGAACGCCTACAGGCATGCTATTCGTCGCCGTGCTAAGGACGCAGGTTTGCGGCAACTGTGATTGGCTGTTCCCAGGCGTCGTGAACCGCGATCATGAGATTCTAGTGGAGTTCACTTCGATGCGAGCTAGTTACTACAAATCTTCCCAAAATCTTACAGCAGTAGAGAAATGGTAATTTTCAGAGAGAGAGAGAGAGAGAAAGCTATGCTCCCTTTCTAAATTAGCACTTACTAACCTAAAAATAATCAACGAAACCTAAAGCTCTTATTTCAGATAATGACTAGATTTCGAATAATTGCACAAGGAAAAGGCCAATGAAAAAGAGAAAGAAATATTGACTCATCACATTACAAATAATCAGTGCTAAAGGAACTTTCTGTTTACAGTTACGATGGCATAAGGTCTGTCAGGCCCGAAGATAGCCAGGTTGCCTTTAATGATTTATTCATGTGATTATTAAGCACAGAATCAAGTTTTTTTTGCATGGAAAGACCTTTTTGCCTTGTGCAACTTTTATAATCACACAAAGCTTTTCGACAGGATTTAAACCCGGGCTGTTGCCGCATATAAAATATATTGGTGGCCGTATGCAGACAGGCTGACTGGTGCCTAAAAAGTCAGATTATAGCTGGAAGGGTTATCAGATTCATACCCCTCTAGAGCCATAGACAGAATCCTTCTCGTGTAAAAGTATATTACTAATGCTGTCTTTGGATGCCGTTGTAGCCGAAGACATCCTTCACAGTATCGCCAAACACCTTTCTGTTAATGGTGTCTGTGGTCGACCGGCCACTGTCCCAATTTGACATCCGTCAGAACCATCAACCACAAACAGTTCTTGAACGTTACTATCAGCACACTGTAGCTTTCAGAAGTTTTTTTTAGCTGAAAATCTGGGTCGATTTCATAGACTAATCTATAAATACGGCCTTCGTAGAAGTAAATGCTCATTCAGGAGGAGAACCGGTAAGCAATGTTGGTATAAGCAAATGAAAAAACTTTCTCTAACAAGTTTCCTACTTAAATGTGCATGGATATTAACACTTTCCTCCTGAAATTAAGATTCTTCTATCCTTTCCTAATTATTTTTATGAAGAACATTGGCAGACGTTCCATTTGAATGGTCTCACGGGACCTATAACGATATCTTATTAATAAAGGACGGATAAAATCATCCTCTTGCTAACTCGTGGACAGTTTTGTCATGTCCTGCTTATTTCCGGGCACGATTTTATTATTGATACTGCGTCACAGAATGACCTTGCTTGTATTGAAAATACTTGCTAATGACTCCTGTGGAAATTCTCCTACTGATTATTATCGTATCCCCTTGTAGCCCACTGCGTATAGAAACCGTCTATACATGTTTATCTTACGATCTCACGTAGAAAAGTGAGAGCATGTCGTGGATACTGCATATGTTTTTTGTTTATGCCTTCTTCTTCTTGCTGTGGTAGGTAGTGCATTCCTGAGTATCACGACGTCAAAAATGAAAACAAAAATTCAGTTGACCCAATTGTGGAAAATTCGCGGCCTCGGTAGGATTCAAATCCACGTCGATAGAAGAAGGCTTGTGTACAGCCAAAAAATATTTTATAGACGAAATCGGCCTTTTCAAAACAATGTGGTTTCTCATACGTGTTTTCAATGACATTTAATGAACCTAAAATCCAACATTGCCTTTCCAGAAAGGATTTATTTCAAACCCTTCCCTTTTATATTAATGGTAAGTTATAGCAAACGCACACAATAACGATGTTTTGACCTTTAAAATTAAATGGTGTAAAAGATGACCTTGATTGAGGCTAATTTTCACATTCTAGGTGCGTCTATAAGTAAAGACGACGAAGGCTGTTCTCTCACCGGAATCGTTGGTGCGAGACTAGGTGTTGGAATTTCACAGCCACCCAAAGTTATTATGTACAACAGGATCCTGAAAATCAAGGACCGATTAAATTCTGGTGAGCAGTCGGTTGTAGTGTATCACATGCCGGGCCTAAACTGTCATTGCACCTACGTAGGGTAGACTAAACGCATGCTTGGATCGCGCATACATGTACACTAGCTGATGATGAGACAGGCTGGTGGCTTTTTACCGGCGGCTACCAACACCTACACGAGAGCTGGGCCACGGGTTTAACTTCGCAGCCACGGAGATAATCGCTTACGTCAGAAGCAAAACAACTTCGGGCCTCCGATTAAAACTCAATTGATAAATCGATCTGGCGCTGGCACACGCAGCCCCGTGCAGTCACCTCTGGACCTCTGATGTTACTGGCATTTTATCGCCTTTTCTTTAAAAATGTTGCTTTTTTTGGTGCCACTTTTATCTCTGACGGTGGACTTCGAATGTTCAGATGAATATAAGCGATTACAGCGAGCGGACAAGCTTCGTTTTCTGTAGTTACGATCCAGATATCAAGAAACTTGGGATTTCGTCCTAATGTGGCCTTTTTTATTTTCATAACACAGCTGTTATTTGAACCCCTCTTTGGTAACCAACTTTCTGCACATCAAATTAACTGAACAAGCCAAAAATAACGTCGGCCTTCTGATTTGGGAGTTGCTCAAGGCCGTGCAAGAGGTCCACCGTGACCGCAAATAAATGTCAACAGTGGTTAAGTTCGTAGGAATTATTCACTTTACCTGCAAGAGTACGAAATTCAAACGGTCATTGTTTGCGTGTGTGAGAAAATGAAATTACTGCGGGGTATGGTAGCGCAGTGTCCCTAGCCGCTATAGTTGTATGGAGTCTCGGTTTTCTCACCTTTCTTCCAGTACTTTAGAAAGGAACCTCAAATTGCTGACTGAAGACCAGAACTCTTGCACCCACCTTGTAAAACGGTGTAAAAATCCCACGTCCTCATGCGGGAGCTCTTAGTAGAGATGTTCTTACCTTGATTGTGACCAAAATTCTGTAGCGAGCGCATAGCAAACTCCTTTACAAACAGCTGAATAGGAGTTTGCGTAATAAATCTGATTAAACTCTATAAAAAAGATGGGATGACTGTAAAACTTATCAAGGCTACCGCTTTTTTAACAAATGAGTCAGATGAGATAATTGAGTGGCAGGTGATTCATGGTACTCACGTATTAAAGTATCAAACCCATACATTTTCGGCCTCACCAGGAGCTTCACTTGAGCTTGTGTTGGCCGCCAAAAAATACTTGTAGTTGATGGACCAGCTCGACTTTAAGATGCAACAGAAGCCTACATATTTTCCATCCACTAACCGGCATTTTTTCTGATCCCAATTGGAGTTTGTTCTCTCTAGTCCCCCAAAAACAGGGTTTGGCGATTTTGTGAGCGGTCAGGGTCTTTAGCCCCAGGTAATCAGCCTGCACACGCCTACCAAGTCAAATTCATGGAGTTAAGGAACGACGCCAAAATGTTAGGGGACAGAACACCTTAATGTCAAATGAATGGTCTGACAGTTTTTTTCGGATTTACAATCAATGTTTTTCTGTGAAGTCTGGCACGCCATCTCGTGCGGCTATGATGTGTATCTACTAAAAAATCCAAGGCAAGAAGCACACTTACAACGAGAATTTAAGTTGGTAACAGACTATTATAGGTACTAATGCGGAAACCCAAACCCAAGGATTCTCTAATACAAGACCGGTGGTCATAGGGGTTGTAAAAATGAGGCGTTACGGGAGTGCAGGAGAGAAAATAAAAAAATATGAGGCAAAAACAGGAAATAGCGGGTAAAATTATTCGAGAAAGTAATATATAGCAATGGAAAAGTGCGCGATAATTAAAACATGGTAAAATAAAGAGAAGGAAATTAAATCAAATAAATTGATAGAATAAATTAAAAAATAACGAGATTCCATTACCACGGGTCCCGTATTACAGAATTCTGGGCTTATAGTTTCAGTGATGGCACCTATAGTAGACTGTTACTTTTACAGGGAATAAAAATGAAACCGAATGGTTGCAGCCACCTTGCATACGGTCTCCAACAGCATGCTATTTGAAACTTGCAATACCGAAATAACTAGGGCTACCAATAAAGCAGGTTTTAACGATATGGTCAGATGTGGTGACTTCTTACCAAGCTGTACACAATCTTTGCTTGGTTATACAAATAGAAAGGTACTATCAATAAAAGCCAGTCCCGTGTTGGTTCGTGAGTAGCCTGGGTGGGGTTAAGTCATACCTCTTTATTACCCGAGGCAATACGAGGTTGAGAATGTAATCAAAATTAGTACACAACTTTGGCTTCTAGGGCCTTATTTCGACGTCTAAGTGTAGTGTAGAAAGCACATTAGTTCTGCACCTCTCCTGTGTCTAGCAGGTGTACTCTGTCATTGAAGTTCTCAGTGCTGTGCTTTCAAATCTCAATAGCTAAGCTGATACGTGATCTTTCGGTGGATTTTTCAACTGCTTTCGCAAGCGCTGCCGACACCCTCTCCCCAACTGCTTGTACAGTAGTCACCGAAAATCGCGCAACATGCCGACCTATGCGAAGGATTGATACCCTTTCGCTAATCAGACTTGACGCAGGTTTTGATACTGGTTATCGTGTGGTCTATTCTGAAGTCATTTTAGTCATGACAGGATGCGGGCTTTTTAACGACCTTCGTTCTGCCCACAAGCAAAACGTATTTATCGTAAAAACTGGCTACTTAAGTAGTATGCCTTTTTATCATTGATTTTGACTGCCTGGATAAATTAAAATATATTTTATGGAAAACATGCAGAAAAAAAGTATTTTCTGTACTTGTTCGATTAAAGATGACACCTTAAAATTTCATACTAAAAAGAAAGGATATCTTTCAGTTTTAAAAAAAGTTGCTAATTATGAACTTTTTTACAATTGTGAGGTGTTTATTCATAATATATCGTATTTGTCAATTTATTAATGCTGCCTATGCTGCATAAAACAGGTTCTGCATCTATTGTGATATTTTATGACAACGATTTGACTTCCTCCTCAAGCCATAGGCGAAAGCGTACTTTTCCTTAAAAGGGTGTCCATGGTGCGCAGTTTTGAAACCTTGAAGTCGAGTGTAGCTGTCAGTAGGTTAAACAATTAATCGGCAATTAAGAAACTTTTTTAAAACCAAAAAATACCCTTTCTTTGAGTGTAAAATTTAAAGAAGGCGTAATTTTCTATCAAAAAAGTACAAGAAATAATTTGATCGGGCATGTTTTCGATAAAATATATTTGAATTTATAAAGGGAGTCAAAATAAAGGATAAAAGGCATACTACTTAAGTAGGCAGCTTTTAAAATAGATAAATTTGGCTAGAAGTCAAAACAAAGATTGTTAAAAAGCCCGCATCCTATCTTGACTGAAATGACTTCAGAATAGACTACACGATATTCAGTATCACAGCCTTAGTCAATGTCGATTAGCGAAAGAGTATCAATCGCTTATGTCGGTAGGTTGGGTGATATTTTCGGCGACTACTGTAAACTCTTATTTATCGAAAGGTGGTTTGCACAGACATGGCTACTCTTTGAAATCTGGCTGTGATGCTCCTTGCTAAACTGTGAAAAGTAAGGTAAGCGGACCTGTATGTTTGCCTGATGGTGCCAAGAAGTGCGCTTTTAAAAAGATGCCAGATGTAGTCGCCAGATTTTCTGGTTATTTTGCGAACCGACTTGACTGCGGCCGCATGATTGGCCAAATGGTAGTCTGTGGTGCTGAAGCAAACTTCGTGACTCGGTAATTTGATTTGTACAGGCGTCAGCTATTTGTAGTTGTTATTCTCTTGGGATGAGTTTGAAGTTTGCTAGCCAACTGAGTACATTTTTTGTTCACAGGTCTTTGGCACGTTTATTAATAATATTTTGCAACGGCGTGACTCTGGCTGCGCTGATTATTGCAGCACATTTTTTAACTGTTCGGTTCAAAAACTCATTGTAGTAGCAGGCAGGCTCCAAGAAGCGCCTGAATCGTTAGTCTCTCATGCGGATTCTTCCACCGTTTGGTCAGACTCATGTTCACTGGTGGCCTCTAAGTCAAGCTCTTTGGAAGCACATGATTTTCAAGGCGTCTGTGGAGGAATTTTGGGGGGTAAGGGTGTTCAGTTAGCGGGCCAACGTGAAGGTCATGACAAATTACGGAATATTCCTCCTGCGGGTGGTGACTACGTATAGCGTCCTTAGCTGGCACCCAGTTCTCACTTGTGGCTCCCTAGGGTTAGGCTCTGCCTAGCGGCCACCACACTGAAACCGTTTCAATCGGCGAGCGAAACAAAGTGAGGGTCTCCGGTGTGTGACCTCCCTACGTCCGGTTTGTCCCCGGGCAGCGGAAGTAATTATCCTAGAAGCGGCTAGGACATAGGTAGCTGCTGTACTCCACAGCTATCCTTATAGCACGAGAAACCATTTTCGTATTTCCATAGTCTTTTCAGTAACCCTAGTTGGCACAGTGGCCTGCCCGTATTAAAACGTTTTGCGCAGTACTATCTTTATCCTCCCTAACCCTTATCAACAACACTACTAGTCATAGTGCTTTTCCTAGTTATTAGTATCTACTAGCTATTACTCAATCTTACTGTGCACAATATTATGACTATCACTACTGTTAATTTCATTAGCACTTTGATCTCACTACTCCTGCAGCATCATGTTTTCTCCTAGTATCTCCAGAATAACTGATTTAATCATCAGTATCTACAATACCTTAGTAGGCGTAGTACTGCTATCCTGTGGCATTGTACCAGTCGTACTAATGCCTCAGTGTATTTACCTGTTATTTTCTATCTGTTATTTTGCTTGATGTCCCCTTTATTGTTGCACTGTTGTATTTCATTATCGTTCTTGTACTATTTTATTAACCATACTGTCGTTATCATTTCTAACACTATTAGTTTACTAGGCTCTGTATTGATAGAAATGTTAGGGACAATATATATCGTAGCACAGTTCTACCAATAACTCGGCACTCCGATGGTAAAATTGATACAACTAATATTGGAAATATTGCCCCCACCGCCACTCCTGCTACTGCGATAAGTACTGCTGCTCCCACCCCCACTCCCCAAATATTTTATCCTCCCCACGGTCTTAAAAGTCCTACGGTGAGGGCAACATGCAATCATGAAGGCGGCTCGAACTCAGTGGTCCTTGTCGCACTGAACCTAATCCTGGCCCATAGTGGAGTCCGGCAGCCGTTCGGATGTCAAAGCAGCCCTAACTAGGGTGAGTGGTGCTCTTCCTTTCGCGAAGGTTGAGGGGCTAGAAAAAGGTGCCCTAAACAAATGCTGGGTCACGACATCTGCCAGCGGACCATGGCTGACAGACTGCAAATCATGTGGTCGAAACATTTCTAACAAAAACCAAAATATTCATCGTCCCAACTCCCTCTCCTATCCTCTTCCAACCCAACGGACAGCTCAGCGTGTTAGGTAAGTTCAAATACACTAGCAACCTGGAATGTTTGCACTCAGTGAATCCCGGTTTTCCGACGAAAGCCGTGTAGAGGAGGTGGGTGCCGGTTACACCTTCTTCTGGTGTGACCGCCCAAAGGCTGAACGACGCGATGCTGGCGTCGCCTTTGCCATTCGAACCGACATTGTGGGACGTCTGCCCTCTTTGCCGAAGGGCATAAATGATCACCCGACGAGCCTCCGCCTGCCCCTCCGTGGTCGAAAATTTGTCACCATCTTCATCGCCTACGCCCCCTATTAGCAGCTCTGACGAGCCAAAGAAGGAGGATTTGCACACCCTCCTGGCGACTGTGCTGAAAGTGGACAGGTTGATTGCCCTTGGTGACTTCACCGCTCGCGTCTGTGCAAACCATCTTGCCTGGAGGCATCCCCGATCTCAGCACTGGTACCTCCTATTCTATGTCCTCGTTCGGCGGCGTGACCAGTAGGACGTGCTTGTGACAAAAGCGATGCCGGCTACCGACTGCTGGACCGATCACCAACTCGTCATCTCCACGATGATTATCCGCCTTCAACTATGCAGGACACCCCAATGTAGGCGACCCCCGGGGTAAGTTAAAAACTGCTTTATTAAATTTGCCTGCTTACCATTTGCAAGTAATTGACAAGTAATTTGACAAGTAATTGAGAGGAGAATGATTTGTCTGCAGGGACAATGCCTGTTTATGCTACTGCTAATGTCTCTGCTTATGAATTCGAGAGGGAATCGGAAGCGTCCGGGGAATAACGGGTCTCCTTTTTCTCAACCTTTACAAGATTTATTGCGCGCCAGACGACGTTGGCCCGCATAAGTAACGTACATCAACCATTTATGCCAATACTACCTGCAAGGCAATAGGTTGAAGGGAAGAATGTCTAGATAAAAGAGTGTTCAAAGGGTGTTATTTAAGTCATTTTAAGTCTGAGTCGAATAAAAGTACTTTATTAGGTTGGTAATGATTCATGTAGACGGATCAAAAGCACCGACAGAACACAGTATCGACAAAATGCGCACATGATTTTGTTAGTTTCGTTCTTGAAAGATTATACAAGTACAAAAAAGTCATTGTTATCTGACTTAGGCTTCGTGACAGCAGGACGTCAGTGATACAAAAGTACAGCAACAGAGATAGTGATACTTGAGCAGTTAAGAGTTTTTTGCAGGCCAGAGGCGTCAACGAAAGCTGTGCCCGCATCGAAAACTTACTGTAGTTAAGTAAACGCCATTGACCAAACTTTCAGTTTTTTATCTAATGAGGACTTTTATCCCCCTTAAAATACATATTCTTTGTAAGTGTTATAGACATGGTTATGTAAGACTAGAATTCTAGTCCTAGCTTATTTGTCGACAACAACTCACCTTATATTAACCCCGGGTTACCAACTCCCGAGTCTTGCCAATCCGAGTTTAAGTAACGACCGTCCGCTTACGACAATTTCGTAAGAAATTAAAATTTTCCTTTGTCTCCGCCGGCTACATTCGTTTCATTATCTGTAGCCATGGTGCCACACACATGGGCTTATAACTTCTCTCATGGGACTTAACCTATAAATGAATAGTAATAGTACTGAAAATGCGATTCCCAGGTGGTAATTCAGAAGGAGTAAGATCGTTCGCCGGTAGATGTTTCCTTGGTGTCTGACTTTCCGGGTCGTCCGAAAAACGTCGTCCGCCTAACGTCACAGACTGCTGCTCTGTTTCGTGTGCGTAGCCTGCTCATAGCCGCTGAGCTGCTGCGTATGGCTCGCACCTCCTTGTCACTTGTGTCCCCGCAGTCATCCTACCCGTTGCCCACCCATGTCGCTGCGTTTGCCACCATGTCACCAGTGTTTATTTAACCTCCGCACGCGTTGACCCCCTGGTGTTTCGTGTCGACCCGCGTCTCACCCTGGCTTGTTTCACGCCTGCACACGTTGGCCGCAGAGGTATTTGGCGGCCGTGACTGTTCCCTGATAAGGAGGGACGAAAAACCAAATAGAGGGTAGGCAGATTGATGTGGCAGTTTGATGAACAGTCGGTCAACATTCAGGCTTCTTCAATCTGCCTTGCTACAGTATTCACCGGCTATTAAGCACACCTCGGGCCCAGTCAAAATTCGGCTTAATAAGCGGCGAGCGCAATAACTGGAGATTCCTTGTTCTTGATTAGCAAATGCAGGATAGGCACTATACATCACATACGTACTGTATTATATGAAGAGCTTGGTTATGTACAAGAAAAGAATGCTGTTTGTCTGTATTTTACGTAATAAAAAACAAAAAATGATTTGCGACACGTTTAAAAAAGCGGTCTAGTGTCAGTTGTTTTGAAGGAAACTTCACTCACTAGTGCTCTTTGATGTTCTTCTCCAGGCATTAGAAATCGTCGAATTTTGTGAAATCTGATGCCTGTAGACCACGTTGCGAACGCAGAGAGATGAGAATCTTACTCTGTCCTGTTGGCAAACTGGGCTTTGTAGCCGGCGACTGGGCTTACTAGCAGGCATATTTTGCTATGTAAAATTCCGTCCCAAGCTGATTTGGGCTTTATACGCGGCTAGGCCTATTAACTGTGGGCTTAATAACCGGCGACTACTGTATGTGATCGTCACGTCGACCCATAATTTAAATGGTTTCGAAGTTAAAGACTTATCGCAGGGGGTTAAGTGAGTTAAACCCTAGCAACTGCGATCTTCCAGGCCCAGTTCCTAAGGAAATTAGAAGTCGGTAGAGGCCAGAGTATTAGGAATAGTTTATTTTGCATACAGATGAACGAATAATTAGCAGGAAGAAGTTTGATTTGAGAGCGCACGACCAGCCAGGAGGGTTGCCGGGTCCTAATTTATGTCTTAGCAGCATACATCCCAGCGGCCAGAGAGAGCGTTCATTGTCTTGGCCTTGGAAGATATTGGCCGGATAGACTGCATTGACTTAGGCGAGCAGGCAGCTTATTTGCCGCCAGACGAGACCAGCTTTGTGGCATGTAAGATTGGCTGTTTAAGAGGCCGCCTTCAGTGCAGGTGCACGTGTTAGTAGCGGTGGGTCCTGAGGCATTTTTGCCTATGTGGAGTGCGTGTATCGCAGGAGGTTGAGTGAGTTAAACTTAGTAACTGCGATCTTCAGACCATGGTTACTTAGTGCAGAAGAAGTCTTGGAAAGGCCAAAGTGTTAGGAAGAGTATATTGTGTACACAGGAACGGAGAACAGATGAAATAAGTATGAATTGGGAGAACACGACCACCCAAGAGATTGGCCGGATCCCAAGTGCCAGCTTGAGAGCAGTCAGGCCAGTAGACAGTGATTGGTTGGACACCGTGTGAGTAGAAATCAACGTGGGTGGCCTGTGTCTCGCGCGCCAGTAAGTTTGGCAACCACAACGACCTTGAGGTCACGACAAGAAGGCCAGGCAACGGGCAGGCAACGACCCACCAAAAGTCACCACAGACTTGCCCCACCTCGGCAGCATGGGTAGCTACCTTCAATTTTGAGTCCGATATTCTTACAGTCAGTTGATGATCATGCATTCGCGTTTCTAGCTCTCGGTTGGTTTCTCCAAGAAAACCGTACCCTCCAAAACTGCACTGAAATCCATAGAAAACGGCTGACTCCCTCTACCTTAAGATAGTGCCCTTCGGCCTCGAACAAAACTCGCACAGGGAGCGCTGTTGTTTATTCATATAAAAAATAATAAAACGGTGTGTCTTTGAATATCTACAGTTCAGTGTCACGGATTCCCGGCTCTCAGTCGAGAAACCGAAAACCGATTGGACGTGCAAAAAGGAGGTGTCTAGCATATGCTTCACGGCATGGGGGAGAAGGCAGAAAGTTACAGGTCCAGTGCCAAGGTGGAGTAAGGAAAACCAGAGGCGGGGTTGGGCACCGCTTGCTGATGATGGCTTATGATTCAGAAAGGGCCATTTCAGTCTCCCTTTTCTTTTCCGGCAATTTTCCTTCGTGCCCACTACTAGCCGCTATGCGGGACTCGAGATTGAACCCCTAGGCAAAACATGACGAGTGAGTTTGGTTAGCGGTCGGTGAGCATTGATCAATGAATGACTAACCAGTTGGTCTACGTTTGTCGCACACTACTGTCTGTGTATGGACCTGGTGTTCACAAAAACAATATAAACATTTATCGGACCCCATCGGACTAAGAATACAATGAAGACTGCATTCAGAAACAGCTTCTGCCGCTTAAATGCCGTCCCAATGGAGATGATTTATTCCCTCAGTTAGCAGCCCTCTACGCTATAGGTTTTGAGCATTTCGTGACTTGGTTGTGTAGACGACAGAAGGTTCTCCAAATAAACAAAACCAAGGAAGCCAGCTTGCACTGCATGAAAGGAGCTTAACAACAGGCACTGCGAAACGACTGCAACCGCTGCGTCTTCGAATTTGTTGAGTGAGCGTATGTCAGCTGCTGCGAAGCCTTGAGAGAGAGCGGAATGTTCTTAGTGGCCTGTGCAGCCAATAGAGTGACCCAGCGGGCATCGACTGGCTCGAACTAACGTGCGCTTTAGAAAGCGAGTCATCGAAGGGAGCGTCAGCTGGACAGCATAAAGTAGGCGTCATGCAGCACGGGTACCCAAAGGTTTGACAAGCGAAGTGAGGATGAGTCAGCACAGCAGTACTGAGTTCAGGCTACCACAAGCGCACTGTGATCGGTTAAAATTTCTTCCAATAGTTTATAGTGCGGAATATGCGCCGAGTGCCAGAGGGTTGAGGTCCCCGAGGTTGACCTTACCCTATCCAAAATGTCAGTCTAGTGAATACGGCCGGAAATTGGAAACCGGGGATTGGATGCAGGTGGCTGATGTGGCATGGGTCTGCGCCCGGGCGTTCCACCGAACTCGCACATGTCGCACTTTTGTTGAATTCTAAGCCCAAATATCAGTTATTAAATCCGAATGAGTCAAGAGAGAATTGAATATTCAATTAAAGGTTAAACAATCTTAATTAGCGTGGGCAAGCCAGCCACAATGGTAAAGCAAGCGTAAGTTAGCCTCAATTAAACAAGATATTTCCAACGCAAAATGAGCTGAAATTGTGAAAGGCAGTTTATTCTAGCTAGACAGCACAGAATAATGCTTCCCGTGCACAAACGTTGATCCAGCACATTCACCAGGTTATCCGTTTTAGACATGCCAAAATGGACACAATACAGCAGCCAGTCTCTGGCGATGAAACACACATATTATTTAAAAGCCATGGCAAACTATGTATTTCAGTTGAACAAGCACAGGTTTTAAGGTTACTATCGGTCTTTCAGTACATCCAGTAGGGCAGTAAAGTTTCTAAGCACGATAACTCGGTTTACCTCATGATGTTTATTTCAATTTAAGATCCCATATTTTGCGGACTGTTCTACATAAGAAAAAAAATGCCCTGCAGAGAAAATGTTGGCTGTCGCGTTAGGAACGCCTTTCCCAAACATTTATCAAGTCAGGCATCTGCCAGCAGCCTAGTCAAATAATGAACTCGCAATTTTATCTCCTATTAGGCTATCAGATTTAGCAAAAGACTGGTAGAGTTGAAAATAAGCAATCACCATAGCGAAATTGGACGAGGTTAATAGTTCTTTTGGTTTACCGCTCACATAATGCTTTGAAAATTGTGAAATAAAATGGAAAATCTCTATTGAAGTTGAGGTAAAACTCAGAAAGGATTAAGGCGAAGACTAAAGGTAGTTGAGAAGAAGATGATTTGATCTCTGGGGCCACACTTTGATTCGTTTTACGTTTCGATATTGGTCGCGGAGTCTTCATCAGAGGCATCAGCAGAAAGCAGTAGTAGAAACGGGTAAGGGTAGTGTTATCGTTAGGTTCAGATAAATGGAGTAGTTACCCTTCCCGGAATGTAAGGCAAACCCACTTGTATTCCACACTTTATCCAAAATTTAACTGATGATTCAGACTTTATGTCAAAATGAGGTCGATGGAAGCAAAATTTGAAGTAAATTTCTAAGCAGTACATGCTGGCTTTCACATCAGCTTCGTTTTATCTGGCCCCATAAAACGCATTAGGCAACAACCGTCAATTATGTAGATTGCCCGGTTCTACCAGGTTTGGAGGTTTCATATACTCTTAGTTGCATTTTCAGGGATCTGCAAAAAGTACATAAACTGGTTCTCTAGAGAAATGAGTCAGCAACACCGGGCTTTTGGTGTCAGTCATATGGGGATGCCGGAATTAATTGGTCTATGAGGAAATTTAATCAAAGTAATATCTTTCTATATAAAGAAGGTTTTTTTCCGTTGCAAGTAGATTCGCATGAAGGGAATTCTTTATGCTCAGTTGATAATAATCGTACATCTGCCTTACACCCCTAAGTGATTAAGGGGTCTTAGTGGATCTATGAAAATTGCTTATCGTGTGTATCTTAAAGACAATCACATAATCCTTCATTTTTTTACTGTCCGCTATTTTATTAGTGCTACCTGCAAAATGCACATCAATCGATCGAGTGAGTCGATACAGCTTCGCTGTAATATTGTTGAATCATCAAGCGTCCCAGGCAAATTTCCTTTAGGAAACTGAGTCACGTTTTATGAGCGTAGTCTGATAGTTTGTAAACTGGCAGCGATGATAAACATCACTGTACCGGAAGTTCGGCATTGTTGTGTCATACTGCAGTGTAGAGGACTAACACTGTATCTATTTCCCTTCATTTTCCCCCAGCAACTGTACCCAGATGTCGTGATGGGGAGTTTGAATAAGCACCCTCGGCTTAGCTACCTAAACTGGAATACTTCTTTAATATTTGTGCGCCAATTAGAGGGAAAAACAAACAGAAATGCGCTCACGTATGCTCGGCTGTAACGGTGACTTCTGGCGGTGTCACCGTCTAATCAAGCCCTTTCGAATCTCCAAGGAGTACACAACAAGAGGGGCCTAAAAGTGGGAGCCACCCCAATGAAAGTTTATTGCGTACAAAGCTCGGAGTTACTGTCTCGGGTGGCAGATATGCCGCTGGCAATGTCCACGGCTGAATGGCTCGCCTCGGGGCGAAGCTCGGACTTTAGGTGGACTGGCGATGTCCTTGTCAGTCCACGTGCAACTCACTGTCTGAGATGTAACAGTTGCTTATAAGTGATTGTCAAGCGCGTTCGCTTGTGGCATGATTGGGCGCGTTGGAATAAAATCACCTGCCATTTGGCGCACATAAGTGGCCCTTGAAAAACTGTGACTAGTTGGGCACGCGCATGGGCTCGACCATGTGTGCGCACGTGTGTGTGCATCCGGTCAAGCTGATTGAGAGCATCGCGTAGGGGCGGTCACAGTAAAGACACAAGACCTTGGCACAGTCCGCATCGACAAAGGAATCGCTTTTGCAGTCGGTCGCAGGCACGACGCCTAAGGACAGCCTGCAAGGTTATGCTGGGATTCGGTTAAACTGGGCTGCTAACACTTCTCTCCTTTAAGAAGGGTAGCGTGTTCCTTTGAATTGAATACGGGTGAGTCGGAGATGTGATGATCGGAGATCCGTAGTAACGGTAACAAACACAGAAACATTCATAGACATAACGCCTCAGGAAAGCCTGCACAGTTATGCTGTCATTCGGTTAGACTGGTTTTCTAACAGTCTCTTGTACCCAGCGAAAATATTCATCGCTTTTGTATAAATGTGTTAGACGGCGATAGGATATGATACCTCAGCGAGCTTTTTCTTCGATGAAGTACTTGTCATTTAAGCAGGCTTGATTGAATCCGCCTTGTTTTTACCTATTGCTTGTCAAACCTCATTTGAGCTTTATCATCCGAGTAAGGCTTAGGGCTTAGCGTTACGGTTAATAGTCGGGATTAGAGGCTTAGATCAGAGGTGAGGTTTAGCTGCAGTGTTTCAGGTGGAAGTTAGAGTAAGGCTAGGTGGGTAAGGACTAGTGTTTGGCATAAAATGCAAATTAAGTTAGGTTTCAGGCTGGCAGCGTTATCAGTTGTAATAACATCTTTAACCGCGGCCATCAGCAAAAGCGGATCAATAGTTCACACTTTATTTGTCACAGTGCTTCATCCTTACGTGCAATAGCTCAAATTTTCCAGTAGTTCAAACCGAACGCTCGCGTTTTTGCTGTATTCAAACAAGTTAATGGCGTAAATGCAAGTTTTAACTTTTGCTATACGATAAAAGTTGACCACCCCTTTCATTTACACTCTAACGCCTTCCACCTCTGGCGCCACTACGCACAAGAGTTCACGTGATCACACCTGTCCAAATGCCTCTGGGGCAGCCAATTACAGTCACCCATAAACGGCCAATCAACTGATCACTCCTCCAGTGACTCGTACTAGCTTGACGTTTATTCATTCACGTCAGCTTCACCACGTGTCCAGAGCTTGCCGCACCTCAGGGCTTCTGACTATCACCGAGTTCTTGTACATAATACACAACTTCTGCTGGCGTCTTTCCCCCTCTCCTGGGAATGATGACTGTCGTGTTCTGAGTAAAAACACTGCTCAGACCATTACAAACGCACTAATACAACTCCATTTTCCCTCATTCCCGTATCCAAGGTTCGTCGCTTTCCAATTCTGAGTGGAGACCCATATCCAATTGTCACTATATGTCGATTACGGGTAGTCATCAAAGCTGAAATAACATGCTACTGATGATTTAATGCAAAACTTAGCGATCACTTTTCTCAGTCTTTTCATGTGAGAGTATTGAGCTTATGTAGGCCCACTCATATACCCCTTGTCGCAGCATTTCGTTCTGCAAAAACAGTGGTTATAGAGTTTTGGAGCTGGGGATATAGGATAGGCTGATAAGGAAATTTTTAGAAGTATGTGTAAAGTGAAAAAAAACACAGTTAATGGGAGTAAGTTGTTCCGCACGTAAATTGAAGGCGTGCGCGGCACTTTGTGCTGCAGAATATACTAATCTTACTCCGGAACGGTAAGTTGGACTTCAGGTAAGTTCAAGTAGACAACTTCCTAATCGCCATTCTAATTTTCGGGAAATTCAAGAAACCTGCAAGTTGATAATCGGGTTTTTCCGCCATAAGTTAAACGATAATACAGCTTAGGAAAATCTACATATATGAATCAACAACACTTATGAATACAGTAAAATAAAAATGCATTTAGCATTCATTAAAGTATATTCAACTGCGTGTCCTTATTCCCCACCCATAAAGCCCAATAACCACAGTTTTCCTAGGAAAACATGCAGGGAGTAGGGAATAATAAGTGGGCCTACATAAGCTACTGTTGCCCCGAAGACTTTAGAGAACCAGACTTATAGTCAAGAATTTTCAGTACGGTGTCGTTAAAAGAATGGATGGTGAATATAGTGGATGGTGCATTGAGGTTCTTGGCGTGGGACTACAGTCGATGTGAAAAATGTGGAGACCGAGGGTGGAGATCGAAATTTTTTTATGGAGCTGCAAAAATTGCAAGTGATGCGTCTACAGGAAAAGAGTAAGTCTTACGTTGCAGTTCATTTTCAAATTGAATGGATCCCCTAAAGTTGGACTATTTATTCGTACAACGGATCAGATTGTAGATCTAGTCTTTAAGCAAACCGTAATGGTACAGTGTAGATCTGACTAGCCCATTCTGACATCTCAGTTTACATTGGTCTTCACTGCTGCTTGCCAACCCTCCAGAAGCAAACGCGCCTCGAACGCAATTAACAAAAGGAATTCTTCCTTGAATGGATGGGGGAAGAATGCTTTCAAGAGCAGGCATTAGCAGAAGTATTATGAGACTTCCGAAGGAAAAGCTGGAGTGCAAGATGTGCTCTCTCTGCACAATCTGTAGCCGCTTATATTATCTTAGGATTTAATCTGTAACTGATGACTAACGAGAATTTCGTTGAATTAGTTGATTCAATCGCTGTTCACATATGCTCGGTTGAAAATGTATCCGATTCTAATAAAATAAGCGCTCAACTACTTGACCACTTTTACTTATTAGGAATACTTGAATATAGCGCTTTTAGACTCGTCTTCTAGTCTGGTCTCGCTGGAAGAAACGGAAAACCAAGTTATCGTTGTCTATTGAGATAATGAAATCAGATTTAGAAGAAGGATGTGTGACCACTGCAACAAGAGCTTTATTGTCCTGACGTTCCATTGGTCTCATTTCCTTCTTCTGAACTGCTCCCTGGATCTCAAATATTCACCTCTATTAGAAATCAGGTTCGCTGGAATACGAATTTTATTCGCTCGAAACTTAGAACTCACAGTCTGACTCTTCATTGAGACGGTATCAGCTAGTCATCTTCTGACCAAACCTAACCAATAAAAGATGTCCCTGTCAAAAGCAGTCTCGTTCTCCACCTGCATGACGTCCATCCTAACGCCTTGGGAATCCTTATACAGATTGCATACAGGTCACTAGACATGCTGAAAACTTGATCAAATAAATTTTAAGAACTCTTAAACCGAAACCTGAGTAAAGCTTCAGAAATCCATAATTGCCACATTTGAACATACAGTGATTCGAAGCGTCTCGAAGATTCTTCTTTTTCTTGACCGCATCTTACATCAGTTGAACGATCCCTTGCTCCAATGCTAACTCAGTAGCGAAATAGGTAAATGCCCGATGATCTACAGACTTTATTCCTCTACTATCAAGGTTAAGGATATATGTGGTGAGAAGAATCTGCAAAACAACCTATCGATCCTAAAATGACATCTTCTGATCTATTCGTCGACCTAGCCGTCACGTATTTATAGCAAATGCAGGTTCGAACTCTGCATTTTAGTGGGCGGGCATAAAAATGGACGCAACTCACCTGGTGCCAAGGGGGGAGGGGGTAGAAGAGCGGCAGGCAAAGCCTTCTACCATATCGGGTCTACCAGTAAAGTAACGTATACGGTTTACTTTTCAAGCATTTTTCTTCTCAAAAATAAGGTTTCTGTTCAAAAAAATAAACATAACTGGTGTTTTTTGTCGCACGTAAGCCAAATTGTCTGTGTAAAAGACTTTTGACGAATCGTTATTAACTTTCGACCAATCAAATGCAGCCTTGTTCATATTAAGAGCAGCGCAAGCACTCACGCGCCGAGGACTCAGCGCCAATTGCCGGCGAATTGCATGATAGCTGGTTCCTCATCAGTTCATCAATGACGCTCTTGTGGTTAGCCATACAGTAATCAGTTCTGCCGTATATTACGATTAGCAGCTGCTCTGCGGATAAAGCGAATCTAAATGGCACATGCTCCAGTTCGCTTTGAGGAGGTCGGATTTAATTATGGATTCGTACCGATTAATATCAACTCCAAGAAGGGATACCATGTTGTTTATCACCTCTTTATGGACCGTATGTTGGAGGATGGACGTCTGGTGCTCATAAAAGGCAATGAGGACAAAATTATGCTGAAAGATATTGAAGGACCAGTAGAGGACAGAGAAAAAGTTATCATATACAGTCCTGACATTACCAACTTCTACAAATTCAATTTGACCAACAAACTTGTGGGATTTGGCATTGAAGCCTACCAGCGATCTAAAACGGGTTACTGGTTTTTGGCCTTTCAACGAGAGGGTCAGTTGCAGGCGTTCTGCGATTTCCTCAACTGGGTTATTTACGGAAAGCCGCTGCGTAGACGGGCTGTTCAACCTGCCTACCATCCTGCCTACCGTCCGGTATCACGTGCACGGTACCCCGTCCGGCAGTCACAGGCATCGTCACGCACACGTTACTTTTCTCAGGAACCTTGCAATTGCCGGAACTGCGCACTGAGGGGCAACAGAAGCTCTTCCTGCGCTGCCCATCGAACACGCCCGTATTACTACTGAGGTGCCACTCACAGGGTGGACGTCCCGAAGAGTTTGACTATTCCTGAATTGCAGCGTATGTTCTAACTCTCTCCCTCTAAAAGGCTGTGAACTTGTGTACTGGAACCCTGTGTCCTTGTCTGTCTCCCTCTCATCTGCAGGTGCGCTGCCTCGAACCGCCTTTGACTCCGTATACCTTAATTGCTATCAAAACTAAATTGCCTGTTAAGTTCTTATTTCCATTTTCAGTCCAAGGGAGCTGTGGGTGGTCTCGGAAGAGCAAGTGATTGCAACAGATTTAACGGTTCTGCACTCGTTAGAACGACTGTTTGACGGCAGGAGTCATTCGGTGGACTGAGAGGTGTGATTTATACTAGGAGCGATAACACAAAAGTCTCGGGGAAGATCACCTTTCAAGCATAAATGCACGAACTAACGTTTAAAGAGGACCTAGATCCACACGTATGTGTTTGTGCGTGGTTGGACGAGACCGTGTAGACTGCCTCTGCAGGCAATAGAAAGTAATAAATAACTTCAGGGCCGTTTGCCTTTTCTTTCGTAATCAGGAATGATGGTAATGCTAAGGTCATCCTATAATTTCTAACGTAATTGCAAACGCAACTAACACAGGAGATAAACACAAACAAATGAATCGACGACTAAAATGCGTAAAAGAGGTCCAAACCCAGATAATATTCATAAATGCAGAACATTACAGTTCATTTTCGCTCTTCTTATAAATTAAAATATATTTGGTCAAAAATAGGAACAGACGTATGGTTTTTTATATTTGTGTGGTAGAATGGTACGCCTTTTTCAAATATCATTCTTAAAGAAAGAATAACTTTCGGTTTCAAAACTCACCCGAATTGCTGAATAATTTTGAACATTTTTGACCATTGCACCTGAATTTAAGATCTCTGAAATACATGCTGTATATATTCGGTGTAAGGAAAATTAAATACGTTCTTGCGGTGTGACGAAGAAGTCACATGCTTCTTAAAATAATTGGCATTAGATGTGGACCAAATTGTGGAATTTATAATCAGTATTAATTAAAGGAAAAAAACCTGACTTTACGAATGCACATTTCAATGTCGTAAAAAGTCTCATAGTTAGAATGTGAACCACATTATCGAAAGAAACGTAGTAGAGAAATTCCGCCTGAATACTATCCTTCTGTGCTTGACGAGGCTACTTATCTATGTACATCTTTGCACTTGGCTTGATCATAAGTGTTCCTCTGCACTAGTGCGTGATGATAGAGAATACCCAGGCTGATTTCTTGAACCAGTATGTAGCCGTGCATTTCATAAATAAAGTGTTAGCTCAAATACTTTGACATATAGTACAGTCAGTATTTCATGCAGAATTCCGAAACTTGCAATGAACTGTTAATCACTTGCAAAACCGGCATTATGTGGGGTTGGAATACTGGTTATCGTACAGCCTACTTCAGTCACATCAAAATGCCGGTTTTTTTACGGCGTTATAGCAGACAACGTACAAAAAGTGTATTCTGTGGTAAATAGTTAGTCAAGTTCAGCGATGATACCCGTGTAAGCATTAAGGAAGTCAAGTTAAGCGACCGAACGTTTTCGATGAATTCATCATCAGGCAATACATTAATATAAGGGAGGGTAGAGTTAACGAAAGTTTTAGGCAAACCAATCAGTAGTAACAAGGGGGAGAGAGGGGGAAGAGGTGTAAAAGGATCAAAGGGGGATCAGATTCCAGTCAAGCAGTATGTATTGGTGTCATTCATCTTCGTTGCCTCCGTAAATTCAAATACATTCTTTTGAAAACATTCACAAAATTATTCTTTCTTGTAGTGTTTTGGTAGCAAATTACGTCTCCTTCACATTTCATACTTACAGGAAGGAAGGCTATATTTCGGTTTTACAAATATTTATAATTATATGATTTTTCACGACTTTAAAACGTCCATTTATAAAAACCTCATATCCGTGAACTTTTTCCTGTTGCCTATGATGTATGCAGCATGGTATACGTATATTGCAACATTTTTATAAGGCCTATATGACCTTCTCCCCCCTCGTACGGAGAGACGTACTTTTACTCAGACATGATGCATACAGCATGCAGTTAGGAAAATTTAAACTCAAGTGTAACGGTCGGTAGGTTTCAAAATTGTTCGGTAATTTTGAAACTTTTAAAATCGGAAAATACCCTTTCTGTAAGTTTAATGTTTAAAGAAAGCGTAATGTGCTACCCAACCAGTACAAGAACGAATATTTTCGTCCATGGTTTCTGTGAAAGATATTTGAATTTATAAGGGCAGTCAAAAGCAAGAAATAAAACGCATAGTGCTTATGTAGACATTTTTAAAGAATCCACTGTTCGTAAGCTGTCGGAGAGAAGCTCACCAAAAAGGTGGCATGAATGTAATAGCTTGAGATTAGGCTGTACGGTAATCGGTATTACAGCCCTACTTAATGCCAATTTGCGAGTGATTGGCATTCTACATGAACCACTGAGGCAAGTTCAATTTCCGAGGAAAGCCAGAACGGGGAATAGGACCGCCCTCTCGCAGTGTATGCTGCCCGTGCTATCTAGGCATCACGCCAGATGCGCACGAAAGGCAACCGGTTAAGGTCACAGACAGCTGTCCAGACTCGCTTTGTGCAGATTGGCCCTGTGTAGCCGATGGCAAACCCGCCTTCCCTTATGAGAAATATTTAAGGAGGATGCAGGTGGAAAGGCTTTTAGCATAACCAATCACCAGGAGCGCGTATGGCAAAACCTTCAGCAGATGAGAAGAAAAAGACTCGATCACTGGGACAATACGTTTATTCGCCTAGCCGTCAAATCAGTTAAACACTAGAATGATATAATCCAAGGAACCGGACTTTTGCCGTTTCTGGTTCTCAAGGCACGTCCTGCCTACAGCCGCTCCTCTGTTCTGGCATAAAAACATCACCCTGCACCAAAGTAAAGGGAGCTTATAATTAGGATTAATGTGCAGGGTTCGCTTTAATTTAAAAGATACAGTATGGCGACTGCTGCAAGCAAAATGCCACAATTTGCGAAAAACCGGTAATCGCTCGCAAACCAACATTAAGTAGGGTCGCAATACTGATAACATGTAGTATAATCTCAAATATTTTCAGTCAAACCAGGATGCAGGCTCTTAAGTGAGCGTCTTTCTGACCGCTTATAAAATTTATATTTTACAAAAAGTGGCTACGTAAATAGTATGCATTTTTATCACGCATCTTGACTGCCTGTATAAATTCAAATGTATTTTTTATGGAGAATATGCACAGAAATATTATTTATTGTACTTGTTTGTTAGAAAATTACGCCTTCTTTAAATTTAATGCTTAAAGAAAGGGTATCTTTTAGTTTTAAAAAAAGTTTCTAAATTGCCAAAAAATTTTGAAATTTACCAACTGTTAGACCAAAATTCAAGGCTTCCAAACAGCATGTGTGAACATTTTGTTGAAGGGAAAAACCAGTTTTTGCCTACGGGTTGAGCAAGAGGTCGCACAGTTCTTATAAGATATTGCAGTATGTGAATTATGCTGCATACATTATAGGCAGCATTAAAAAATTGACGGATACAATGTATAATGAATGAACACCTAACAGTCTTAAAAAAAGCTCATAATTAGAAATGTTTCCAAAACCGAAGAATACCCTTTCTTAAAGTATAAAGTTTACCGAAAGCGTAATTGCCTACCAAACGAGCATTTGCATGTTTTCTACAAGATGTATTTGAAATTATAAAGGAAGTCGAAATCAATAAGCCAAATATAGACTATTTACCTAGCCCTTCTTTCGAGATTTTAATGTTTGTAAGCGGCCAGAAAGAAGCTCATTAAAGAGCCCTCACCCTAGCTTGACTGAAAAGATCTGAAATTAGAATGCACGATAACCAGCATTACAACTCAACTTAATATTGTTTTGCGACTGATTACCAGTCTTTCAAAAATGGCAGCATTTTGCCTGCAATACTCGCCATACTGTAGGGTGAAGACAGGGGTTAGGCTTCACTTTTTGGTTAGGACTAGAACACGGTACCCGGGTACCCATCCTTCAACTGAGTGCAAGGTTAAGGGTTCTAAGTTGGGAGTTTCTCTGTGTCGTGTGTACCTCGCTTACTCTGTGCGGTGCTGTGACGCAGGATCGTTGAAAACACTCGCTTCATCGCCCAGATATTTGCACACACACATTCTACCGGCTATCGATCGCAAGTGGATTGCGCTGTCAATCACCTCTATTGCCCTACGCACAGCAAAAAATACGGTTTTCTCACACCCATTGCATTGGCGAGTCATTAGACGACGCTGCTGTTTTCTAGCTTGGCGAAGAGCAAGGATGAGCCTGAACTAAGTACACCTTTAGAATATGTTTTTGCATTACGGGTCTGTTAAAATCACAAAATGTTTTCAGGTCTTCCCCTCCCCACCTTCACCACGAAGCTAAAACGCAAGATGTTTATTTAAATATCCCTCTAATTTGCTTCTGCACAAACTGTTGTTTGTCAGAGACAGTAAGCAGAAAAGTGAGCCAATCCTAAAAATAAATATGCACATCCTTCGAGGTTGGTATCAGAAAGCACGAAACTATAGCATCTGTCACACACTAAAATTTCAGCCACCGACCCATCAGCTCTAGATGTCTTCAGGTGTTTGATGCACACAAAGAGTGATTCAAACTGGTAGTAAAACCCTTGAAAAAGTCCAGCAACCGTCTACCATTGAAAGATTGAAAGGTTGGTAAGTGTTTGCAGAAGAAAAGTATTGTGCTTTACGCAGGCAGAAAAAATATAATTATCCTAGGATAAATCCAAACTCGTGCTTTTTCTATAGCAGAAGACAAACTTCGACTGTCGGTCAGATCCAAAAAACCGGGTCATCGCATGCAAGACGCACTAACTTTAAATGAATCCGAACTCTGCATGCTTCCCACCACTGAATAAATTAAAGAACGCAACAAGTAAAAACAGAATTGGGTATGGTAGCCTTGTTTAAGTGTCCATTGATTCAGCATCCCCTCATAGCGTGTACGTCGGATGAAAATGATAAAAATAGTTGGTTTAGTACGGTACCCAACAATCGATACGCGTAGTCAATAACAAAGTAATCTAAATTCTGCATATATGCCCATGTTTAACTTGAAAAGCTTATCTAGCGAACATATATATTTAGCAAGTAGTCCTCGGGCCAGTATAATTGCAGGGATGATGAAAATCGTAAAGTTGGACAGGGTTAATAAGTGTGCTTTGCTTACAACTTATTGTCTTTATGCCGCCCGCATGGTGAGCTGGACGTGAGAAGGTTCTTGCACTGGTGCATGTGGGGGAGGGGAATCGACAAACTATATCGGCTCACTCCTGACAGAGAAAAACGCGTGTAGATAACGTGAGCGTGAGAGTGAGTGAGAGTCGTGGCAGCTACTTTTATGTGAGTGCGGAGCAAGTTTAAGTGCGTTTGCTGGGTTTCATTCCTCGAAGAGAGTGGCCCTTGGGCAGCCGCGACTGTTTGGACACGTGCGTGTGTGCGCGGTTGAAGGTCTTCAGGTAAGCGATTTGCAAGCAGCTGCATGACGTCGAGGTAGCGGACACTGAAAAAAGGGGCCGGACAGCATTATTGGATGTTAAAAATAAAAGTGCGACGCCGTTTAAAGGCCAATCGATGTGAATACACAAAAACGAATTGGAAGAGAACAATAGCTTGCAGATCAGATAGAATTTAACAGGAGAAGGGCGTGGAGCATTCCAAAATGGTTCAACCGAAGATAACAGACGTCGAAAACGTTCACCGATCGTCATTCAGCCCCGAACAGCCTACGCTTTTTTTCTATTTTGGTGGACCATGTGGGTGCAGACAACTTGGAGCAGATATATATCCTGTGAGGGTAAATTACATGAAAGGAAATCAAACCAGCAAGGGAATCAATGAGAGTAGGATGAGATTTTCTGTGCCACGATACCCTCTTACAACAACTTAGAGTGAATCGCAATGGTTTACCCGGAACAGAAGCCGGAAATATGAGGGGCATGAATAGGAAGACAGGAGAAGCGTGCCCTTACCAGAACAGTGAAGGTATGGGATGCGGTTTATTACGAGATCCGCATAGTTAACTGCTAACCGCCCATCTACTGCATGACCCAAGTCCAAGAAATGTTTTGCAATCAAACTTCACAGTGCATGTATTCCACCCTACGTCAATGAAGCTAGTTCGTTAGCTATTTCGACCTTTGTGCAAATGGATTTCCTGTTTGATAAAAATACACAAAATTTCTCAACCTCTACTTATTAAAGGTCAAAGATTTATTTCCTCAAACTTTTGGTCAAAAGAAACCATCAGGTGCTTACCAGTATACATTCTGTTTAACAGGGAATTAATTTTTCCAGGACCCTGGTCTGTCCACTCACGGGACGTACCCTAGAAATCTGGAAGGAAATTACGTCAAAGGTTAGTTATATGGTCTCCAAACAGGAAAAGCGACTAGGAGCGCACTGTTCAGAAAGGGGGAATAACCATGAGTCTCAAGCCTAAAACTAGCCCACAAACACAAACCTACCGTGGCATTAAAGTAACCATTTTCCCTATGCTTAGCCCTCACCTAAAACCCTATATATAAATCCCAATATAAATCCCAACTCTATTCGAACCCCAATTTTCTTGAAAGTTAACGAGCAACTGTCGATAGCTTGCAAAGTCAATGACAGCAGGTTCCTCCAAGTCAAAAGTCAGGGAAGACTGATTAAGCTGGAGAGTTTTTAATCTGTAAAGGAACTTACAAACGGTGTGTGGGATACAAAGTAGTCCCGCCAGAGAGTAGACGATAGGACGTATCCAAAATAGTGATAAACTAGTGGACAAGATAAGTCGTGGGAGGCCAGAGTTTTATGGGTAATTTAATGAAGAGTTGAATGAGTAAATGAGTAAGTGACTACCAGACGAGTGCACTCCAGCCATGAGTGGGCAGTAGTCCAGAGTCGCATCCCGGTCATTGTAGTCGCCGGGTCTGGAGGTTTGCAACAAGCAGTAGGTTTCCTGCTCCGGGAGTACCTGATCGTATTCAATCACCGCACCATGGTCATTGTTGTGGACTGGCCTTGGGAAGTGGTTGGCGAGTGAGCCAGACAGAGGGTGACCTTGAAGGGAGGTTTTGACAACCTGGGGCGCGCATGAGCTGGTGCATATGAGAGCCAGACACGCGGGGCATGTGAGCAAATATGAGTAGGAAATACAAGGTCGCTACAGGCTCAGCAGAAAAGAGTTGCTCGTGGTCCTCTTATGCACATTGTTTTGTGTGTGTAGGATAAAAGGAGCCAGGAGGTTTCATTTGTTGCGTGGAATCAATCAAGGAAAGATGCTCACTGATAACCTTCAAGCTTTATTGAGGGTAAGGCCAAAACGAACGCCAGTGACCCAACTGGGAGACGGACAAGCGCACAATGCATCTCCTGCAGCCGATCGGCAGAAGCGTGTGACCCACAGACAGTCGCGCGCGCCTGGAAGCTTGGCAGACGAGCATAAGATGAGTCAGAACAGTGATGCTGATGATGGACAGCCGCACAGCCACATTTTTAATGAGCAGCTGCTATTCCTATGCCCTAATTAAGTAGCAATTTATGTTATGCTTGCCAGAATAACAGTTTCAAAGTTTTAACCGAGAAGACGAATATATGTTTGCTCGAACAAGACTTTTTTTAGCTGGCGTTCCGAAATCTGCCGCGGATCCTTGATCAGAGGTATTAACGGAACTGTGTTTTACTATTACTATTACAGGGACTTAAACAATTGGAATTTTCACGACAGTCTTTCTAGTGGTCTATTATAGCTAATGTAAGAATGCACATTTTGGCCCAAAGCCAAAAACGACCGAAAACCACTGCACGTAAAGCGCAATTTCGGTAGTTTTAATGGGTTCAGATGGATACAAATTAGGATTGCTGGCAAATAACCTCTATGCAACAAAACATGTTAAGAGGATTTCAATCGATCGCGCATTTAACGCAGGGTATCTTACTGAAAGGCATTTACACAATCCTCGGTTATACACGCGAATAGTTTCCCGCGAATTCCGTGCGCTAGGCTGAAAATACAATTCCCCGATGGCAGGTGAAAATAACCAGGAACGTTCAGTGAGAGGGGTTTATTAGGTGTCTGAGGTTTCGCGGAATTGCGTCGTATGCCACTCTTCAAATAAAGGATGCAACTAACGAGAGCTGTGAGCTGGGATTTTAATTCTTTGAAGATGGAGAGGGCACACAAGTACCCGAAACATCTCCCGGTGACCGCTCCTTCATCTTTTGGCTTAGAGTTAGTGTTAACGATAGTATTAAGTAGCGTTTTTTGTAAAAGCCTTTAGTTTATTTTCAATGGAATTACTTATATTTCCCCTCGCCCTCTCCTTGACAGAGGATGGGAATAAGAAAGTTTCCATGTAATTCAGCTTGTTTTTCCGCTAAAGCGTCACGTGGCCTAGCCACAACACTACCTCCTCCATTAGACATTATCGTAACTTCTTAACTTTCAGCTAAAGCTAATTTTTAATCTGACCTCTAAGCCTTACCTTGGCCTCAACTCTAATTGCCAAGAAATTTAGCATAAAGCCATCTTCGTTACGAGTGGTTCTGTTTCCCATGCCCTGTAGGTGGGGCATGCAATCGATGCTTACGTTAATTTCAGCGCTTGGGTTAGGATTATAGCTCAAACATATTTACCCGTCATGGAATGTTGCGCAAGGTCATTTATCGTATCGAGGCGTTTCCAATCTCGTGTCTTCTCTAATTATGAAAAAATTGTTTTCCACGCGTAAATCTGAACAAAGCATAGGTGACAAAATTTGCAGAACTCAATACAATGTCGCGAACTCTTATTCAACTGGTATAGTGACCTGATTATCAGTTCCAGGAGGCATTTATTTGCAGAAAGTTTATCTTTTTCCTGGGATAAATTTAAAGGAGACAAAGGCCAATAAAAGTGCAAAATACGTGCTAAAATAGGTGCAATCTGAAAAGAACAGGACTTAAGGAAAAATAGTTAGGCTCAAGCCAGCCCGATGATGGTAGATCTACAGATCGTTTAAAGAGGATTCGCCACACAACCTCGATGATAACGAAGGGAGGACTTGGGTTATTGGCAGTGAAGACAAACCATTCATTTTGCGAGCTTAAATGGGCAAAAAAATTTGCAAGTATGCGAATCTGACAAGGGTGGCGCTTACGGTTTCTCCAAATATCAACAGAGGAAGGGGAAAATAACGAGTCTGGAAATAGACAACAAGGCGACTTAAAAAATCATAATTCTCTTATGAAATCTGTTTTTGACTTGTCCATTAACGTTCTCTATACTGTCACGTATGTTAAAGCTTTTATAGATTTCTTTTCAACTCTAAAACTTAGGGCTATAGACAAATAATATAAGAAAATTCAATACAAAGGCGTAAGATAGTAAGAATACGATTCGGCATTTGATTGTCTGAGAAACGCTTGGATGATATTAGTCATTACAGTGCGTACTTAGAAATGGAGTATAGTTCTGGCAGACAAAATAACAAAAATGTGATCTGAACTAGCGAGTGAAGGCCTATTTGGATGCAGAAAAACTTATTTGGTTGATTAAGGAGAGCAAAAGGGACCCTGACAGGAGCGTTAAATAAAGCAAGACCGTAAAAGTCTTATATCGTAAGGATGCGAAAGTTAGCTGAGGGAATGCAGGCAAGCCTAATTTTTTAGATTTGGGCATAACATGTGTAAATGGGACGCAACTAAGCCCATTTTCGTTCCAAAAGTGGTTCTGATTTCTTTCCAGGCCCAGTTTTCAAACTGTTCTCGTTGATGCTATAGGAAAAATACTACGATAAAATCGGGTTCGGTTGTGTTGCCGAATTCGTCGAAATTGGAAGAAGCCTCAGTGTTTGAAACGTTAGCTACGGTAGTCCGTTCTTTGAATTTGACGGCACCATTCAAGTCTTGGGAGGGGCAGCCCAACCCAGTGCATGATTTGCTTATACTGTAAGGAGGATTTGTTACATCGGCCTCCAATATATATCCCACACATATGAGGTTTCGGTTGAAAAATGTCCGCGTTAAAACAAGCGATCTTGTATAAAACGCCTGCCTAGGCATGCCACAAAGGTGCCAGTACGTCACACCATCTTAGACAACTGACGCCCACATCACTGAGACTTTCCAGATAAAATGTATGGAAGGGTCCAATTTAATCTGGCCCTCAGTCAGCGAGAAAATCTGTAGCGGTTCTACAGCCCACCTTCTTCAAACTCGAGGCGCCACCAACGTGCTCTCGCAGGGTAAATCCTGGTTGCCCAGTAGCGCCTTTCCTAGTGCGATGGCGCATGCCGCACTGACGCACGACCATTGTCCTCGCACGACCGGGGCTCATAGACGCACCCCAAACTGGTGGACCAATTAGCGTGCCGAAGCGCTCTGGGCCAATCAGCGTACTGAAGCACTCTTCAGTCCTCAGCAAATTCCTGCTACGACGGGCATTTGAAAATCCGCTCTGAGCAGGGTGTCCACTCACGCGCCCTCACGGCTGAACGCCAGGGTGGACCGAGTGACAACTTTACCCCTCACTGTTCTGGAAACAATATACTTTTCCACTACTCTGGCTTTCCCAGGACTTCTGACATCTCCCAAGTAACCGGGCCTGGAAGATCGTAGCTGTTAGGGTTAACTGTCTAAGCCTTTACACCTGCAAATCTTTTCCTGCTCCCTGTTAACCTTCGAAGTTCCACAAGATCGGTTCCCTCTGCAATCCTTTCATCGATTCACATCCCCAGCATTTTCAACAAGTCGATTTTCTTGTGACACACACAAGTGAAGTGACTGAAGTGAAAAAAAGGATACTGTCTTTCATCTACTCATGCATGCGTTCGACTTCTGTGTTGTTCTCACAGGACCAAGATGACCTTTTTGAACCGAATTAGAAATTGGGATGGCTTGCAAAATGAGGTAAAGGCGCTGGTGGTCTCCGAAATGTGAAAATCTAGTTTAGGGAATTAATTTAGTCGAACGCCTCTTCGAGGGTATTTGCGCATTTTAGTCGAGTTTCACACGAAGCAAAGACAAACAATGTGCGAGCCATCAGTGTTGCCTTGAGGTTTACAACTAAGAAGAATCTGGTTTTAACTGTGACTGCGGTTTTTTGAGTAACCCTTGTTTTCTGCGGTTTAAAAAGTCCGCTGAAGAGAACAGTTAATTTGAATGCCTCATGTAAAAGGATTGAAGAAAGAGGATAAAAGGCATATTGGGTTTTCTGTTTCCATGGATGAAGTTGGATAGATTAACTTGACAATATTTATGCACTGTTTTGTTCACCTACAGAAAGTACAATGCCTGTCGTTCTACGTCAACTCATTTCTTCTTGCTTTATTCCGTTATTGGGCAGGCATTAGGTTGTGTTCATTAGACTTATAATAAATACAAGAAATTTTTTTTCTGAATAATAATGTTTTTGAAACGGGAGGCTGTAGCAGGTGTTTTTGAAAGCACCCTCGGGTATACCACCCAATTAACCTTGGCATATGAATCTAGTTTATGGAATTCTGTACGCTGACAGAGGAAGGTTCACCGACCGCTAACTGAATTCGCTCATCATGTTGTACCTTGGGTTTTCTTGAATTCCATCAGCAAACGCTCATTTTAGGCGGAAATACATAACTGATAAAGACAGGGGAGACTAAAACGGCCATTTATGGCTTATTTGCCATCATCAGCTATTAATACCTAACCCACAGTGGTTCACTACCAAAGACCCGGTTTTTATCAGGATATATTGACAGTCGTGGAGGAACGTTCACCGACCGCTAACAGAATTCACCCATCACGCTCTGCTTTGGGTCTGACTGTCGAGCACCGCCGCTAGATTATAAGCTAATAAAGCGCAGGAGTGAGTTCCAAACAGCATGCCACTTCAGTGGGTTTCAGTTATTCCTAGATCCTATCCATACTGTAAATTTAATATTTGTCTGCGGCATTGTATGCACCACTGTAGTGGTGCTGCACCCTATTTCCTCCAAACGTGAGTCGTCACAGGCGCGGTCTCGCGGGGACAATCTTGGCCACTCATTCGCTCGACTCAGCGCGATGGCCGATGTTCGCATGCAAGGCGCAACCTTTGCTTTCGGGCGGCTGGGGCGCACGCACGCACCCCACACTGTTCAGGCCAATCAGCAGCCTGAAGTTAACTCATCCAATGCTCACTCCGGGCCCATGTAACTATTCCCGCACTTCGGATCACGCCGCCCCAGCTAAATGACGTGTTCTCCGTAGTTAATCTTGTTCCCTATTATTCTTCGTTCCTCTGTGTACACAATTAACTATTCCTCCTATTCTGGCCTCCATCGACTTCTTTTTCACCAAGGTTCCATGGCCTGAAGATCACAGTTGCTAGGGTTTGACTTTCTTAACTCCCTGCGATACCACCAGCTATTCGTTTTTGAAAAATAGACTAATTATGACATTTAGAGGTCATTTTTCATTGAATTTAGTACAAGTGTAACGGAGTCAGTAGCGGTTAGGGTTCCTTAATGTTTGGTAGCAGATTTTAAACGTGAACTAATGGCGCAAGTGTTTTAGTTTTGGAGTTCGTATTCGGAAGTTGAAAGTAAGAATCAGAGTTATGGCTTACAGTTTGGAATAAAGATTTGGAGATTAAGGCTACCATTTAAGTTAGGGTTAATGTTCGGAGTAGGCCTTTAAGTTTGTGGGTATTTCACCCCAGAGTCTTCACTGGTTATTTACGTTCCTAGTGGCGTATATGCAAAGTAATGAAAATTCTCCTGTGCGGAGTAGGCTTATCGTCAAATTTTATAGTCGCACGCATCGAATTCATATTAGTATCGTTCCAATTTTGCAGGTGGTTCTGCCTCAACGGATCGCAACTGAGCTCTCAAATGCCTCTGAGGAGATACTGAAGGTTCTCTATACGTGTCCCGCCAGAGTCAATTGCGATTATTCCATGGGGTAGCATGTTTGGCACAAACATGATGTGCAAGGTGTCAGTTACATATATTTATTTGTTGCGCAAGAATTTCTTGCAACTTCTCACCATTAAATCGTTCTGTCAACAGCTCCACCTCAAGAAGGTTGATCTCATCCTATCAGCAACATTTCGCCGAAGATTTATGTCTCACTTTCGTTCTATTTGAGTGTAATCCATTGACTTTTAATGTATTTAAGGCAATATCGACGCCATAAATGTTGAGTCATCACCTGAGAGGTAGTTAAGCATGACACATGCATTAGCTGCCCTACCTAAGGTGTCGTCATTTTCTCAACAGGTAATATTTGTTTGGTGCCAATTTACAGGCATTACACTATACTTGATTTATATCTGTGGTCAGCATGATTAACATTCAAAATGCTGTAAGGCAACGTATATAATTCAAATCCAACGACGGAACCGCGGAGAGACGTGGAAGACTCCGCGGTAGAAATTGTGGTGTGCGCTCCGGATAATAGACGCATTTAACCCAACAAGACAACCTTGACGGTAGTTCGGCTTGTAAATGTAGCGTGGAAGAGCGGCTAATGAGTCAGCTATAGAAGATGTTGCTCATGTCTCAATAACATATAAAAATGTCTAAACAGTGAACGAACGTCACAAAGTCAACCGAAGATACCCCTTTAAGATAGATGGAGCATAAAGAAAGAAACGTTTGGGTGGAGCAGTCTGAATACTTTTGAGTGTAGAAAATTACTTAATCTCGTTCTTGAATTTCCGGAGAAAGTAGGGATCATGTACGCGTTATCCAGTATATAAAACACACAGTTAAGGTTAAGTGATGATAAATTTGGGTGAAAAAATGACGGGTAGGAAAGGTAAGCATAACTACAAACTTTCCGTAGGGAAACAGCGGATATGAGACCGCAAAATTTGCCACTCTAATTGAACCCGGACACCAGACGAGTTTATTTCCCAGACGAAGCCTTCATATCAGGATTTCGCTAGAAATGTAACCATACAGAGAGCATACTGAAGAGCTGGCGACATCTGATCCCGTTTGAAGCAGGAACAACATTTGTAGAGTGGAGTATTACTATGCTAGATGCAGACGTTTTGCTACAAGACCTGGAAGGTAGCAGTAAGTGCGTTGTTCGAGGGTGTGGTTGGCGATCATTAAGGGGAAGGTATTTTGTATAATGTGTATTTTATGTTTTCACTTATGGAACAACGCACTAGCTACTGCTGCTAGAGGAAGAGAGCACTTTATTCAGTTTGGTATAAGTGAAGGGGGAGGGTAAGTGTGGTGCGCGCAAGTGTTCGAATGTTGGGGAGATAAGAGCAACATGTGAAATTGAATATGACTCGTTTAAATAAGCGGTAGGGTCTTTAGTATCGGAAAGCGCGGTCAAAGCATTCATGTTGCAAAGTCGGCTGAGGCGGAGCGATGCCACTTGCGTTAGGTCAGCTTCTCTCAAAGAAAAAATGAAAAATAACAAGGAAGCTTTATAGTTGTGCGGTTGCAGCTGTTACCTAGATACGACTGCAAATGCGAAACCAAATCCATAAACACATGACTAAGTGCCCTTGCATCAGGTAGGATATATGCTGAACAAAAGCTCAGCATAAAATGTCCGACTGCTACTGCAGTTATTTATACTGCATTGCAGAAAAAACTTTGCTTTTTAGAAGGGACGTCAAACATGTGGGAAAAGCGGTAAAACTTATAATCAGGAGCCGCCACAGGCAGCCTCTTTTTGGAGGGAAATGGAGAGGGTGTGGTGGAAGCCCACGTCCTCTGTTCGTTCTCCAAGGCTCGCTGCCCCAAAGTCGTGTCGTCACAAACAACTGTTCAAATGCTTTTTTTCACTGGCGCTCCCGTCCCCCGAGGCTTGACCTCGCAGCTGCTTCTGGCTAACTGATAACGGCTACGTCATCGCTCCCTATTCTTCGGCGTGTCAGCGTACCCGACAGTTGACCTCAGCTGAATGAGCGCACCTTCTTAAGGGTATCCTCACCATAAAATTAGGAAAAAAGCTGATACACAAAGAAATTTGAAATGGAAACTCTTCACAGAATCAGATGTGACAAGCAAATTAATTCTTCGGAGGTTCAATGTTGGAAACCAAGTTTAAAACATGTGTAATTAAGGCAATGTCTGCTAAATACTATGTTGAAGTCAAATTCGTATTTTCAGGTAAGGCATGTTCGCGTTTATTCCTACGTTAGTCGTTGTGCACTGAAGTGTACCTAAGTGAACTTCTCTGATTACGCTTCGACTTAAGTTTAAGTGCCTAAGTGAAGCTACTTCTAAGGAAACCTCCTCATGTTTCCATTTATAAAGTAGAACCTCTATATAAAATAAAACTAAGTTAGTGGCGTTATTTGCGTGGGCGCGGTTTTTGACAAAAGCAAACATACCGGATGTGCATGCCATTTGCAGTCATATCTCTACTTGTATGACTGTATATGGCACACTTCGAGCATGTTGGAGTCTTTTATAAATCAGGCTCAGGAGTAGCTATTTTAGCCAGAATGTAAGCCCTTTAGAGGATGAGGTTCTCTTTAATAAACGGCGACTTTCCGTGCCAATGATAATCGATGGTAGCATTTGTTTGGCTATGGGGAAAGACAGAATACTGAATCCAAGCAGAGTTACCCCTATTTTTCTTTCTTACAACCCAGAGTGTCATTAAGCCAACGGGCAATAATAGATGTCTCAGATGGTGAGTTAGTGTGGATCTTCGATCGAAAGTTGGCCATCGCCAGCGGGTGAATTAGTTTATAAGGATGCACGACAGGTGCACAATCTAGCACATTCCCTACTTTCGCTCATTAAGTTCCACTGGCAAAACGAATTGAGTCAAACCGAAGGTGGGAACATGCGGAACAGCTGTGCAAGCCAACAAGTGTGATTACGCGTGCCACGGGACAGTTTGACCATCCTAATCACCACGATGCTCTGGTAGCCTGCACTCAGTACTGCTGCGCTGATTCACCTTCTCTGCGCCCGCCAAGACTTTGGGAACGTTCGCGTCTTTGTTAATCGTTGCATTACACCTGCGATGTCCTGTCCGTCCTGCACTCTCCCCGGCGACTCTTTTCTCGAGGCGCACGTTACTTCAAGCCGACCGAGGCGCGCCATGCCACCTAATTGGCTAAGGACAAATTCCTCACTCAAGGCTTCGCTGTGGCCGATGCACATTTTTTCACAGGCTCAACGGGACTAAGGACGCAGCGCTTTTTGTCAAACTCCTTTTGCACATTAAAACTCTAAGTGACAACGCTATCTCACCTGACCTATGATTTTTGGAGCCTCCTCTGGTCGACACAACCACCTTTCGGCAGTGTATTGCGTGCTTCAGCAAGCTTACGTTAAATACGCTGACATACGCGTGAGTTAGTTTTAAGTGATAGCAGATTTAGGCTGTAGTTACCGCGCTATCTCTTCCCTCACTTGCCCGTGCCGGCTGCCATGAAAGAGTCAAGATGACTGAAAGTGGGGTCGAGCGCTGGTGACACGCACACCGTTTTATAGTTAACGCGTCCTGATCGGGTGGGAGTTAGGCCCAGGGGCTGCAGCAACGTTAGCTTGCAACTCTGTGTCCCACCAGGTTCCGAATTCAGCAACAAACATCTGATCATGCCCGTAATACAACAGCGAAATGATAAAAGCTGCTGAACAAAACCTAGCTTACAGGGCTTCTGTGTTAAAAAACAACATCTTTAACCATCTAGTCATAGCATGTACTTAAATAAGGTTAAAACCTATGAAAGGGATAAGTGCAGCAACTTGGATCACAGTTCAAATATTTTAAAACGGCCCAGCACGCGAGTCATCTCCCTTGTCATCCTCAGCTCGCGCCTGACAAAGGGCCTCGAACAGACGTAAGCTGGCAGGCCCAAAGAGCCTTAAATGCAGATAAGAACGCGGCCGAGTTATGCATCATCCTGAGAGGTCTACCAGTATCTGATGGCCATCCCGAGGTCAGGATAACAAAGAAGGCTCACACGTCAAAGGATGCATGCAGAAAAGGCCAAGCGCGCGTAACAGGGCCACTACGTGTCACACTAAGGCCCCCAACATCACATGACGCCTGCGCGTATAAGCACCTCGCGGAGGGACCAATAAGAAGGGTAAGGGAACGAAAAATGCTGGCCCTTCCATACGGGGCTGCAAACAGAAGGTGTATTACGCTACCGACACGAGATTCTGTTGCCCCGACGTAAGCGGGCTACCGACACACAGAAGACAAGCTGTAGACGGGACAACTGGCTGTTAGCACACGGGACAAGTTGAGAGACTCGCGTAGCGTTTGATGTTCATACAGAAACTGTACCAGCAAACTGTTCTCTGCCATCCTGTCTGTCTTCTCTTTCTTACCTAAAACTGGGGGATATAAAACAGCCTGAGCCTCCAGGTTACACATCCCCTTCACACCACGTGATCATAGACTATTGTCGGCTAGGATTGTAATATAAGAAGACGATGGGGACAGCCACTAGGATCACCGCTCACACCGCCTGGGTCCCTACGTCACACATCTAACTCTGCAACGTCTGGGCGGTGTCTACAGTTAACCAAGATGTTAGCACATAAGGGGGATAAGCGCAGCATCTAGAATCGCAGCTCACATAGCCTGAGCCTCGATTTTAAACACTCCACTCTTCCAATAGAGGAGAATATACGAGTTCCAGGCAACAGTTCCGAAGAAGAAGATGCGATCACTG
This sequence comes from Ligula intestinalis, assembly GCA_036362985.1. Classification (NCBI taxonomy): domain Eukaryota; kingdom Metazoa; phylum Platyhelminthes; class Cestoda; order Diphyllobothriidea; family Diphyllobothriidae; genus Ligula; species Ligula intestinalis. The sequence continues at coordinate 90,589,852 of JAYGXS010000001.1, forward strand.
GAACAAGGACTTTATTTTCCTAACATTTAGGATTCCGTCGTGAATCCTTAGTCATAGGTAATCGTAAACAGCTCTGATACATGCACAGATTGCACGGTACTTATAGTTCACAGCAGTCACCCGCAAGCGTACTATGATTGTCTGTTCCTGTAGCCACCACTGGAGGTCTTAATTGGTCCGATGATTGCTCATTAATTGCAACAGCATTTTTGTCCGCGTCGGATGCAGGTTTGATAATTGCTCGACAATTACGCTTGCTGTCGTCAGAGTTGCGCCCAGTCCTTCCCACATGACTGATTTGCCTGCTCAGGAAATATCTCAGTACACCGCATGGGAATGCCAAATCGTTGCGCTTGTTGATGGACTGGGGGCCTGAGAATCATGACTCGAGCAGCTTGCGGCTCACGCGGTTGTCCCCTCGTGTGAGGATTTTAGCCTCGTCAAACTTGAAAACATGGCCAGGTCCCGTTGAGTGAGCTGCAACCTGGGAGCTGACGTCTTTCTCCCTCACCGCCGCTGCATGCTCGGCCATTCGCGTCTGGAAGAATCTACCGGTTTCTCCGACGTAATTGCTTTGTCCAAAACTACATCAGATCCGGTAAACGATCCCAGCCGTTTCCTGCCGTGGCAGTGGGTCTTTCGGCCACATGACCCGGCGCCTGATGGTTTCTTCCAGCCTGTGTGCAACTCCAAGTGAGGTGAGTAGGTGGCTGACCGCTTCCGATATATTCTTCACGTACGACCGTTGCTAAAGGAACTGACAATAATAGTACGCATGCGGTTGACCGCTACGAACTATGAATACCATGTTATCTGCGCATGTCTCAGACCTGTTTACGATAACCTATGACTGAGGATTCCCGACGGAATCCAAAACGTCAGGAAAAGAAAGTCCTTGTTCCATTGATCGCATCTTCTATTTCGGAACCCTACTCTTCAATGCAGCTGCATAGAGAGGAGCCAGAGAGTGCACTTCTCACATTTATGAGGGGTGTCTATGTAAGGTGGCGATGAGTTACTGTATGTATGATGCATGCCTTGATGAGCAGCTTGAGTAATGCAGTAGGTGAGCCTGTGGTTATTAACCACAGGTTTTTTGTGGAAGCGTATGTGAGGCAAATGGGTGCAGGTTTTCCCACAAACAGGCAAGGGGGGTGGCTGAAGATCCTATCGACGTAGAGTGCCATTACAGCCTGACTCTCCGTCCTGAGTGGAAAACCAAGGTATCCTGTGAGTTGGCACCATTTCAAGCCATGTCTTGGTTTAGCGCTTGTCACTTTAAGGTTCTTGGCTGACGCAATCCAGCTGACGCATATCCTACGCAACAATACCCCCTGCATCAGCGAAGGAGCCCTACGACTGCAATGAGCAAATCACCACAAACGCCAGTTAAGTTGCCACACCTAAAGTTGTCATCTGACGACTAGAAGATGCCTGCATTTGCTCCTCATGCTTTACTCCTATCTCGTTATTTTTCCAGACTTACTTAAAAAGACTGGCTGATTTTTAAACTTATACTCCGAATGGTCTCCTTAGCTGCCGATGTCACTGATGCCCTTCTGGTTGACTTTCTACAACGGTCAAGCAATTTGTTGATCGAATTCGTTATGAAGTTCTCCATCCCCTTCACCCGGTATTAATAGCTGCCAAGCCATCCGGCACTATGTGCCGAGGCTTCTGACATATGTCCTGCAGTACGTCGGCATATCAGCATTGTGCACTTCGATTCCTAACATTCTTCTCCGCGTGTGGGGAAACTGAACTCCAGACGTCACTATTACATCTGCCACCATAACAGGCATGCACGGTAGGTAAACTTCTAGCTTTTTGCATAGGTTGGTAAGTCATTCCTGTTTTCAGTAAATGAAGCCATTTCTGCCGAAAGGCGCACTTTCCTCTTTCTTTCTCGTATTTGAGACACCTCGGATGCGTCTATCACTGCGGTGCTCAGTAAGAAGTTTTTGCACCTTCTGCCTTGTTTGCTTTCCAAACAAATAAAGTCACTTACTTGGAGTACAACCAGCAAAAAAAACTTAATAAGGTTCCGTCTAAAAGTTGATGTGACTCTTTGTGCTGAAAACCATAAGCTGCTGTTCCACTTTGCATCAACTGCATTTTCTTTCGAGCTCCGAAACTCGTCTGAAATGATTTTTTGGCAGACAAGCAAATACGCACAAGCGGAGACAAAGTAATTAAATCTGCAAAGGACGAAGAGATATGAGAAACGTTTTCTGAAAATTTTAGTACTTAACGTAAAGTGTTGGTAAAAAGTCGTCCAGCGACGATTTTCAGTTCGATACTACCGCGCAGCCTCCAGATAATACTAAAGAATGTGTTAAAAATCAGGTATTTCCCATTGGACGGCACGTTCAAAATCATCAGTTGTATGGAAAGGGAAGAAGACAAGTTGAGCACCGAATCAAGTGATTTGTTGCCCTGAGCTTTCAAACTCTTACAGAGAGATGGACTTTTGCAAGATCTCGAAAGCTTAGGACAATAAATCAATTGATCCGGTGCTTGACTCGTCTTCTTCCTTATCCATACAGATACCTGGAACGCAAACCTTTTAATTTCTTCGGGAACAATTCGGGCGCGATGCACTTCGCACAGCTCGCAGTTGGGAGCTATTCTCCACCCGAGAAGCTGCAAAGTATGAGCAGCTCTGCTTCCCAATACATGCCTTAAAGAAGAACTGACACCAATATGTCTCAGATATAGGGCTCCCGTTAATACGGCTATGGGCAAAAAGGTCGCCAAACGAATTGCCAAGCAGGTGACGAGAGTTATTATCGATGACTGCCACCAACGACTACAAAAATACAAGGCTAGGATTGAGGAGGACAGAAGAGAGTGTTTAAGGATCTTCTGAGATTTTATCACCGATAATCTGGGCATGACTACCTTAGATTTTGCACGTCACCAACAGGCCCAGAAAAGGGAGATTTTGGAGCGAAAAATGAACAGATGTAGACTAGCTGACAATAATAACTCAGACCTGGTCCACAACCTTTCGTCCAAACCTCTCACCACCACACGACTTGCAGTACCATAACGTGGAGCGAATTTCCACACAGCAGACGCGTCACCCACTGAGTGCATCGCCACCCTTCAGTCGGCCTTTCAATCCTCAAAGGCCTCAGAGGAAAAAAAAGAGTTACTCCGCCAGTAAACACCATCGCTGCTTATGCAACGCAAAAGGTGTGAAACTGTTGGCGAAGAAGAACAGAGGGTATTAAAACATCTAAGGACCGATGAAGAAATAAACATTCTGCCGGCTGTCAAAGGTCGTTTCACAGCAATGCTCAACAAATCTGATTACCAGGCGAAAACGCAGAGCCTAATTGATGACCAAAATTCGAAGAAGACCTGTCCAGGTGGTAAAATAAAACATTTGCTTACGCAAATGAGCAAGTTTAGCAAAACTGAAAGCAAACGGCGCAATAACACCCAGCGATTGGTTTTGCATGAAGCCAACCGACACAGCCACAGCATGATTCTAAGATCTGCCGAAAGTTCACAAAGAAAACATACCACTTAAGCCAATCGTCTCCCATTCGTGGCACCCCCACATATGGTCTGAAAAAATGGATGATTACTCATCTAAAGTTCCTGGCAGAAGGCTCGACAACAACTGTAGCTTCTTCCAAACAGTTTTTTGGACGGATAAAACATCTTCAGTTGAAGCCAGATGAATCAATGGTATCCTTCGACGTGGTTTCACTCTTCACCTCTATCTAAAAGCAACTAGCGATTGATGATGTGAGACAACTAAACAAACGCTACGACGACAGTGACAAACCCCTGAAGTCCCAGCATGCTCTCGAACTTCTACGACATTTCCTTAAAAGCTAAGTAACATTCGGTGGGCAAATGTGTGAGCAAATTAAAGGCACTCCCATGGGCTTCCCCTATCAGGCCTGATTGCTGAAGTGTTCATCCAACGGATGGAACATTTGGTCTTCGCCGAGTATCAACCGATTTATTGGGCGCCGGTGTTCGACTACAATATTGCAAACCACAGTATTCAGAATAGCAACCAACACGAATTAAGTGCTACATTTCAACAGCAATCATCCCATATGTCCCAAACATAGTTGGGTTCGTACTCTCTTCCAAAGAGTGGAAACACAATGCAGCACACCAATCGCCAGAACATGTGAGCAAAAATACCTTTACGAACTCTTCCGAGCAAATGGATGCCCAAAGTCATTCATCAAACAGAGCAGGCGCCGAATCAATAGACGATGGCCAGTGCAACGACAACCCGAAGTCTGGAGAGCCATTCCCTACATAAAAGGGGTCTCCAAAGCAGTCTTATGACTGTTGCAACCTACTGGCGTAGGCATAGCCCATCGACCGCAGGCGTCAATACGCCGGCGGGAGATGCAACCTAAAGACAAACTGCCTCCTACAGAAACCTCTGCAGTTGTCTGCAAGATACTTTGCAACGAGGGAGACTGCAATTACGTTGGAGAAACAGGCTGCAAATTGCAGACCCGCCTCCAAGAGCACAAACGGGCAGCTGGGAGACTAGACCCGAAATTCCTTACTTGCAGCACACGTCGCAGAGATTGGCTATGACTTCGATCTCCAAGGAGAAACCATCGTAGGACGAGGAAACTCAAAAGCCGAAAGGCTGATGTTTGAGGCATGGTACTCAGATGCCAACTCTATCAACAGGCTTCTAGACCTCCCCACGGCCAACAAAGTCTTGCACTATTATGAGAGCGAAGGAAGAAACAAGACCAAACCGAACGAAGAAGATCCGACGACAAGCCAAGCAGAAAAGGAAACAGGGTAACCAGGACCCTCGAACGGGTGACAAGGGGCCACACTAATTGCTGTTAATGCCCCCCTGCTCCACCGACAGCTTATAAGCGTACACTAATGTAATTTCCCCCCGACTCCATTGATAGCTAATTGCCCCCCTCCCTAATCCCTTTTGATGGCTGTTTCTAACGCCCTGACAACATGATTATTTCTGATAGTTAATTGTCCTATGGCCATTACAATTACCCTTGCTTTGTTGCTTCTGCTGACCTCTGATGATGGGCTTATGCAAGAGTTCGCAAGCTGAGAGCAATAAATCAATTGTTACGGTGCTCGACTCGTCTTCTGCCTTATCCATGCAGATACATGGAACGCGAAACTTATCAGTGATTCGGGAACAGTTTTATAGCTCTATACATTTTTTCAGTGAACACAAAAACAGATGTAAATGCTAAAATTAAGGGATATTCCAGTTTTGCAGCTGTAAGTGGGGCACCTTACTTTGAAAAATGATTGGAGAGTATTGTTGTAGATTAGTAGTACCGATGAAAGCAAGGAGACCGGAGTGGAAGTTTCTGGCTTGATAGCCACTATAAGCCGGCTTTAAGCAACCTACTATTCTACCACACAAACCGTTGGGCGTCTGGTCCTAGAGGGCTCAACAGTGGCCCCCAAAGCAGGAACAGGACGACTATGTCCTGTAAGCCGATTGGCGAGCGTCCCGCTTCCATTAGTACCTGTGCTGTTTTTACGCAAATTACATTGCAGTCGTCGGCAGATGAAAATTGAGAAGGGCCTGGTGTCGACTCTATTGTTTTTAAACAATATACGACGGTTTTGGAAAGAGAAACACAGTAGATTACATATATGCTAAAAGGTTGGGGATTTGAGGTTTCAACTCACACTTGAGGTTGTTAATTTAGTTCAGTGGGTTGACTTGAGGGTCAAATGTTGTTTACTAGAATTTAAGTGCGTTCAGATCAGAACACTGGGAGAAAATAGAGGTGAAACTGGTCAAAGTCCAGCATAAGTTCATATCCGAAGAAGTTCCTACGTTATTAAACGCTACGGAAGAGAACTTCTCATGTGCACATGTTGCACTATAAAAGAACATACATGAAGAGCAAAAACGTTTCAATTAAAACTGTTAACCAAACAAAAACTCTTGGTTTGCTTCCATGAAATTGAGGTAAGTGTAATAATGAGATTGCGCATTAATTTTGGGAAAAGAAGAGAGAAATAAGTTTAATTAACTATATTTTGCAAATCTGCCAAGCTTTTTGCTGTAAAATTGAGTAATAATCTTTTAAAGTTGTTCTTTGCTACACTCCATATTAAATTTAGATTTTATATTTGAGGGTTTACAGGCAAGGAATGCGTCTGAGATCTTTATTGCTATTTGGCAACAAGATTAATTGTACAATCGATATGAAGTTGGAGACAGTAAACATAAAAACATTCGACAGAGTTTTCACGGGACATTGCAAAGCAGTTTCTGTAAAAAGTCTCCGTTGATATTATTACATTTGTTAACGTAGAACTGAAAAAATGTATGTGGATGGGATATATACTGCCAGGAGATGACTGCATAG
>JAYGXS010000001.1:90596223-90647397 GCA_036362985.1 Ligula intestinalis
CTACAATAACAAATGCAAAACTGAGATGTAATACTATCAATGGTGACTTTTAAAGAAACTGTTTCGCAATGTCCCGTGAAAACTCTGTCAAATGTTTTGTCAATCTGGTTGCCATATACCAATGAAGTTCTCAAACGCATTCCTTGCCTGTAACCCCTCAAGTATAAAGTATAAATTTAATATGGAGTATAGCAAAGAACAACTTTAAAAGATTATTACGCAATTTTATGGCACAAAACTTGGCAGATTTGCAAAATATAATTTGTTGACATTATTTCCCTCTTCTTTTTCCAAAATAAAAGCACCATCTTATTATAACACTTACCTCAATTTCATGGACACAAAACTCATGAATATTCGTTTATAGTGCAACATGCATTTATAATAAGTTCTTTTTTGCGGCGTTTAATAACATAGGAAATTCCTCGTATATCAACAAACGCTGGATGTGCCCATTTTAGCCTCTATTTTTGCCCAGTATTCTGATCTGAACGGAAATAAATTCTATGAAACAACATTTGGGCCTCAATTCAACCCATTGAACTAAATAAGCAACCGCAAGTGAACGTTAAATACTCCAATCCCTAATCTTTCATCGAATACAGTTCTGCGAGTCCTGCAAAAAAACGTTCAGGACAAAATTTAACTTGAAAGTTTATCGTATATCCAGACAGGTTATTTAAATCAACTGAGTGGATTTAATAATAAGATGAGATTTGGTTTGGAAACTGGAAATCTAGCAAAGTTAAAGAAATTGCATTTTTTTTCAAAAACAAGCAAAAGATAGAAGTTTCAAAGATGATATTTAGCTATTCTGTGAAGATTTTTTGCAAAAAATGCAGCAACAAAATGTCCTTATAGAATATTTCCTTTTATCGCACAGCTGGCCATGTGTGCAAACAGCGTTTCTATAGGTTACCGTGAAGACAGACTATAAAAGACCTTACTGAATGTATGTCATGCATACGTTCTCGTCAAGCGTATTTTAAAAAACGGATGCGACATCAAAATAATAAGTATTTCAAAAAATAGTCATATATGTGGCCTGTTTTTAACGCATCCGCACGCTTATTACGGATCTTTGAATAAATTTCCTTGAGCAAAAAATAATCCGTTATCAAGAGAAAGGTATCTTTGTTCATTTTTAGTCACCTTTAATCATTTTTCTTCTGAATGGTCGAGAATATGCGAGGCCCAGGTAACTGGATAGAAGAAGTTAAGTCGTTCTCTGGGACCAGGAGATAAATTGTCAAAAGTCCCCAATTTCATTGTGAGATAACCTTGTAAAATGTTCATATACGCATTATTTCGGCAGCGAACTATCCAATAAAAACACTTTTTAAAGAGGCAGCCTATTATGGAAACTTTTTTTATTAATATTAGGAAAAACAATATGTGTGGTATCTAGCAGACATGTTATATGCTCGAAAATTTGGTTTGCTGTTTTGAAGCATTTCCACTTTTGATCAACATGGCCATCTGCATAGGAAATAATATCCAAAAACTCGTTTTTTCGGTAATTGCTGTTTAGTTATATTGTAGTTTAAAGTGTTCGATGTTAACGTCCAACAATTGGGCAATAAGTCAACTTATCAATGAAAACACCCTAAACTAGTGAAATGAAGAGAGACTTTATTCCACGATATTCAATAACTTCTCATTACCAAATGTTCAAAATATGTTGACGGAAGGCCAGTTCTTTGTGTATGAAGAAAGTGGTTGCTTTAAGTTTAAAACATAACAAACTATTCAAATTCATTAATCAAATTTATAGTTATTTTTGACCTCTCCACAACCTGGGAATTATCGAGTAAATTTTATTATTCTTAACAAACAATTAATACTTCTGACATATCTTTTAAGAAATTAATATGCCGAATGCTGCTTATTATTATTAATAAGTTTTCGTTAATGCATTTTCACTGGTATGGAAAAAAATAATCAAACATTTAGAAATTTAGGAAAGCTTCTTGCAGGACTCGCAGAACTGTATGTAATCTACTGCATGTCAGTAATATTAAACAAGCGATACATAGTTTTAATGAGAGAATAGACACACCTTCTCATATTCATATTATAAAATCGTACTGTTACTTCCCTAACCCATGTTACCTTCGAATTTTCAGAAAGAAATCCCTGTTCCGCTACCTCTCTTAAAAAGTCTTACCGCAGCAGAGAAATGATCGGTCCTAGAAGAAGCCTTACAATTGTTAATAAATAAACTTCAGTTTTGGGTGTGCAGAAAGCGTTTCTACGCAAAAAGACCGAATAAGCGAATCAACAAAATTCCAGTAAGAGTAGAAGAAAAGTTGTTTTCAGTGAAGTTTGCTCTTATATGTCTTTCGAGAATAATTGTTTTGCCGTTTATATTCCCTGATAAACAGCAGTATTTTCATACAGATGCAAACCCTGCTTTTTCGTTCTTTCATTGCTTGAGATTCGTTTGCTAAAGATAAGCAGTTTGCAATTTGAGCTCCCTTATACTGAAACCACAGGAGTATAATTATTTATAAGCTCCTATATTGATAGGCTTGTCAGTGATGAATACATTGAATTATAATTTGAAAAAACTCTAAGTCTCAAATACCTTTAAGCATAGGAACCCACCAGAACACAGAGTAAAATACATTTTCGCCAAAGCTTTTAAATACTTTGATTGATAAATTCATATATAAGCATTACCTGCGAGGAAAAAGGGCAACTGGCGGAACAAGATAGGCGGGAGAAATAAAAATGGGCAGCATTTTGACTTTCGGCAAGTGATTGTCTCAATTTCCGTCATCACGTGATAGGTCAGATGCCATAAATAAGCTAAAAATAAATGTTTTTCTACTGTCCTGTCGAAAAATGCCACGAGTTCACAAGCTTCACTTATACTTAATATAATTTGCACCGTTTAGAAAGCGTTGCTTGACATTTGATTCTTTTCTGAAAACGGTACTTACACATAAGGGTAGCTTCACCATTTTCAGTGGAATCCAAATTATTAAGGCAGCAATAGTTTGTCATTATCCCACGCTTTTTAATAGCTGCTGCTTGGATATACGTCCGTTACGAAATCATTGCTCACGGAATTCTACACCTTGCCGGAAGAATAGACCCATACGCCGAATTTATCGTTTTAGCCATTTTATTTATGATACTGATAATTTAATGACCAATTTTACTCGGAGACCTGGAGATTTGAGAGAAGCTTGATGCTAGGCAGGTGAGTATATGTCTAGCTTATCATACTTAATAATGCATTTTGACCCACTCTCCAAGCACATACTGCATAAAAGACCCGACAGGCGTTTCGTCACTTCTGTATCGCTGCTCAGGATATCAGATCCTCGTTGGACTTTGAGCGAATTTAATTTCCCTTAGTTGATTGACACTGCCGATTTCTTCGAACTTCCTAAAACGTTGACACTGATTGGTAGATAAAGGCAAAATGGACACATAAGACACGATGTTCAGGTGCAAAAACATACTTTCTTAGCGTTGGATGACCATCCGAAACAGTATCGTTCTCACTAGCAAAGCAAGCGAATATAAAAATAAGCCTGTTATTTAATGAATCGGTATAAAATATTTCTTTGGCTACGCAAACGCAAAAACTGTATGCATTCGGAGATAAGAGATTGATTATTTGGCCGACTTCCGATGCCCAATACCTTTAACGGGTGTTGGGGGAAAATAACTGGCCATGAAACTTCGTCAGTTGGACTGAAATTTATGCTGTCCGATAAAGCCTGTAATAGACTTAACCTGGGTGCAGTACAAAAGAGCTTCTCAGCGTGAACGAAATTTAGTTGACAGGCAAAGGATCTAGTCATGCTTACCGGTTCAATAAAGCCAAAATCCTCGGAGGAGTAGGTAAAATCGTGACTCATGAACTGATTGAATTTTCCTTCCCCTCACCCTAGCTGGGTATCAACATCCGGTATTCAGTACTAGCATTAAGAATGCGCAGCATGTAACGTGACACTGATTGAATTATAGAACTAGATACTGTTCGTTGAAGGTATCGTCACAACACCTAATAAAATCGAAATAATAAGGGCACAGATGAGGGTGACCAAGCCCATAGTGCAAATTGACTAGACTTAAACAGTACGCGCAAGAATTCGTGCAAATTGCCAACATAGGCGACAAACTGATACTGCTTTGCTGATCGGCATTGAATAAAGTTGTTATATTTATTATCATGTAGTCTATTCTGAAGCTATTTCAGTCATGTTGGGATGCGGGCTTTTTAACGGGCCTCGTTCTGAACACTTACAAACCGCATCTACTATTAAAGGTATCAACTTAAATAGTATGTGTTTTTATCAATGCTTTTGACTGCATTAATAAATTTAAATATATTTTAGGGAAAACGTAAACGAAAAATTAATAATTTTACTCGTTTGGTAGCAAAGTACGCCTTCTTTAAATTTAACACTTAAAGAAAGGGCATATTTCGGTTTTAGGAAAATGTCTTACTATGTGCTTTTTTGCAATTTTGAGGTGTTCATTCATAATATATGGTATCCATCGATTTATTGATGCTTATTGAAATGATAAAGCATGTTCCACCTATATTGAAACATTTTATGAGAGCCGTGTGATTTCATCCTCAAACTGTACGCAAAAACGTACTTGTCGTTAAAAACGATGCACATAGTGCGCAGTTTGTAGATCTTTAGTTCTAGTGTAGCAGTCAGTAGGTTTCAAAATTATTCGCCAATTTAGAAACCCCTTTTAAAACCGCAAGATACTCTTTCTTAAAGTATAAAATTTTAAGAAGGCCTGATTTGCTACAAAAACGGGTACAAGAAACAATTTTTTTTTTCCATAAAGTATACTTGAAGTTATGAAGGCAGGCAAAATCAATGATAAACACGCAAACTATTTGAGAAGTTACTTTTTAAAGTACAAATGTTCTGTTAGTGCTCAGAACGAAGCTCGCTAAAAATCCCGGATTCTATCATGTTTGAAATATTTGCAGAATAAACTTCGCGATAATCCGCATCGCAAACTGAGTCAAGCCGATTAGTGAAAGAGTATCAATTTTTTGCATATGTCGGCATGTGGCACGAATTCTGGCGCGTATTGTAGGTCGAAACACCAATCAAATATTTTTTTAGGTTCGTTGATGATTACTTGTACCCTATAAACATTGCACCCAAGCGCGGTTTAAATCCTCTGGGTACACCAGAATATGTTCGATCTTGAATCCGAAACGTCGAGCATCTAGCGTTTTGTTTCGTAGGTGAAGGTTCCCTCTCATTAGAGAAATCTCAACATCGTAAATTGGACTTTGAATGAGATCTGAAAATGCTTTTCGAAAAAGACACTTGAAATTTATTCGAACAGCAATCACAATAAATAAAGAGGCGGTAAAGGGGAACAGACCATCCACATTTTAAAAATTTATTTATAAATATGTCAGTTTTGATTTTCTGGCCTATGGCTGCATCCCTATAAAACGTTTCCAAAGCTATTGTAAAAGCCGATGTGTTATATATTAATCACTTTCGGTATCAGTATGGATCTCAAAGGACTACGTTAAAGGAGCGATAGGTGAAACGAATAACAATTCCGAACAAAACCGTCAACAAATTAGGATTTAAATCTTGCATTTAGTTCTGCCTCCTCGAATAAAACCAGGTTAGTTGGCGTTCATGGCACCCCTCGCGGGGCACTTCTCTTTAACAGCTGCCAATTTTCAAGATCAGTTCAAAATGCCTCAAATAGAAAGTGCTAGCTTGTATGCACTCATTAAGATATTTCTGGAAAAGAAATAGTTGTTAGTGGTATTGTCAAAAAGCTAGTGCTGACAATAGAGCCCGCGGCGTAAGTGCAGCAGATCGGCCGAACAATTCAGACTTCATTAATATCATATGTCGATCAAAACACCGTTTTATCAGTCGAAAAAGTCGACTATGGTGCATGTCATGCGGGTATGCCCTCGCACTGGGCCGCTCATATCCCTCCCAGTTTGAATCAAGCCATCCACTTGAATAATTTCGATATCGACAAGTATACAAACGTTGGTGCAACTGACTTTACGCTTGCTTTCTGTATAAAACCCAGGTAAAAGACCTATTTATCGTATGAACCTTCGCAGTATGATAGAAGCAACAGAAAACACATTTAGGGAGCACATGTGGAGAAGATTCCCACAGTCTCAGATTTTATACAGTTCCTGTACTGGTAGTAATGAAGGTCGCTTCTGAGCACCTAAGTCCGAAGGTAATCAACAAACTAATACCTGAAAATCAAAAGGTATTTCAGTGAACACAAGTTAAAAATTGTTGAATTGAATGCCTTCCTTTTCTTCCCCTGGCATTGGGAACATTCGAGTCTGAACTTGTTTATAATTTCTAGAGCAAATCTAGTCAGGAAGAACCATTAAGACGTTCTATCGGTCCAGAATGACTCAGTGTTTCGGTTCATTAACCTCGTAAAAAGGTCGTAAACGGTGAGAACTGACTGATATCTTTCAAATTTAGGTGTGCGGAAAGGCTCTCAAGAAACTGGGCTAACAAAAAGTTTAATAGGGCAGAACATTTAAGAACGTCTGAATCACATGCATGTGAACTCTGAGACGGATAAAAAATAGAGAAGGTTTGTGTCTTAAACTATCAATTCTTCAATGTAACACTTATCCTCCTGGTGAATATCATTTGAATAAGTTAAATTTGTATCGTACAGTATTCATCTAGACGTCCTACAATAAATATAGGCCCCCTTGCTGAATTGAAAATTTAGGCATCCGCGGGTATTCTAGCCTGCATTCGAGGTAACATCGCGAAACCGCCCAGCGTGACGTTGAATATTGTTGATAATAGCCTATCGACCGTCCACCAATGCCGATTTTTTGCTTTTTAAAAGTTGCTGGCCATTGACGAATGAGAGCGCGTCCAAATGCTGACGTTTTCTGTCTGCAATCAAAGTATTGCGGACAAACACAATCGTTTATATATATATCCATTTCAATCATCGTTGTTCTTGATAATCTCCCCTAATACGCCTGATAAAAATGTTCACAGGTTCATACGTGCTGGCTAAATCATCTTTCCTATTTTTTCAACGAAGATGTTCTGCTCACCTCCTTCCACGTCGTGTTACAACGACGATGCACAGACTTGAAATCATTGTGGGAGACTTTTATTTGCCTGACGTTTCGACATGCGTCGCGTTTTCTCCATCAGAGACATGAGCAGAAAAACGGTTGCAGAATGGGGTGATACATGCACAGGAAATTGCAGTATTTACAGGATAAGTCATCGTTACACTCATATTGCAGTAAACGATAATTTTTTTCTTGTGCTTTGATCGCTTGATGATCGGTATGCAGGCCGGGGTCTGCTGAACTTAGATCACACTTGGGGATGCTCGACCATCTGGTTCCTCGGCGTTGGATGATGCCTTTGGCCTCTGAGTTCCCCAAGTGGCGACATGCTTTAACCAAAATGAGCGTCAGCATCGAATAGGGCTCTAGCAGGTTTTTGCACTTGTTTACTGATTATGGGCCCGTAAATTTTGACAGCTTCTGTTGGCAACGGCAGAAGCAGCCGCCATCAGGCTACGCCGGCCGGTCCTGTGCGCCCGAATGAATGTCGTCACAGCAACGCAGTTACCATATTCAACATCCACCAATCCAACAGCTAGCAGGTTATCACCTCGGCCGACTACCAGTTTTTCCTAATTCTGATCAAATTTTGACCCCTATTTCCCCCTTTACGCCTGCCCGCAGTTTGGTTCATAGTATCAGTCGTACCAGTCATAAAACGACGGCTATATGAAGATCAATTTTCGGCATCAATCTGGTATTGGCCATCCCGATAAATTAGGTCCTAGTGTATGACATTATAGCGACCTCTTATTCTTAGCCATGCTTTGCTCACATGCCTGTGGGGCATGACTTGAGTGTCTATCTTTCATGCCTACCAGTCCGCGTGCGCTAGACGGTCAACTCTCCGATCAATGTCACGGACATGTCTGGCCAAATGGCCAACCACTTCTCAATGCCAAATCATAAAGGGACCTTAAAGGTGGCGATTGCTTATTCTCAGACTCCTGTAAGAGACGACCTACTGCCTGATGCAGACCTCAAGACCCTGCGACGACACTGACCGGAATGTGACTCTGGACTCCGGCCCACTCATGGCTGGAGCGCACTCGTCTGGCAGTCACTTACTCATTTCTTATATTCTACTCATTCAACACTTCATTAAGTTTTTCATAACACTCTGGCCTTCCACACTTTATTTTATCAACTAGTTTAGAACCGTTGGGATACTTTTTATCGTCTACTATCTGGCCGGACCATATCGTATCCCACAACATGCAGCTAAGCCTTCCCTCCCCAATTGTTAAGCAAACTATTGATGTCAACAGGCATTCAACGTTTCGTGTCGGCGACATAGCGCGTGCTTTCTGTAGAATTTTCGGGCAACCAATAAACCAACTAACGTGTTTTACAAAAAGAGAAGCCTCGAGCTGTGCATAATTTCTTTACTGGAACTAATTCAAATTACGTCTGACGTCTCAAATTCGAAGAAACTCAGCAAGCTTATGGCTAATGATCGAAAGATGTCTCGACAGTCACAAGCAAACAGTCGTTACATCTACAGTTTCCTACCCCACCCTCAATATTGCAAGGCACCCAGTCTCATCTGGTATATAGGTTCCAGGGCACCTCTACTCATAGAGACCCATCAAGAGACCTGACGTTTCGGGAATGACGCACTGAACCTGCTTCCACCCACTTCTTTCACGATAAGGTTAAGGACCGAGAGAACAGGCTGATGGTATTCAGAATTCAGCTTGAAGAGGGCTTCTAAGAAAGGCATGTTAATAAAAGTTCAAGAGGGCACGCCTAACCAACTTAACTTAATCTTATGCATGTGAACTTACCGTGACACACCTGACAGAAGTAGGAGAGAACTTAAACGAAAATTAACCTAATAAACTACACCGAAATAAAACCAGAAAAAACGTAATAAGACTTAAAGCAACCACAAAGCAAGAGGCTAGGGGTTTCTAAGGTGGTATACCAATTTTATTTTTACCGTGCTTTATCTGGATGAATTAACCCTTATGTTGAGCAAATTTTTACTCTGATAAAAGAGATGCCAGTGAAGTCTGGTAGTCAGCAACCTTCGTAGAAGCCTGTTATCCAAAGGTAAAGCACGACCCCTGTTCAATAATCCTGATGAGGTAAAGGCATTCCCCAGCCCTTACTTCCTATACGTTATGACCCCACTTGAAACAAGGCCCAATGTTGACGTACTGGAATCGGTGCTAGAAGACCGCGCTTGGCAGATGCCAATGCGGAATATTGATAGGCAGTAGTTTATTAGAATTTTTTCGCCGACAATGTATTCCTTAAGGACATGATTTAGCGACCTCTTTAGCAAATATCGATTAATGGATGATCTTATGTGTCCATGAGTCAAAAAAGCTGTTGATAAAACCCATGTGCGTCAGAGTGACGAGAAATGCCTGTTAAAAGACGTGAATTCAAATTTTTGCCAGATCTTGCAGTTTGGTTTTTCAGTCGGGTGTATACGTTCATAGTTCTAACAATTGTTTGATTGATACCGCTGAGATTAATTTCGACTTTCAGATATGAACTTGCCGAGTGCGTGCGAACGTGGGATATCAGATGCATTTTTTTATTTTATAGGGTGGATAATTCATGCATACTGTTTTCAATAGGATCTTCAAAGGCATTGCCTACTTCCCTAAATATACTGAACTATACTTAACTATATCAGGCAACCGAACTATGTAAATTCATTGATTGGTTAACTTCGTGACGTCATGGCATATAAATAAGCCCTGCATGCGTTTCCCGAGTGTGCTTTTGGTTGCTTCTATCATACTGCAACTTTTTAAAGGATAACTTTTTATTCGTTATCCGAGTTTGATACAGGAAGTTGATGCTACGTCAGTGACGCCGAACATTTGGGAAATGTCATTGTCGAAAATATTCAACTTAAGTGCTTTTCGGGGCCAAATCTCTGTGTCATTCGCTTGGCCTAACTTTTCCGAATATCCAAACCTAGATTTTTTTCCAAAATATGATGTTCATGTGGCCTAAATTGAATGGCTTTGGGTAATGCACCTTCTGAGGAACCATGGGAACAAATTTCAATTCTTACAAGCATAGGTCATTTTTATCAAAAATAAATCAACCTGGCATCCAACCTGTGGCACTGTCTGCCTCAACAACTGTTTGGAAGGAACTTAAACAACTTCTTCAAGGGCTTTAGACCATGGAAATTGTGTTTCCATTTTTCTGTCCATGCTATGCATCCATGGATAAGAGAACTACCTATTCACACTGAGACGGATCTTTGAATCCCACCAAAACTACCAATGACCGTCTGCTTTATTGGCTTTAACACTGCGTTCGATTCCGTCTATTGTGAAATCCTATGGTGGTACATGTCAATGGATGGTGCACCACCACAAATACACATCATGATCAAGGCATACTACTGCTCCACCACTGCGCGGGTTTTAGTTCACAACAAACTCTCAGAACCCTTCACTGCTCGGTCCGGCGTTCCAAAAGTGGCCTCCCTTCGCCCATCCTCTTTAATTACGCCATTGGCTGCGCTCTCGGGAAGGCCCTACAAAAAAGTGACGGTATTCAGCTTGCACCCGGACGCCGGTTATCTAATCTCGATGATATCGCTTAACTAGCTGCAAGTTTTGGCAATCTACAGTCTATGGTGCCATGCATGAAGGAGGTCGCGGAATCGGTCGGTTTTTCCATAAAGCCTGGGAACACCAAAGTGTTTTTATGCTGAATGCTTGCCCAATAGAAGGCACCTCTCGAGATAAGTGGCTGTAAAATTGAAGAAATGGAAAGTTTTAAATAACTTGCAGCGAAGTTGCTGCCGAATGGGCAGACTAAGGATGACCCGGTTGCCCGAATTGACGCAGCCCGACGTGTTTTCTCCAGTCTTTGAAATGGCCATTGACCCGACGCTGTATTTCTATTAGCACTAAGCTCCGCGTTTACCGTGCATCTGTGTGGTCTGTTGTTCTTTACAGCTGTGAATGCTGGGCTATGCGCGTGGAAACATAACCAAAACTGGAGCTATTTGATCATTGTTTGTTGACGGCCGTCCTTCGAATGAAGTAGACCGACTTCGGCTCAGAGGAGAATGTCTGCGCTCGCTGCGACAACATCGCAAGGATAGTTCAGGCAATCGAAGAAGGCCGACTAAGATGATTTAGACACGTTCTTCCTCGTAAATCCCATGAGCTCAGTTTGGCTGCCTTGACCCGAAACTTTTACCTAATTTGAAACGTCGCTGTGGAGTGAGCTCAAACCCTGGTTCGAATCACTGCATCAGGGCATGGAAGTGGTTTTTAGACCTTCGGCATTCGGTCTCCGGCGCTAGCGCTACCCAAGAGAATGGATTAAACTGTCCAAGTTTGCTGCCACGGGTCGTCACGCATGGATAATTACCGTCCAGGGAGGCACCGAAGCCGGCTAGATCAGCCGCGATCGCAGCCGCAACGAGAACAAGAGCATGCTTACTTGGTAGTAATTGCCTTTGCTGCCGCTTTCTAAAGTAGAAACGTGTCTACCTTAGAACGCAAGTTCTTGGATTACAGATGCAAATTTGTTTTGTCAGTGATACCTTTCCCACTGTCTGGTTAGGTCTTTAAGTTTGATGTTCACATAGCCGCCGTAGACCTACGGATGCGGACAATTTATATGGTTTTAGCAATATGCCTGAAAATCAAAGCATGCGTGTAGCTAAATGAGGCGATGAAATTGTAAGAATGCGAATGGTGTCTGCGCCCATATTACCTTATTCACATTAATGAACGCAGTTTAAATAAATACTAAATGTCTGCCTCGGAAAAGGTTTTCAGATCTCAGTGGAAGCTCCATTAACGATATATATAGGAAAGGAAAAATTCACCTCTGAGGCAAAAAGTCAGCTTGTCTACGTTTCGGATTCAAATTGAACACATTCTAACGTACTGACAGAACTGGCAACGCACTTGGGGACAGTGGTAATAGGATGCAGGTACCCATCACCACACCTATAAAACTTACTTAATCAGGCTTTCAAACTATAGGTTCAGACATTGTATTATACTGCATTAATCGCCCTAATTTGTGTCCTATATTCAGATTTTATCACCTGTCGTAACGATACACTTGATGACTACTTTAAAATGGATTCACTATTTCTGTCCTTCAGTCGGTGTTCAGTTTCCTGATAAGCAGCATTACAGTCAAAACTGAATCGTAGCTGTTATTAATAAATTTCGGTTAGGTGACTGGCTTTTAAATCAGTTCACGAGTCATAAGTTTAGCACTTCAGCAATGAATTTCAAATTTTTGAGCGGCTGCTGTATCTGTTAGCTAAATTTCGTTTGTTCAGAGAAAATCTTTGTAGTTTATGCATGGCGAGTTTGAAAACATGTTGTATCAAACAGTCTATCATTTGGTGAGACTTGCCCGAAATATATGAAGTGAGCAGTGAGAATATAATATTATATGCTTGATGTTTTAAATAAAATGCTCAAACCCATCCTACGAAATAGCATAAGACAAGAGTAGTCTGTACGCAGGGAGTTGCAATAGTAATTGGACGAATAGTTAGGCTACTGAATACGAACGACAATAAATATCTTCCTATTCCTTGAGGATGGTTCTCCTGGGCAGATAGCATTTCCAGCAATGACAAAGGATACTAAAATGACAATTTCTGAATTATTAGAAGTCATCGTACGCAACTCCAAGTGGCGCATTGCGTTAGGTTCGATGAGTGAACGCTAGCCAACCAGTGTAAATTCCTCCCAATCTTAACAAGCAAGACAATACGCATTTGACACTATTGTAAGAGCATTATAGTTCTAATCGAAATTTCGCGGGTCCAACCCTCGGGTGGTGCATCATTAAGTGTTGGTAATTATTGGCTGACAACTCACATAAGATGTACTAAGGGAGCCTTGTAGGCACAAATATGGTTGGAAAGAATATTTATGCTTACGTCTGTCGGCTATGCATTTAATACATACGGGAAAGGCACGCGGTAAGGTTACGTTAAAACCCCATACTTTTGGATAACGCAACAAGTATTAAATGGAGTTAAATGGATGGGACATATCAGAGGAGCGGAAGAATAATTAAAAAATAGAACGTAAAAAATGGAAATTAATACGAATAATTATTAAAATAACCAAACATTTGCGCGCTACAGTTAAAAAGAAGAAATCCAACTTATAAAAATGAAAGCCAAATAGCGCCTAATTAAGATGAAATCGTCGACTCTCTGTCAGCGTTAGAACAGGGCTATATTTTTGTCGCAATGTTTCAAAATTTGGAATAGCTTTTAAGCCAACAACCACCCGCGTGTCTCCAAAAAAGGAAAAAAATAAAATGAAACTAAGCTATTTCAAAATAAACTAAACGAAAAACCATAGTAAACAAAAAATGAAACCAAAGCTAAGACCATAATTTGGCAAGGCATGCCTACTGCTACGAGGTAAGTTAACATTTGTGCGAGAAATGATGTGCTGTGGACCCTAAATGTAATTGACACCAGACGCACAGTCAGAGCCACTGTGATATTTTAATGAGCATAGATGCAGACAACACAAAAACCCAATACAGCTAGATGGCCGACTGACTAGTATTGACCATATAAAAGGCCACTTGATACCGGCTTTTGTGAAGTTACAGCAAACGCAAAATAAAATGCGTGTGATAGTGTTAATTCCCAACGGGACAAATGTGCATATACTTATGGCATGGTCTTCATCGGAAGAATAGGTGTCATAAAGCAGACTTAATTCTTCCAGTTACAGCATGTCTCCTATAATTTTCTCGTGCGCCTCATGGATGTTTCACACGCATATGGCTCATATGCTCTGCCTAATTACGCACACCATCTGCGCTCGCGATTAACGACATTTTGACGAGGGTAATTGATTGAAATAGCTCAAGTATCTTCACTGAGTCATTCTGCCCCTGCAGAGCGTTTTAATGGGATTTCGTGGCTAGCGGTACCTTAGAAATTGTATACTGCCGAAGACTCGAGGTGAGGGGAATGAGAGAGGAGTAAGAAGATTTAGCAACCCCTGATTGAAACTGCTGAGATTTCTTTAAATCTTCAGGTAGTAGTTTGCTGAGGTTAAAAGTTTACCTTACTGCCAGGACCAGAACTATGTAACTTCCGAGGGTTGGTTAACTACATGACGTCATGGCCTAGAAATATGCCCTGCATTTCATCCCTGAGTGTTATCTCAGTTGTTTCTATCATACTGAAATCTTTTATAAAATGACTGTTTATGGGTTATCCGAGTTTTTACGCTAAGCAAACATTAGGTTGCTATCAGCGAACATTTTGGATCTGTCAACGTCGAAAATATTCAACTAATGTGCTTGCCCTAAAATAGAGGGCGAATATCAGTGCCGAGAGTTTACTCGTGTGTCATACAGCGTTTTGTGTGAAACAAAGGAAATTTTGATCCAAAAATGATATTTATGTAGCCTGCATTGTACGGCCGACCTGCCGAATTCACGTCACGTGGACTACCTTCTGAACTAAGGTGCTGCAAATGCAGCTCTTGACAACACTAATATCCACTCGTTTTTTCCCGGTCATATCTGAGTGGATGGTATATAAAATAACTTTTTTGTGTTGAATATGTGAGAACTTAATTTAGAAATCAGTAGCCGTCAGACAGAAATGCATCATGAGCATTACCAAGAGCGCCAACTAAATTGTTGTGGTTCGAGAAGGCAGTTTAAAAATGCAAGATTCAATGGCGGGTGCAACAATAGTTGTAATCCTGATTCAAACTGGCCACACATGTCGTTCTTTTAGTGCAGTCTTTTCGGAGCAAGCGTGATACCGAAGGTGATTAATTTTTAACTCGTCGGTTCTTTAAATGGACGGGAAACGTTTTCAGTTATTCACCAAAAACACAAAAGAGATGTGTTTCTATCTCAAGACAGAAAATTGTAAAAAGCAGATGGTGTTTGCACACACGTTATCTGATACCATTTTGCGAATGCAGTTTAGATAAATTTTAAATGTCTGTCTCGAAAAGCGTATTCAGCTATCATTCAAAGCCACACTTACGAGATATGCATTTCACTGAGGAGAGGAGATTTTCTCCTCTGAAACGAATTGTCAGATAGTAGATGATTCAGATTCAGTTTTTAAAAATTCTGATCTACAGCGATGGTGACAACTGCACTTGGGAGCAGTGCTTATAGGGTACAAATACTTATCATCTCACCTAAAAAATTAACAAAGTGGGGTTTCAATTTATAAGTTTGGACACTGTGAGAATGGTGAGGTTGTCCTTATCTGTGTCCTTCATTTTGCTGATTTTACCAGGTGTCGAAACGATAGGCTTGAGGAAAATTTGGAATGTGAATAAAATATCGATCTTTCTGTTGGTGTTGAGTAGCATGTTGCGGAGGATACATAATAGTTCTGAATTCCGGTTGTTTTTGATGAACTATGGCTGGGTAAATAATAATTCAATCAGGTCGTAGGTATCAACATTACCACTCATTCCGAGGATTTCGAAAAGATGACCAGATCTTGCATAATATAACTATAGTTTGTTGGCTCAGAGAAGAGCCCTTAATTTACTTTTTTGAAATCTTACAACAAGCCATCAGGAATAGTCAATGCTAACTACTCAAATGCCCTAATTTGGTATTCACCAGAAGGCAGGACAAAGTTGATGAGCTGTCATGTCTACCTTATCTCGAGATAAACGTTTCCACATCATTCTTTTATGGGAATGCTTGGTCGTTTCATGGCTTCCAGACCCCTGGGAGTCGGAATAAATATTTTGCAAGTGCTACACTCACACCTATTGGTTAGGATTGCATGTTTGCTGGTAAGATAATTAGGCACTGGCTATAGTTAAAAGAATTATTATATATGCTCATCATAAACCTCTTTCCGGGTGCATGAATGATGTAGTCAAACAGACTTCAGTGGTTAATCAAGCCTAAAAATTGCGGTAATATTTTGGAGGCTATGAAAAAACATGCCTACTGGCAGAACACATACCTCCATAATTACACATGAAGCTCAACATTCTCAAGTGAAAGGACTTTTTTCAGAAAAAGATGGAATTTCGAACTGGATTTTCTTAACTGCGTCACAAAGAATTGGAAATCATCCTACAGTTTCATTTGACAGAGCAGCTGACATAAAAATATAATGATGATAACAATATTTGGCGTATAATCCATCATGAAATTGGGCAAGTGCGCTTTTAGGCAGTCCGTAATCGATGTTAAAATGAACGGCTTTTGCCAGCTTACGCTAGCACTTGTAATTTTTTATCAATCGAACGAACCAGATGTTCAAGCTGAATTGTTTGCCACCTGAATGATATGTTATTATAAGAGGTGGACTGCCATCTTCTACCTGGGGACTTCATCGAGTTTGCAATTATAAGTAATCTGCGAGACCATCCACTCAAACTATGTTTGATTGAAGTCAAGCTAGACACACATAATTTCTCCTACACAGTGGTTGAAGCTTGAAATACTTCGATGTTGTAATACGGAATCTGTAGAAGCTATTGATAGGAAGGTTGATCACGACTGCCACAAACACCAAAGTGCCACCTGACCATTGTCGTCCTAATCTCTTGATTAATCGCACAGTACTACTCATAATTTTAAACTAACGCTTGCTTGAAGGAATATAAATAGCTGAACCTTGGCAACTATCCGTATAGACTTCTTCGCCTGTAGACCATAAAACATACTTCATATCCCGTACCATACGGGAAATACCACATTACGAGCATTTGTTAATGCATGTATAGTCCAGAACTGCTAATGCAAGAAATAGATCGTCTATGTGAACAGTTTTTTAAGATTTCCTTCGTACTTCTTCCGTATCAAACTTTACCATTATTTTGCCATTTGTTTTAGAAGTTCACACCCACTTCCCCCTCGAATGGATTAAACCGAACTTTTTCTATTGAAAAAATAACATTGGAAGATACCATTACGTTGTTGGTCCGGAGTTTTACTTGGAAAACTAGTCTGACGGTTGCCTCGAGTAAAAAATCTAAACGAATAAGTACCAAACTGGGACATAAGGCCACTAGTCATGCAGTTAAATGCTGTCGTGCCTTTAAATAATACACTAGACCGGAGATAGGCAGTTAATGTGGGCATTCGAGGTTATCTAATCAGATGAGGACCATGTCTGGAGTCTTTTGTTTGAATGCCTTAAGCCGATTGCTCCATTACTTCCTCATCCTTATTCTCCTCTTCATCGTCAACATCACCGATACCAATAGCAACACCATAAGTATTTTTCGGACTTTCCCCCAAATTCAATTTCTGACTGACCATTATGCGGCAGAAATGGCGAAGAGAAACTGACTATACTCCACAAGGCTTTGCGCAGAATCTCAAGAAATTAATGGAATGAGTCAGTCATAGTTAAGTTTCGAGTAAGGACTCAGTGTTACCGAAGCGCTTTTATCATCATTACAATTAAAGTTAGGATTGCGGTAGTGTTTATGTTAGAGCGCGAGGCTGTCTTAACGTGTTAAACTTTTGTAAAAGTCAGTCTGCATTGCGGAGAAGGCGTTCGTATTGTCATACTCCACTGGCAGGGCATACAATTAATCGTAACCGAAAACATACTTCGTTTGTGACGTTTCGATTATTCACATTCTGTTCTAATACAGCTTTGACATCCACCTCGTCTGTGGCTACGGTCAGAAGGTATATAAAGGTTTTTGTTTTCCCCTTGTGCAGCATTTGAAATATCGGATTCTCTAGGATCAAGAGATGAGACCGAAATACCCGTCACAACAAATCGAAACCTCTAGAATACTTTTCACCTTTTTGTAACTGTTCACTAGCAACGTTCTTTTAACTATACATCACATACTTGTGCACTTTAATCATTATTTCCCTAGTAAGAATGTAAAGTAGGCGGGCACAACAGGATTTATTTGTACAAACAAATTGCAGGAGGGTTTTTTAACTGCTGCCTGTCTTGCATGAAGGTAAAAACAAATGGGGTTTTACTTTTCACAAAATCAATATATAAGAGCAAGGTCATTTTTCAAAGCTGCAAATAGTCAATACAGTAGTCGCCGGTTATTAAAACAACGGTTAATAGGCTCAGCCGCGTATTAAACCCAAATCAGCTTGGGAGATAATTTTACATAGCAAAATCCGCCGACTAATAAGTCCAGTCGCCGGTTAAAAAGCCCAGTTTGCCAACAGGAAAGAGTGAGATTCTCACCTATCTGCGTACGCAACGCGGTCTACAGGCATCAGATTTCACAAAATTCGGCGATTTCTGGTGCCTGGAGAAGAACATCAAAGAGCACTTGCGAGTGAAGTTTCCTCCAAAACAACTGACACTAGACCGCTTTTTTAAACGTGTCGGAATTCATCTTTTTGCTTTTGTTATTATGTAAAATACAGACAAACAGCATTCTTTTATTCAACATAATCAAGCTCTACACGTTATACGGTACGTATGTAATGTATAGTGCCTATCCAGCGTTTGCTAATCAGGAACTAGGACTCTTCGGTTATTGCGCCCGCCGCTTATTAAGCCCAATTTGATCTGGGCCCTAGGTGGGCTTAATTGCCAGCGACTACTGTGGTAATGTTGCCTTTAATCCTGGCACTGTTCACCGCGTTGGATAGTGGTTTTTTTGATATATTGTTTCTGTGCAAATTAACACTGCCATGTTCTCCATTTGTTATGCAATTCATTCGAAGTCAGAAAGCAGTTGAAAATCTGTCCTGAAACTTGTTTGTACAAATAAATCCTACTGTGTACGCTTGCTTTTAAATATTTGAGCATTCAAAACACTCCCAGGGGATGGACCGATTGCGCTAAACGTCTATGATTAAAGACGAAACATCGGCAGCTAGGAAGAAATACTACGATTCAAACTGCAGAGCCTTTGCCTGCATTTTTAAAGAAACTTCACATGTATGGAAAATGTTCAAGGCCTTCTATTCTATTTATGAATTTAAAGATAGGACAGCGGAATCAGAAAAAAACTGCCATAAACAAGTCCTAAAAATACAAAGCTTAGCCATAAAATCAACTTTGCTGCCCAAATAAGAGAGACGATGTAGTCAGCATGAAGATGATTACGAATTCTACTAAATCGAGCATTTTCATTAGGCTGCTAGAAGGAACTTCTAGAGACATGGATGATTGGAAGGGTTAGATAGCCATAACTTAATAACTTAATACCAGGAGCAGGACAGGAAATGTCCTAATTGGTCATTGAACATGGATTTATGCAAAACACAAATTATTCACACACTGACAATATTCAAATCCTTTGCGGTCGGTCTTCAGGGATCGACCTCGACTCTGGGGCGGAACACATGAGGTCGTCTAAATATTTGAAGCTAACTCAAACCTTATACACAGATTACAATTTAATACAATACTATCAACTCTGAAAGCTAAGACACCGCTTCCCAGGTGCAAATGTGAAGATGGCAAAAACAGCAGCATTTATTGGATCCATGCATTTTCGGGAGAGCTCTTCAGCTGCTAGCTCCCATTGGCTAATGTGAGTAACGAACGAGAGCAACAGAGTAAAAGGAACAAGTGAATCAGCTTAACTTCCTCGGCGTTCACTTGTCGAGACAGAACGATGGCTCAATTACAAGAACGGTCTCCCATAAGAATATTTGCAGAGGTCAGCACTTGCATTATCTGCATTTTGTTCCCATTAAATGGAAACGCATCTTGGTATCCACTCTTTTCCAGAGCACTAGAAAAATATGTTCTATGAGCACATTGGATGGAGAATTACCCAGTCTTAAAGATATCTGACCAAAGTGGGGATATCCAGCTCAGTTTAATGATCAGTATAGAAAATGCCCACGACCTATAATGACAAAAAAGTTAGCTCCTAAAAAGCTGTTTCCATATCCTTGCCCTTTAAGGGCGATAACATCTTAAATACCATCAAAACAAGCCTACTGAACGTCGCTGAAAGAACATGCTATGATTCTGAACTCATATTTTGCAAACCAACTAAGTCCTTACCACTTCCTTATGCGAAGGATGCCTTACCATTTCGCGCCACTTCCAATTGTGTTTATGAATTTACATGCACTTGAGGATGCACATACATAGGGCGAGAGCAAAGGCAATTGGCAGTCAGAGCAAAGGAGCACTTGCGTAGTTGGCTATTCGAACACGAAAGAAGAACGCATTGGTCTTCCATGACAGTACACTTGCTAGATACCTGCCATTCTGTGAACCCTAAAACTTCTTTCCGAGTACTTGTTCGGATACAAACAACTCGTACCTTGCGCTACCTGGAGGCAGCCTATATGCGGCAGTCAAAGCCTGACCCATGTTAAGAGTGAGAACATATGGTGAACCTAGCTTTCTCTTGGTAACATTCAGCTCCCTGTGTGACACATCACCTGCTCACCTTTTTGCCATAACGCATTTTTTCTTTGTTTTTCTTTCCACGTTATTTTAACTCTCTTTCTTCACTAATTAGCCTTCATGTCCATGTACTATGATCTCTTTGACCTTTTGGTATGATCTTAATTTTTATTTTCTCATTTGCTGTTTTGCCATATTAAAACCCTGAAAATATTCCTTTAATTTATATACCCCACTGGGCTGCAAGTCATTAAAATTCCATGCGAATATTCAGTCTTGTTTCTGAGAACAAAAGCCCGCATAAATTGTCTAAAATAAATACCGTTCACCCCAGAAATCACATTCAGATGAATACTCACCTGGCCGCAGAGAACGCCTCCCCATCTTATATATATTTATTATTAGTTGTCGTACTCTGGTAACGATAAATGTTTATTGTGAAACTTTTCGAGTTTTGTGCCTAAAGTCGGCGCTAGGAAAATGAGAGACGTACCAAAACAGTTTACTTAAACTGATGGCTTACGCAAGATTCTATGGTTAGCCAGTAGATAAAGCGACAGTCATCACTTGTGATTTAGTCATGTGGCAATTAGTAGCTGTTTATACTTTCATTCGACATTAAGAGATTTGAAATTGGAAGTTATATCCATATGCCTGTTTATGTGCATCTCGTGTGAGTGCATTGCTTCCAGGAATTTGCAGCCCTTCCTATGTCGGCAGATGACAACGATTTACGTTTTATCCCATGCAAATTTTTTTTCTGTATCCAGTTAATGTATATTAAAATGGGATAAGTAGGTTCGTCACACCACTGCTAACTGGTGTTCATGTACACGTGGGGAGAAGGATGTCCTGGTCTGACCAAAATAGACTGCATCAAAACTAGTACAAGATATTTTGTAGATGATTTATTTTCTGTTGAAATAGCCAAACCTATCCTTAAGGGTACAAGCTAGATGCGTACAGTAGTTGTAGGCTTGTGTGCAATTTGTATCCGGCGTTTCCTTATCCCCTTTTAATGAATATAATAACAAGCCTGTCTCTATTTATGTTTCTTAAAGTACACAATGACTTTGGATTACATTTTCGAATTGCATGTACATGCGGATTTTTATTTTGTCTATTAAATTACCGCGAGATCGTTAATTAAAATGATTTCCATGCCAATTTTCCTGCAATGACAAGAGTTTCACGAGAAATTTTAATCCACTAGGACAAAACTCAGCGGAACAACGACTTTGATTCTGCAAACATACAGGGCGTTCTGCGGCTGATACGTGCCAATAGGCTCAGCGCAACAAACAGTATGTTAAGCCCATGTCTGCCGTTAAAATAAAAAGGCGTAAATGAAATAAAACGAGTGTTGGCATCAGTTGTCTCTCTGGCTCACTAAGCTGAAACGTGCCAGCCAGCGGTGCTGTCAGTGGGGTTTCAGCAACACTTAAACATAAAATTCAGCCGAGATGTGGCATCAACTGTATTGCAGGTAGTGTATGCAAATTAAATTGAGTTGCTTTGCAACCAACCAACTACGACTCAATATTTGCTTCCAAATTCCTGTAAAACAACGCCAACTGTTTCAATTTATATGCTTCATCTACATGCAGGTGGTTGGGAGTACATAATGCACTCAGTCACGTTTCAAGGTCCAAACTAAAGTGCATACTTTCAGCAGACCATTAACGAGGGCGAGGCAACGGGGAGGGAGTTTTAATCGCATACACGACAAAACTTAGATTGTCCTTCTCATACTATCAGAGTATGCTTGATTTGCACGGGACTTTAGGAGATACGCCAATAAATTGTTCGTTTTGGATCTCATTCGTTGCTTCGAATTTATACAGTAACATTTTTACACTAATATCGGTATAATTCGACCAGTAAACAAAGCGAACGGTATCCAGTCGGCTGAGACAAATTCGATTTAACAGATTATGCAAAAACTAAAGAGTAGCCAGAAAGCAACCTCTAAATTGACGAAAACGCCTGCAGCAAACAACAGACCCACTTCGAACGAAGCTGACCAAAAGAACAGGTTCTATACACAGAATAACAAGGAAGCTACAGTTGGATGGATGTTTTATGGTAAGGCATTGGAAAACTTCAATATACGGATGTGAATAAAAGGACATTTGGAAATGAAACTAAAAACAGCCGCATAAAAGTACTGCTTTACGGTATTTCGTAGGCGTTGAGCAGCCAAATGATTTCGAGGCAAAAATCACCGTGTTTTCTGCAAACAAAAGTGCCTCCATTCGATTATTGGGCACCTAAGGAGTACTAATTACTGCCATCGGTTTATCGTTTACTGGTGAGAAATAAAAAAACTCATAAAAAGTACGGATTTTCTTCTTTCTTACATGTTACCTATTTCTCTTACCAACTCGTCATCTCTGGTCAACACACTTAAAAGTCTTGAAGATATTATTCGGCACAAAATATTGTAACATAAGTCGACTCTTATGGTGGCCAACGAGTCACTTATAAATTCATGACCTTTTGAAATACCGTCTACCTCCGTAAGATTGTTCCGGAATATCTAAGGTCACGGAAAGCTTACGTTTCTAAACTTATTACTGAGCATGTTGCGATACTCTTACGGAACTGCGTATTGAGATACCTGGGATATTAATAAGAGTCCAGGTTATGAGAACCCTGAAAGTACTGCCTTAAGGCCAACATAAATGTACCTACCGAGTTGGTTATCGACACACGAAAGCAGAGCTCCTCGTTCATCGATTGCTGAACATCTGTTAGATACGGCACCTTCTGTGAACCCTAAAACTTCTTTCCAAGTTTTTTTGGACACGAACAACTCGTACCCTACGCTACCTGGACGCAGCCTACAAACGGCAGTTTAAACCTGACCTATATTAACAGTTGATGCATGTTTTGAACTTACCTCGGCCGTGATAACACCGGCTCTCCTTTCACACATTTATCTTTCCCACTTTCGCCCCATGTTTGCTGCCCACAGTGTTTAACTTTTTTACGTATTTGATTAGCCTCTTGGCCATTCCCTATGACCTTGCTGTTTGTATCGATATTTATGTATGAATTAAATTTTGTATTTTCGCTTACGTTATTCGTATTATGCCCCCGCTGAAAGGTTAGCTGTGTTCTTATTCCCCATTCTCGTTCACGTTCTGGTTTTCGCTATCGTTTTTTGCTTTTATTCTTCCGTTCTCTCACTCACTTCCTCTTATTCCTTTCGTCGTCCTTGCTTTTTCGCTCTCCCTGTTTCCTCCGTCGTTTCTTCTTACTTCCTGATATTTTACTTTCCCTCTCAGTCTCCCGCTTCTTCTCTCTTTCATTCTCCCCCTCTCCCTCCTCCATTGCCCTCGCACAACCTGCTCTACCATGCTTATCTCCGATTCGTTTTCCTTTTCAGTGCCGCGCCTATTCCAATTTAGGCGGCTGATAGCGATGTGGTGACCCGTTGGTGGCGGTGGGGGAGAGAGTGTAGTCGACGCTTGGACACCGCAGTCGGTCCAGTGTGCCTTGTTGTCTGACGTGGCTGTCTGCGGGATGAGGGTCAGATGGGGCTTATACGGTGCTCCTTCTCGGAAGCCTCCCTAGCGAGACGTACTGTTGTTACGGGTGTTGAGTGTTTGTCGTGCCAGCCGTCTGCACCCTCCCACATTTCCGGCCTTGACTTTTTCTTGACAACCGGTTCCCGGTGCGGGTGTGGTCAGAGAGTGTTGCAGACCTGGCGAGTCTACCTTCGCTGTAATTCAGCTACCGTCACCACGTACATCAACCCATTGAAGTTCCTAGTGGATATTGTCGAAATGGACGGTGGAACTGTCGAACTCCCATTATGCCATGAGAGGAAGCAGATGCTAAGCTCTCTCAAAATTAATGGATCCAATAAATTCTGCTCTTTACGCAACCTTCAAAATTGTGCCAGGGAAAGATGCTTTAAAAGACTTCTTTAACATCGAAATCGGGTAAATTAGAAACAGGCGTTTCAAAACACTTCAAATTTTCCATGAGGACCTTTAAGTTCTACCCACAAATGCTGACGTATGATAAATTCATCCGGTAAAAAGTTATGCTTTATTTCTTAAATCATTCAAAATCTTTAGCCGAAAACGTAGAAGATAGTCGTAACCAAGTACAAATGTTTCCCAGCATTATGCACTCTTCAATATTCGCATTTTATGGCGTAAATGTAAGAAGAACGACCTTACAGAGCAACAACAAGCGTTTATAGTACGCCATTAGTAATTTTGGGTTTTGCTAAATCAGTGCGCGTAGGGCTATTTTTTATTGTAGAAGGGTTGTATCCATATACACATTTTAAATCGAAACGATATTTTGAGACTGCACCTCCATGAAAAGGCACGAATAGACTTTAGTGCATTCAGACTAATCAATCATTTGGCACCGATATATGAGAAAGTCCTCTGCTAAACTCTGCGTTACTCATAGACTGTCAACACACGAATGACTCCTCATTGTTTAAATGCACAGTGCAAAACAAAAGAAATAGGTGCTTCTTTAGATATTCAAATTGTGCTGTAACCCACTTGTTATTCATTCATGCAGCTGACGAGCCGTCACGAAATTTATTTGATCGAATAAATTCTGCCATATTTGCTTGCTACAGAAGGCGATCAGTTAATCCTGTTCTAGGTCTAATCTTTAAGTTAAACAGTTATACAGAAGAATCAGTTGCCTTTTTAAACAAATTAATGTTGCGCTTTTTCATAGCTAGCTCTAAAAATAGCGAAATTGCCAGTCTACTCTTTCAATTTAGTAGTTGTTTGGCATTTTCATAAAGGCTTATAAATGCAGTCCCCAATTTACGTCTTAGATATTTAATTTTCAAAAACATTTTAATACTCACTTTCCCTTTTTGATATGAGCAAAAAGCAATCATTTTCCGCGCACTCAATTTTTTGCTGTCGGACATTTTCTTTCGTTTAGAAACCGCTTAATTTAACGCGTCTTTCTCATCTATAAGGTGCCCCATCACCCGACCCTGTTAGCATTCTGATAACTCAATAGCAACTATAGCTTGATGCGTAAAACCAACATTTTCCGCTCGTGCAATTCGAAGAGCAATTTCGTCCACCCGAAAAAGAAAACACTGATATTTAAATTCAAGCTGAAAACGTGTGGCGAACGTACGTTTGTCTTCAATAAACTCTCTTCAGGCCTATACATCCATTGCGTTAATAACTATGTAAAATGAGCGGGTTGGTAGACAATTCACGCGGTTTTCAGGCTCAGGCAGGGAAAACAATTGGGGTCAGCAACCTTCATGGCGTCAGGAAGAATGGCAACCGAGGGCAAGACAGCTTATGTAGGTCCACTCATATATTTCTAGTCTCAGTATTTTGTCCTGCAACAACTGTGGTTGTAGAGTTTTGGGGGTTTGGGAAATAGGATAGGCAGAGAAGAAAATTTTTAGAAGCCTAAAGTGAACAAATTTAGTTGAAGTTGCATGCCATGGCCGCTGGGAGTAAGTTGTTCCACATGTAAATGGAAGGTGTGTGGCACTTTGCGCAGCGGATTATACTATTCTAAGTCCAGAACGGTAAGTTGGACCATAGGTTAGTTGATGTAGATGACGTCCTTACCAAATTTTAAATTTTCCGAGAATTTCAGGAGACCTGTAATTTGATAATTGGGGTTCTCCGCAATTGCTTAAAAAATAATATAGATTTAGAAACTTTACATATATAAATCAACAAGACTTCTCAATACAGTCAAATAAAAATGCATTTAGAATTTATTAAACTATATTTCACTGCGTGTCCTAATTCCCCACCCATGAAACCCTATAATCACCGTTTTCGTAGCAAAACACGCATGGAGTATGGATTAATGACTGGGCCTATATCAGCTACTGTTGCCCAGCCGAGAAAGGTGCTTAGCTCCTGGTGGTTTAAAGGACCATGATAACTGCAGCCCCCTGACGAAGGCCTTTTGGGTGCGACGGTTTGTGTAACCAACTGCAGTCGCTTCTGCCACAGCCAACAGACATGGTCTAAGGAATTTTGAGTAACTGGAAGGTATCTTGTACATCTCTCGGATAGGCTCTGTGGCATTTACGAGATTATCTGAGTCTTACATGCTGAAAGATGTTCTCGTAGTCTTTCAGTCAAACGGTTACTCGTGTGACCATTATATCCTGCCCCACAGGAGAGGGTTAATTAAAAAATGCATATACAGGTGGTGAAGGCTGCCCGTTCGTCATTGATTTCTCGTTTGTGATGGGAGTTTAAATATACAGGCCCGCAGAGAATGCTTCCAAAGCAGACGAATTCTCGCCCACTTATATTTAACTGCATTATATGCCTGCCTTGAAAAAGCGGTCATAGCCTCCCTATTGATTTTCATAATGAGCACTGGCCTAAAATTAAAAGTCCCTCACATTTTAATTGCACGAGAACCATGGATATTGCTACTAAAATACATTGGAAGACTAGTGGCGTGTATAAAGTCCACATCAAATTTTATGGTGAATCTCATTGAAAATTGACTGTAACATATGCATTTTTCATGTTTTACTCAGTTTAAATTACTGCCAAGCAAAACAGAAAGTACGAGCTGATTTATTTTTGGCTGTTGGGTATCTGCAGTTAACATTAAGTCAAAAATAAGAAGCCCGTTCTGGTTAGCATAGTAACTGGAACGGTGCTGTTTGCTCATTCGTGTTTGTGATGTACCTATCAGCTCGAGCACGTGCTTAGTTGAGTTTTGGCCATGGGATTAGTTATTATGGGGCTGAGAAGGGGTGCATGACTCCGGAAGGCAAGGGAGGGGAAAGATGCCAAGAGTGGCAAGCCATGTCTGATAAGCGCCTGAAAATGGGCTGTTGGAGCGGCTGTTAAAAGGCAGACAGGTACTAGAGATGACAATGCGCTAAACATGCCAAAAATAACTTCAACCGAAAGCTTAGGTCTAATCAAAACTGTAACGGTAACTCTTATTTCCCCGGAAAAGTCGCACAAGGCTCTTTGAATGGCAAAGCTTCCAATTATCTTGCCCGGATAACTGCTATTTAATAAGTTTGTTCCCTTCTTACTATATCATGCCTCTTATATTAAAAATATTATTAGCAACTTTTGGGTCACTGACGAACGCCTTACTTTGTACAACCGCATATTGACTACTGAATAAATCACTTTTATCTTCTTTCAGTTCGCATGTCCTAGGTGGTAGCAGTTTTGCCGTTTTTTGACCTAAGGCTCATTTAGCACTCCCCAGCCCATTCACGCCTGCGTCTGATTCTTTTGTCCCTGTCCAATAAGTATTGCTTGTATGCGAGTATCTGACAATTTATCAATCTATCAAGCCAGTAGCGTACAATGAAAACGCAATTTTACAGCGTGGAGAGTTGTGGCCGTGGCAAAAATGGTAGATGCCTCACTTGAACCAACATATAGTAGCTTCACTATCAATTTACTTAGCTGTTTCTTCTGTGAAAATTTGTATTTGATATTTCTTGGTGTTGTTTGCCCTTTTGTTTTCGGCTTCCGTCAATGGAGAAGAGAAAAGGTGGAGCTTTCCAGATCTACTGCCACTCATCGTCACGCGTTTAGAGGTACAGTCCGTGACTTCATTGGGGCCGGCAAGATCAGGCATGATACAACCGTATCAAGTGCAAATATGTACCGGTTAATCTCAGCCCAATATACCCACCCGCCCTTAGACTGATAGCTTAAACGCAGATTGAATAAATTTTGAACCAAGGCATTTTCGTACTGCCTCCCTTCTAAGTGACAGAGCATTTTGCACATTCTTGTCTTCTTTTTTCATAAAAATCAGGCACAAAGTGTACCTACTTTGTTGTTTGCAACATTCTCCACAGATGACTGTATACCATTATCATGTGCCCCTGAATATCACGCTGCTTTACGGGGGATATGCACAGCGCGTGCACGCATTGATTTGAGCGCAGCCCACGTCGTGCTATTACTCCTCTAACAAACCCTCTGCACACAGCCTCTACGCTACATTTTGGAGTCTGCGTCATGTCGAGTATATGCATCGCAGCACGGACTACAGTCTGCCGTTAACTCCTCCGCCAATCAGTGAGCTCGCGTCGGCAGCAAGTCCGCTTCATTAAAACATTGAGCGCAGACTGCCCTTCAAAAGAGTTGACAGTTATGCGATAAAACCGTGCCGAGGCAGAAAATGGCTAATGAATACTTCGCTTTTAAGGCTGCCTACTGTGGCTTTATCAGTACCCTGCATGAGCCCCCAAATTCGGATGAGGTACACGATTACCTGGTCAATCGCGTTCGGTCCAAACCGATGGCTCCAGCCCTGGTTGAAGGTGATCTTACCCACTTTACGATCACAACCAAGAGAACGCGCACCGTTCCAGGCAATTTAATACTCGGCTACATCGCACTGGACAATGCCGAGAATTCGGTGGCAGTTCTTATGGCGGACTATAACAGACACCCTCCGGGCTACCGCATGTTTGCATTCGAATCAATTGCTCAACAGGACGCCTTTGTTGCCTATCTGGACAAAATTTTAGACATAACTGTCGCCTTCTTGCGAAGTCAACCGGACGTGTCACTTAAGACGGTCACTATGGAGAGATTGCGTATCGAGGATAAACATCGCCAGCACAGCAGAATGCGAGAACAGGACGCATCACACGGAGTACTTGGTGAGATGCCGAGGGTTCGTCCCAGATTAGCCGTCTGTAAACCAAAGCAAAGACGAACCTCGCGATGCAGCATAGCCTCCAGTGTATCGCAATTGGAACTCCGCCACTCAAGAACTCCAGGACCGGAAATCTATTATTATGTGCATTACTGAGCTGAGAGCCCATCCTCCAATACAACAGGAATGAACATTGATTTTCAAACGCTTTTTTTGTGTAGGTTTCAATTTTGCACTTCAATGCAACCAAAAGGTATTCACTATGAGCAGTGCGCATTGCCTGAGAAAGCTATCTTAAACTCATGATAATAAGGGCTAAACAATTGTGACCTTTTATAGTCATCTGCTTTAAAACTTAAGATATGAGATAAGTATTGCTTGATTTACGTAGATGCCTAAAAGCTTAAAAGAAATACTTTGAATTTCTACTTGCTTCTGAATGGGACGAAACTTGCTCAGGTAAACCTGAGTTAGGCATCTGTTTATACTAAGTGTAACAGATTAACTCTAACTGAGTTTTCACAAGGTTGTGAGTTTCAGAAGATAGCACTGCCTGGCCGACAATGCGGACACCTTAACCCAACCGTTTGTCAATCGAACACAGCCATCTTTCAAGAAATTTAAGACCTAGAGTGACCGTTCTTCTTAGTTATGCGGGAGTTTAAATCGGGGTTAAGAAGGCATGTTTCAGTTTCCAACAATTCACCCTGAGTAAAGGGAATATTTCTGTCAGTCTGTATTGCTAAAAACAATATGTGATGACTTTGTACTTGTGCAAAAACTGCCTCCGATTTTATTGGTTTTGTACGTTGATGCCCCACGTACATTATTTAAAACCGAGATGAATTTAAGGGAAAAACTTTTTTTGGCCTGAAAAGACCTGGCATAATTAACTTCCAACATAACTTGGTCAGTTTTCTGTCGTAGGCTAGCAGAAAACAAGGGAAGTTAATTCAAATCTGTCTCTATGTGCCGGTTTAATTACGAAAACCTGCAACTGCCTAGTAAATGACTTAGTTTTTGGTGGATTCCATGCACTCGGACCTTCTTGGAGCCTTAGACGAACTTCGAGTATTCATAACATCGCAAGTTTGTTTTTCCAGTCCCATCGCGTAGTCAGGGCTAAATGAAGACCGAATAAGCCTGAAACAGACTGCATAATTCGATCCACATTTTCTGTCGTCCTACAGATGCTTCACAAATCACCTTCACCGCACCTGGAATGCTGCCGGGCAGTTGTTGACATCTTTATGCCTAACGGCCTAAATAATTTGTGTATATAAATTATAGGCAGAAATATATTACCAACAAAGACAAGGGAGCGTAAAATGGCTATTTGTGGTTTATTTTCCGTCGTCAACTAGCCATATCAACTCGAGGCTTTAGCGACCCCCGAGGCTCCAACCCAAAACCTTGTTGGCTAGAAGTCGAAAGTTCTAACCACTGCGCCACGGGCTCGTTGTCTTGCTGATTTCAATCGGGAATAGACACAATGGTAGATGGACACTTACGATCAGCATGGAACTCGTTCATTCTGTCGTCCCTTGGATTTCGCCTATGAGCCCAACCAGTGGCCGCTCAACGGCTAGCATATTATAGGCAGAAATATATTGCCCACAAAGGAAGTGAAGACTGGAATAGCCATTTCTTGCTTATAAACTATCGTCAGTAAGTCATATTCAACCCCAGAGGTAATTAATCGTAACGCTTGAACCAACGAGCTTGTAAGTTTAATCTCCGACGCTTCAATTGGTTAGGCTGATTATGGCTAGCAGACGGTGGAAAAAAGTCAGTATTTGCCATTTCAGTCTCCCTTGTTTTTGTGGGTAATGCATTGTTCCTATGATATATATATATATACATGCATAGATATATATATATATATATTCACTCAGGAATAAGCGACACCGATCAAATAGGCTTCCGAAATATATGCAATATATATACAAATCTCCTGTCAACACCGAGCTAGGTCGACGAACGGCCCTGCAAAACATATGCAGAAGTACATTCTGCCTATATCCTAGCGGCCTCGCGGTGGAGGCTCGAGAGAGCTCCAATGGCAGTATAAGGGGACGAATGGGTCCTCTGACAGATTGGTGTACGCGCCTATGCCACCGTCGCGCACATCAACGCCCGCCCTGTGTCCCGCAGAAATGCGGACGCTGTGACGGTGACTTCTTGTCCCGCAGGCAAGGCTGAATTATAATAGCCAAAAGCAGGGTCGAATGCAGCGACCAATATAGCTAGACAGTCGTCTCTAACTACCCCGTACATCCTGTTCGTGCATTATAGACAAGGTTTTCACAGAAACAAGACAGGTGCGACTGAGCTCCCATCACAAACGGAGTCAGTACGTTTTATCCTCCTTTTATCAGTCTATCACTTCACAAACAGAAAACAGATTTATCTTGTCAGTTGACAGTCTTTCAAGCAAACACTTTTAGCACATCGTAAGAATTTTAAATCTCATCAGCTTTATTATCGTGAGGAATGAGTTGAAGTGCCATTCGGAGGGTTCGCCCAGAGTCGGCCTTCGCGAATGCACCAGTTACTTGTCCGAGCTTTAAGTCACGTGCTGTTGGGATTGAAAGGAAGTTGCTGGCGACACTTAAATACCCTTCAACGTGGGCTACACATGCGTATATCTTTTGATGCTATCTAGTCTATTTTCACAGGAAGAGGGCCACATAATTAAGCACTCGTTGAGCCTGGCATTCAGTCCATCAGTTGGCTACAGCATAAACCACGATTTCGATATTCATGAACGATGACGTCAACCGTGTACGCCGCACAATGGTGGCACAGAAACGGAGATAATTGCCTTACGAAGCATCCACCACCTTTTCACCTTTCACCCTTTCACCACTCTGTTAAAACAGAATCAGGAAAACTGGAATTGGGAGCAAAAGTTGTAACCGACGAAACTAATTGACCCAATGGTTCACTTTCTGGCGGCGCAGCTATCAGCCGAGCAAGCCTTGATGGGTTTTGTTAGAGTTAGGAATCTGCTAAAGTGCATTGAAAGTAGGTTTCTACGAATGCAATAATAAATTTATAACAGATACCGTAATTAGCTAAGGTTATATAAATAAGTCTTCTGAGACAGTTTCGGTTGTAGACACTGTTTAATTTTTTCCCTCAAATCAAAAGAGACATAAGACAGTGAACATAAAGCTTCTTAAATTATACATCGCTTCGAATTTCAGCTTTATAAATGTTTGCTTGTGGACTCTAAATGGAAAACAGATGTTCAGGAGAGGGTATGCTCATTTAATGAAATATTAAATAGTGAGGACCTCAGCGGATTGACAGATCAGACTTTAAGTTTATCATGATAATTCCTTATTGTAAGTAATCACGGACAGTCAGCAACGAGTCTCCCTAGTGCCATTGCAGAAGAGCTTGCAAAGAAAGCAAGTAAGCACGCCTATTTTCTGTCGCTATGTTAACATTGTCATTTGGAAATTATATTTACGTTTTATCTTGGTATAGTACGTCCATCATTCGTTAAAAATCCGGTGTTGCAGTGGGATATACTTCTGGATGTTCAATACTAGCCATAACTGACTAGTGGGAACTGCCAGAGAGTCTTGGAGAATTAGAAGGCATTTTTGAAAACCTGTACGTTGTTAACTACCAGCAGAACCGGTTGTTTTAGCAAAACTTTCTCTTGCATGAGGCTTTTAAATTGCCCAGATAAAGATGTTGAGTTGGTTATTAATGTAAGAGGGAATTTTAACACAACCAAAGCCAAAGCCCAGTGTGTTTGTTTATACGTCTCAACAACGGAATAACCATATACACAAAACTAATGGATATTTGGTACTCGTTGGCTGAATTTAGATTATGTAGCAGACTACTCCTGGCAAAGATAACAGCGTAGTTAACGCACTTTTATTTGGCAGGCTTATATTTTGTTCTGGGATGACATGTCTCACGAATTCATACTGGAGGGTGCTTCCGGTACATTTAATTTTGTGATTCGCCAGACTGGGGTTTCTTATGGGTCTACAATAAATGGTAATAATTGTTCTTGTCCGTCCATTCCATACAAATTACTGCCGGCAACACTTTACCTGCTGAATCCGTTGTCACCATAATATGGCTGTCTTCGTTGCCTCTCCTTCATATAAAACATGATCAGATTAACTGAGTCTAACTGAAAAAAACACCTATGGCGGAGACCGTTCCGTGTAACTGTCGGTTTTCAGGTACCTGCATTATTTTTGAAAGAAGAGAGAGATTAATGCTTTATTTAGAAGGAAATGTCCTCGATTTTTAGCAAAAAATGGTTCCATTCACATAAAGCAAGGACTAAGGTGAGTAAGAGCTCTTGGTAAAAGGTCAAATGTTAAAGGTCATGTAATACTCCAAATTAAAATTTTACACGATATCCACATCAACTATGGAGACAAGTCAGCTTTCAACTCCTCAATTTTCACTTCTTTACACTGAGGTAGCGTGCTAGGAATGGGAGAACCTAGTGCTGATATGCCGCTGTACGGCATGACATATGATGGAAGCCTCGGTGAATTGTACGGGAAGACATTGCAGCCATTAGTTTAGAGTGAAGAGGGTGAGCAACCTCACTAAGGATGCTATCAGCAAATTGATTGACCGTTTTAAAGTGGCGCTGTAATATAATGTCAGGTAAAAATCATAGGAGACACTAGGAGCTGAAGAAAGCATTCGGAGGATACGCTTTTAGATTGGCCAGATTTTTTTAAGTAAAGCTAGAAAAATGATTGGAAATCAGTAAAGAATGAAACTAATTAACACTGTCGGGGTGGGTTAAGCCACATCGAGAACCTGCATATTTTTTAACTGTCTGGAATCATTGACTGATGCTTTGGGGAAGTTGACAGCCGTACGAACGCACATGTAAAGTGACGCGAGAGTAGGCATCCCGAGTAAGTCTGAGTCTGTCTCCATAGCGCCTAGAGTGAAGCAGGTCTGATTCTGCCTTGCAGTTGACTGGTCGACTGTGACCCTGATTAACCGAGAACCCTTCTGCTACGGACAGGCGGGTGCAAGTAAGCAAGCAGTAAACAAGCGTCCAGATTGAGCTCACTAATGGTTGAAGGAACATAAACAAACCAGT
The DNA here is from genome assembly GCA_036362985.1 of Ligula intestinalis. Lineage (NCBI taxonomy): Eukaryota > Metazoa > Platyhelminthes > Cestoda > Diphyllobothriidea > Diphyllobothriidae > Ligula > Ligula intestinalis. Next base: position 90,630,364 of record JAYGXS010000001.1, read on the forward strand.
CTTGTAACGAGATTTCTGGAAGATATCTTCCAATCTACATAAGCCAGTAATTTTTTCGGGAATTTTCTGCTACCTAGAATACTAGCCACTGAGCGGCTGCATGTGGGGCTCGAGAGTAAATCCCAAGGCAAGATTGCACAAAGGAATACCGTAACCAATCGGTGAGCACTAGTCTATCGTTGCTTATTTACCTAATAAAAACTGACAGTACACCGACGGTCACCCGCCTAACCAAATGTTCGTATATTCGATTTTCAGGTGTTGCAACGCTCAGGGAATAGTTGTGGTCAGTCTATGAGAGCTAATGACCAGAAATGGTCATACTCGTCTCCCTCGTCTTTGCCAGCAATATTTTCTACACAACATCAATGGGTTGTACGCGTAGAACGAAAAACAAATGAAGGTATTTCCCCTAAATCTACCCATCTCAAATGCACATAAACAGTGGGACGTGAACGCAGCAGGCTTAGCGGTTTAGGCTTCACTTATTTCAAGCCCCCTGCTCCCCAGTCCATACAAAGTTTTCGCATGGGAAAAACTGTTTGGGGCAAGGTAGCGTGCTGTAAGGATGGTGAGGTAAAAGTGGATGATACACTTGAAGGCGTGGGCGTTATTTCACATGACTGTGTTAGAAAACGTCTCTATTTAAGTGGTGAGCTGCGAGAGCAACACAAAAAGTGCTTCTACTTGACATTAGCGAACTTCATCAGGGTTGATTCTGCATCTGGGGTACATTCAAAAATTTTTTTGTTGTACAATGTCACCAATGACAGGAGATTTTGCATTTACTGCCTTTCTGTTACCGAGCCCGCGGAGAAAAAGCATGGTTAAGCATTTCAGGCAGCTGCCTGTATTATTTTGTGTAAACAGTCGTCTACTAAAGCGGTGTTTCTAACTTGCGGAGTGTTTGTAAGAGGCTAAAACTCGTCTGGATATTCTGACAGCTTTGTTGACTTTAAAGCGCATTTCAAGTTTATGAGGGAAATCGTGTGGCGGCATCAATGTTTCGTTCAACCGAATATCAAAATCAAAGTGGACACTGCGTATTCTGGCCTGTTTTCGGTACGTGTAAATTACTGAAGGTTCTTCTCATTCGAATTTATGTATTACCTTTCGTCTATTATCAGCTTTAAGTGAATTGTGTTTTGTTTAGTTTTACTAGGAGTAACCAATGAGAACAAGTTTGAATTTCGCCTTTTACAACCTGCGGTCTGTGAATGACCGGCACACGTAGACGTGCAAGAACATTACAGTTTTCCTTCTGTGTAGCAGTTTCTAATAGCACGTTTACATTAAGTATTAAAGTCAAGTGAGTTCTTAGCCTCTGGTATAACAACTAAAATGAATCTCACAAGTTGGCGGCAAATGTATTATAATGTGGAGCCTTGTAAACAAAGAGTCCTATTTGAAGATGTGCGAAGGTCGTTTTTTATTGACCCCTCTGTTCATTTGGAAAATACGTTGTCGGGACATGGACATTTGGACGGATTTACTCATTTTTCTAATGTACTTTCCATTTGCCTATATGTTGGATAAAAAATAATCAGGTGCATAATGGCACTATTCATCCCACCTTCTGATAATGTCTCATTTTTTCGGCGTCTTCATTGCAGCGTTTTTGTTCCTTTGGATTGTTTGTCTGTTCATGTATACACTAGATGGGCGAAACAAACTTACAGGGTCCTCGTAGTGCATCCTCTTTTTGCCGGCATATCGATGCCATAGACTGGGTGACTGACATACGCAACAAGATGAAAAACCTTCTAAATGCCACTGTTTTACTTTCTGATCACTCATTGCATCTCCAGTTTGAATGGCGCCCTACAATATGCTGGAAAAATTCAATGTCGTTACTAGCAATAAATGACTAAGAAATAACCAGAGTTCAAACAGGGTGTACCCGCGTTCAGACCTTTAAGTTAGATCAGCAGTTATGCACTTTTACACCGCATTTCTTTACTCCAGACAAAGCTTTTGATAAGTCGGCAGACTGCGTCACCTGCCAACCCAGCTTCAGTACCACCCAATGCTAGTTTTCTCTTTTGTTATCAAGGATTTTGCATTTGAAACTTTCCCCTGTTCCTAGGAGCGAGAGTACAATTGGGCAGGAAAGATCCTTGAGCACGTTAAATTCGCTTAAATTGGGAGGCATTTATTCACAACAGACACTTCCTTCAGCGATGTCTTAGCAAACGGCATAGATGGCCTTTAGAATGCTGGGCTTATTGCACTTTGCCGAAACCGCTTGACAGGACCAGGGGTTCGGCGTTCGACTAAGCAATCTGCTATGAATATTCACCGATTATCTTAAAGCCGTCTTATCAGGCATAACACTCCCTATTATGAAAAAGGGAGACAAACATACAAAGAGTCTCAATGTCTCGCTACAATGCAGTGGTTTGGTTAATAGGTATTCAGGTTATTTGTTACTGTACCGACTTTATTATCTTCAGTTATCCGCAGACGTACTGGCGTGAGAGGGACTACGCAGTGTATTGAGACGCACAACGTGACCTCCGATGAGTCTACAAAACAAAAGCTCACCCACACATCTGCGTCAGTGGATTTTGACATTACTAACAGCACGAAATGGCGCGTTTAACCGCAGCTTTATTTTTTAGACTGCTTTAATATGTCAAGGACATTTCGAAAACGCTCCATAGCCTTTTCACATAGTTGTCAGTACACAGTTGCGTTAAATTTTGGGCCGCCATCATCAAAACCAAAGCAATAAACACGACGCGGGTGCTCAAGTGTTGCTCTTTATATCAAACAGATTTGCTAGTAAATAAGTTGTTTTTACGTAAAAGTGACGCTGCATGCAAATAATCAGTAAAAATGGATGACATATCAACAGGTCATACCTCAGCCGAAATGGTTTAGTAGAAATCAGCTTGATATTTGCGGTGTTGCGGTCATGGCGCATGGAACTGTAGTCGCACATCGCCTGTGTTGTGTGTATGTAGTATTAAAAATCTCGCTGATTAGAGTAAGTTAACACTAGAAGAATCGGACGAGCGCAGTTTCGCCGGATGATACAGAAGGATGGGAACTAATTTTCGCACGAAATTCCGGCGAAGGTTTTTCATAGGATCCGCCAAATCATTCTCAGGGTGGCTGAAAAGGCGGTGATGCCTACCATAGTTAGGAGATGGGTGCTTTAAAGATAATATATTTTGACTTTTATATTGCCTTCTTATACCTAATTATTTAAATTATCTCGATATTCATCGAAAGGAATACTCACATAATCTCTGCATCTTTGAAGGATCTAGACAAAGTGGTGGATAGTTATTAACCGATCGTTTGAGAAACTCACTCTCAAGCGCACCGATAACCGTACAGTGGTTAGTAGTGTAGGCAGACGAATGTTGCCATGCCTCGGTTGGAGCATCATCCTGGGTAGGGTATGACTGAAGGATGACGATTAACAAGTCAGAAATTGTCATTCCATTTGCCCTTGTTTGTTTTTATAACGTTTTTCTGCCTATATGATTAAATCCCCTGCGGCTTCTGGCTGGGGTGCGTGGTGCGTTTAAGGGCAGTACCGGATGAGTGAGTTCCGTAACTAATCGGCGAACGTCCCCCAACCAATTAACTATTCGCAATTGAAATCAGAAAAACAACGAGCCCATATTTCAATGGTTAGAGCCCTAAACTTCTAACTAACAGGTCACGTGTTGCAGCCTCGGGCGGTTTATCAGAAGAAAGTACATTCGAGAACTGTAAGGAGATGCTCAGTAAATTATAAGCGGAGCACAAAATGATATCATTCGATATTTTCTCTGAATTTACTTTTATGCTGCTAGATTTTGTAAATATATGCACATAAGTACTACTTCAGTCCTGCTTTACGATAGCTTCCAAGTCTATCAATATGCTTAAACTTAATTTACGCCCAGAATGATACCAAGAGGTGACAGAGGTCTGCCTTCTATTAGCGCGCCTGCGTAGATCATAATGCTTGAATATGAATCTATGACCCTTACATTCGTCAAGCCTAATTTATGGCTATGTTGTGTAAATTATGCATTTTCATGGTAAAAAGAAAATCTACCCACAGAGATGAACAACTTGGAACGTCAAGTTATTAAACTTGCCTTCAGTAGGGAAGATAAAATAGTTCTATTTCCGCATTCATTTGCACAGCCAAAGACTAAGAGAACATTAGAGGAGAATATACGAGTTCCAAGCAGCAGTTCGGAAGAAGATGCGATCACTGGAAAAGGACCCATAGCAGAGGTGGTCCTGAAACGGTTGGAGTTGGTGATTTTCCAACACCGCAGACCAAAATTCTGGGTTCGGTATGTGCACGACACCTTCGTCGTTATTGAGCGGGATCAGATACTGACATTCAAAGAACGTCTAAACACCGTCTTCCAGGACATTCAATTTACGATGAAGAAAGAAGAAAACAACCAGCTGGCCTTACTGGATGTCCTCGTTTGCCGCAAAGACGATGGTGGCCTCAAAACTACAGTGTTCAGGCAAGAATCAACACCATACAAGTCCTAAACTACAGCAGCAACCACCCAATCGGTCACAAACGCAGCTGCGAAAGAGCGATATTCCGGCTCGTTAAAACGCACTGCAGCGAAGCGGATGACAAAGTTGCAGAATTACAATATGTTCGACGGGCACTGAAAGCAAATGGTTACCCGCGCAGTTTTGTCAATCAATGCAGACGCAAACAAGAGAAGAAGCCAAGTCCAACTGATCCAAACGTTTGGCGAGCCCTTCCGTACGTCAAGAATATTTCGGAAGCGGTCAGCCGTCTCCTCAGCTCACTTGCAGTTGGAGTTGCACACAGGCTAGAAGCAACCATCAGGCGTTGGGTCATGAGGCCAAAAGACCCACTGCCACGGCAGGAAACGGCTGAAGTTGTTTACCGGATCTGGCATAGTTGTGGACAAAGCATCTACGTCGGAGAAACCGGAAGATTACCCCGGACGCGAAAGGTCGAGCATGCAGTGGCGGTTAGGAAGAAAGACTCCGATTCCCAGGTTGCAGCTCACTCGACGGGACCCGGCCATATTTGCAAGTTTCACGAGGCCAAAATCCTCGCAAGAGGTGACAACCGCGTGAGTCACGAGCTGCTCAAGTCATGGTTATCCGGTTCCCAGTCTATCAACAAGCGCAACAATTTGACGTTTCTATTCCTGAGCGAGATAATCAATAACGTGGGAAGGACTTAGCGCAACGATAACTCTGACGACAGCGGGCATAATCGTCGCGCAATTATCAAACCCGCATTTGAAGCGGACAAGAATGCCGTGATAATAAATGAGCCATCACCGCACCAATTAAGACCTCAAGCGGTGGTTAAAGGAACTGACAATTATAATGCGCATGCGGTTGACCGGTACGAACTATAGATACTGTGTTATCTGTGCATGCATTACCTTATCTGCGCATGTTTCAGACTGTTCTTCGATAACCTATGATTAAGGATTCCCGAGGAAGTCCGAAACGTCAGGAAAATAAAGTCCTTGTTCCAGTGATCGCATCCTCTTCTTCTGAACTAAGAGAACATTGCGCGGAGCAGCTTACGGCAAAGTATGCAGGCTGAAATTATTTTGCCGTCTCACAACAACCAGTCTTAGGCTAATAAAAGATAAATGTAAAATCCCACCACTTTGTTTATGAAATATATCAAGTATGTTAGTTAAAATGTTCGCCGTAGAATGAGTAGCCTTAAGATGTGCAGCTGCGATGCGTGAGAAACATAAATCAGGATATACTGAACATGGGAGTTGGAAATTTGATGCAGCTGAAATTGCTGAAAAACACGCAAAATACTGTTCAATTCGATTAGCGAACAGATTGAATCTAAGGTATCACAGCCAGCTACCGCACCGTATGCATGGCATCAGCTTATTAAGTATGAAAGCAACCACTATTTAAATGACCTTCTCTTACATAAATGCAGGACATACTGATCAAACGAGGATGAACGTCGCTGTAATGGCACACTTTAGGCGCATATTTTAGTAAAGGGACGAGAACACTTGCTGTTTGGGAACGTACAGTAAACAAGGAAGGTATCTCCGAAAGATAATGATGCACTGAGTATGGCCGAAAATTCTTGTAAAATGTTGACATGTGCCAAAGATTGGTACCCTCTCGATAATCGGCATTGAGTAAGTTTTTAATACGGATTATCGAATAGCCTATTCTTAAGTCATTTCAGTCACGATAGGATGCCGGCCTTTTAGCCATATTTCTTCTAATCGCTCATAAAAGGTATGTACGGTAAAAAGTGGCGACTTAAATGGCGTGCATTTTTATCATTGATTTTGACTGTCTTTATAAATCCAAATATATTTTATAGATAGCATGCATGAAAATATTATTTCTTGTAGTCATTTGACAGGAAATTACGATTTCTTTAAATTTTAAACTTTGAAATAGGGTTTCATGTGGTTTTTAAAAAGATTCTAAATTGCCGAATAATTTTGAAACCTACTGCCTAATACACTTTAATTCAAAGTTTACAAATTACGCTCTGTGTACAGGAAAAGTAACTTTTCGCCTTCGATCTGCCTAAGAACTCATATGTTCTTCATAAAATATTGCAACAGAAATGGAGCATGCTGTATACATAATAGGCAGCATTACTAAATGGACGAAGACGGCGCAGTATGAATCAACACCTCACAATCATAAAAAATCAAAATAATAAAACAGCCAGAATGAAGTTCGTTAAAGTACCGACATCCTATTATGACTGAAATGAATTCAGAATAGGCTACACGATCAGCAGTATTACAACCTTACTCAATGTCGAGCATCGCGAGGGTATTAATCTTTCGCATATCTAGACATTTTATATGACTTCTGGGCCGTAATGTAAACAGTAGATTGTATTGTATATACCTTCTACGGTACTTGAGACAGAGCTCTTTTATTTGCAGGGGAGTGAAATTGAAACAAACAGATGGGTGTGGTGTCTGTTATTGCACCACACTATTATTGAAACGTGACTAGTTCACGTGATTTCGGTAGAAATAAACAATGGCTTTTGTTCTTTGCTCTTTCTTATCCCGTCGACACAAATACAAAACCGCATCTTAAGAGCAAACAATTTTGCAAATTTGCTTTAGTAACAATGTCTTAATAATGAAAATAGACGAAAACTCCTCAAGGAGAAGAAGACGCGATCTCTGCAAAGGCAATTTTATTACTCTGAGCTTTGGGTAGCCAAAGTTTGCTGCTTTCTCATTTTCTCTGACAATGTCCTCTGGTTTTGAGCCGAAAGCTCAGAATAATAAAATCGCCAATCAAGCGATCGTGTCTTTTTCTCCTTTACAATAACAATGACCTGGGAGAGGCATATTTGCTTCCATTCGTGAGAACCTATTCACTTTACTGTATCGGACACGTATGGCAAAAATCTTGAAACAAATGGCGACCTGAGAATTTATGGTGAAAAGGGTTCATGACATCTAACGGTGGCTAGTTTAATAACAGTACTTCGACTAAACGTTGGGTCCAAATTCGGCCTCTCGAGGCAGAACTTACTCCCGTGGGATAAGACCTTCATGCTTGGAGTTGTGGTCGCTGACACAGAATGTAGGCCTATTCGGCAACGTATTTTAGGGAAATAAAAATGAAACTACTAACAGTGAGTAAGTATAACTGTCGTCAGATAGGAAAATATGCACATGCGTTAAACTCCCTCGAGGTCAGTGCTATTGTCAGGTGTACATTATGCCAGGATTAAAGCTGCAGTTAGGATAAAGGTTGGGGGTCATGATTAGGTTAAGGCCAGGGGAATAGACACCACCCTTGACTCTAACGCAATATCGTCTGCTATATGTTGGGAGTATGAATGCCCATGTGCACCTAGACTGCTAACAACCTGCGGAGTTTGGATGGGAGAAGTACTGAATCCTACCACGCGGCTTTGTTATAACTGTCGCTTCTTACTATACAGGAAAGTGCTCAAAAGTAGATAACCTGAAAAAGTAAGACGTGGCCTAAACGAAAAGTAATTTAAGGAGGTAGCGCCCGAATAACTGATATGGGAGATTACAAACCACCCAACAGCTGAAATATGATATTTTGAGGCACTTTTCCCGCCGGCCCACAATATGCCAACCCTCACAGGCTCGTCTGCACGTTTCTTTCCGTAAACCAGTGGTCTTTACACACTCCGTCGATGATATTACCTTGAAGTAAGACTAAATACTGCATACCAGAAAGAGCATTCCGGCTGAGAAACACTCACCTTCAGCAGATTTCGACTCAATCCCCGAAGCTATGTGAACATACAAACATTGTTTGCACTGGAAAATGGACATCGCCAGAAGTATAATTCGGCCGAAGAAGTTCTTTGCGAAACAGTAGAAAACTTTATTGTTTATTTTCGACACTGGCTCACGAGGTTGTCGTCAGACAAGTGAGAGTTGTACGAAACAGTTAGCTCAAATGATGGCTTATGCAAGAGATAGTGGGGAAGAGTGTGAGTAAATAATCATCACCCGAATGTAATTAGATGGTCGGGGGGGGGGGGCAAAAGGTGGCTGTCACCCCCGTATAAGGCAGACATCGTCAACTACATTTAATGATGCGTTCGGTAGGGGCTGTTATTGCTGTTTTTTCCAGATAGACTGCCGTCTTTTCTGTGCTTCCCTGAGGTTGGCGTACAAAGCATCCAATTCAAAGTGCCTGTTGATGCACAAGTCATCGGGGTTGATGATCTCTCAAAACTCACAGTCTTTTTAGATGGTCAAGAGTCGATGAATGCAAGCTTGGTCCCGTGTAAACTGGCGTTCAGTTTCTAGCATGTGCATGGCGACTTGGGACAGGTGGTCTTGCCTCCTAACTGCTAATTGGCGTTCGTTTAAGCGCGAAGAGGCTGATTTTCCCTTTTTTCCGCTTAACAGCTTGTTTCAGTGATTGAATCTTATTCACCTTTTCTTCATTTCTTGTTTCTTGGCTTTTTCTGTATGGGCACCGATTAGAGACCATTGGTTCTATATGTATCTGTTCTCCTTCGGTCTATATCATTAGCCGCCTTGTACAGTAGGCTCGAATGTAAGTCCCAAAGACGCCATGGACGGATGAGTGTGTCCTCCAACTGATCAGTGTACGCCTGTCTGTCACTGTATAGTTTCGATCAGAAACCGACTACACAGCGAGCCCATGGTGCAGTAATTAGAGTGTTTGACTTCTAATTAACATGGTGGGGGTTCAACCTCGATCGAGGCACCAGTTTCTGGAGCAAAAAATGAGCTGGATATGACTAACTCACGACAACGAATAAGCCAGAAATGGCCACCCTAATCTTGCTTTTATTTGGTGAAAATATCCTTCTGTCTATATCTTGTTTTTAATATAGCGGAATCTAGAGAAGCAGGCTACTCGGCAAACGACATATTACGGGACAATTTAGGAGTTCATCCTACACAATTAGATAACTTACAGCATCTGACCTACTCCCTGTAACGTGGTGGGGGCAATTAGGATTATCAGGGTAAGGTTTATTTGAGACTTCCTGCATTGCCGTTATTTGCATAGTTCGCTCCGAAAAAAGATGTTTTTTGCGTGAAAATCTAACAGACACCGGCCCATCTGTTGAAATATGGCCATAATGGAAGCATCTATTAATTTGATGCCTTTATCAAAAAATATGAGACAACTCTTCTGATGTGAAAAATACCACTTACTCGAAAGTACATTAACATAAAGTAAATGAATTACTAACAAAACACTTTTGGAACGTTCGACCGGATATAACGCAATTGACTTTGCGTTCGACTTTTTTTAAGATAATTTTTTTTAGAACAGTCAATGAATATGGAATTAAAAATACTTTATCGCAATTACTTCGTCAATACCATTTACTCTGGTTAGTTACGTCCACGGACAAATAGTAAGGACTTTTAAATATTTGAGGCCCGTCACATAATATGAATGTTCATGGTTAACATTATCGTTTATTCTAAGAAATCTGTGCATTCGAATTAGCCAAAGAAGACTTAAAAGATAAATTTTGCGTTTCCGTTTACTTGAAGGTCATTCATAGTGTGAATAGTATCTTGGTATATATTTTCGGGTTAGTTTCAGGTTGTTCATTGATGTTTCTTCTTTCTTCGTCACAGATAAGTCAGTTACTTTCCTCTTTCACGTGTCATATGCGCCTATGTGCCCGGAACATCCATCAGAAAATCCTCTGCGCTCACTACTGTAGCTAATGTAAGTAGACATTTACTCATAAATTATACTAAACTAGAAGATGGATCGACGTGCGTATACATGCGTACATAATGGGTATATATGCGCTCTTTTAAATTATACCTTTTACTACCTGTGGTGTCATTAGCTTTATAAACACTATAAATCAAACTATTGCTAGCTTTAGTTATAGTTGCAGCGGCCGTAGTAGTAGCTGACACACAGCTTTTGGTTGACAGAGGTTGAGGGCAGAAACCAATGCAAGTTCGCATGTGTGTCAGGCCCCAAAATCATAATTTATTTAATTAGTGAGAAGAGCCTTAATCCAGTATGACACTCCTAGACGAGACAGAATGTCGCCTTCGAATTTAGGGGATGAATGTTAGTGAATATAGGTGACAGGGAGATAAACGAGGCAAGTCTGGGTTTGTTCATTGGTTGTTGGCAGTTTATTAAGACGGAGCCCTGCGGACCTCAGATACAAACACTATTTAGATAGAAAGACCTGTCTCAACGCAGCTTAACACCCAAAGTTAACACAGAGAGACATCGGATATTGATGAATGAGAGAAGAGAGAGAGAGTGGTATACATAACGAAATTTTACTATTACTTAAAGCTACCTCATGCACATTGTGGTAGAATATGTGAGAGGGGCGAACTTTCGTCCGATCCTGCCTCCAGTCTTCTTGGCTTTCTCTGGACACTGGGCACAGGTAGCTGAGAGACAAGAGAGTGCGGTAGATGCAGCACAAGTCTGATTTTATGTAAGGCTAATCCGCACGCATGTTACTGGGTTTGCCTTTAGCTTGCTGAAGCACGCGCTTAAAATCTTTGAACTCGACGATCAACCTGCCGGTATATTGCGCATTAAGAGACATACGCGGCTGCAATAATAGATCAGGTGATAGCTGATTCATTGTGTGTGTCAGCTAGCGTGAGTCAGTGGCTGCCTTTGTCGGAGGCTTGCCTTCGGATGAGTGCCAAAGTAACTAACGCCAATATTCGTTATTCGTAAAAAACAGTAGCAGGTGACCGCAGATGAGCCGTTTTGCAAATCTGCACCAACGAATCATCATACCTTCATGCTGCTTTTGGTTTTACGTAAATAAACACCTTTCGCGTACCTTCAGCAGTATCCGTTTGTAAGTAGGACACGCTTAGGGCAACATTTGGAATCCACCCACCAGAGAGACGGAGCAGGTCACGGGGGCATAGAAGCGGCAACGGTGGCATGGAAATACCTTTCTACTTTACACTCCAAAAAATTGATGATTATGAAATTGTAGTTACGCGTTAGAAGCGGTGTCTAAGATGAATGTCGAACGACTATGCATTTGTGTGTTAAAATTGCGCGTTAAGTTGTAATAGCTCCGTCTGAATTTAGCCATGGTGACACTGCCAGTTGGACAAGCCCGTAGGGTTCCATCGGTAAAAGTCAGGAAGGTTAGTTAGTTGCGGCTTACCAATCGAAGAATGGGTCAGATATGCTAGTCTTTTATCCATCCCCCTCCCTCGTCTCTTGCCGTTCTGGTTTTATTTTGTTAGCCAAACCCGGGTGTGCCTTGGCATTTTGCAACATAGTATATGCAAATAAAACCTGCTCTGTAAAATACTTTGAAGACAGAACGGGAAGAGGGAGTACTGCAACTTATCGGTGAGCTTCCATCCACAAGGGTTCACTTTGCCAGTTTAAACATGCAGAAGAAGGTTTCCACAGCCCAATGGTTAGCACTGCAGCCTTCTACTCAAGAGATCGCAGGTTTAGGCCCGCAGTGATATACCACCTGGGGTTGGGTATGGCCGATTGATGACGACTAATGAACCGAAAATGGTCATTCCTGTTTCCCGCCTGTGTAGTGGCTTAACTCTGAGTACAAGACTCAACCTCTCGCTTCTCGCGACTGCTTGTGCATGCGCACCAGTATCTGTCGACCCTAATCCAGTCTGGTCAATCATCTTCCTGGGGCTGACACGCACATGACCTCTATGCAGATGCAGTAATGACTCCCGCACACCTACACTTCAGACGTCACCCTCGCGGCTCCGGACGTGCATTTATCCGACTGCCAACTTCTTTCAGCCTATTCCCTACTGGTTCTGTACGGAATACACTATTCCCCTCAGTTGGCGTCTCACTTCTTCTCACCCCACACGAAACTTTGTCTGAATATCACAGAGGCAGGGCTTCGCCACCATAAGCTACTTCGATACATTATACCTTCCGCCTGTTTAAATATTTACTGTTAATTTAAAATGTAAGTGTTTTTAGTGACTGTTGATAATCATCAGAGAAGGCTAATGGTATAATCTAGTTATAGCGTTTAAAGTAAGTCAAGCGCATAGATCGGTGTAATACACAGATCTATTGTTCAATTTCTAGAAGTGAGAGGCTTCGACACGAAGAGTTGCAAACAGAGTAAGTTCAGCTGCTGTATTGGGATTTGTGGGCAAACAAACATCATAACAGACCAATACTGATTGAAACGTGCATTAACAAACTGGCTTGCCGGCGTTTACGATATCACCTGGCATATTATGGATTTCGCTTTTGGTCATGCTGTCAGGCAAGCAAGAATTATTTTTATGGCTAATTAAGGCCTCAGTCCTGGAAAAATTGCTGATACGTTTTGGGTGTCAGTTGCCTAATTCCGTCGTGGTTTGGCGTCGTAGAGGATACTTTTTTCGTCCTATGACTGATCGTTTTCAATGGTTGTTGAGCTGTTTTCATTTAAGATCAGCATATTTTCTGAACTCATGACGATGATAATATGAACCATGTTGCTGAACAATTCATTGTAACTTTTTGGTCATTCTTAGGATGTAAACGCTTCTTTAGCGTCAGGTTTGGCTCAGCGGTGTAAGGATGCTGAGTGTTCCAGTCGTTTTGACGATTGAAGTGTCTATAAAGTGTCTTTTCCCGATATCACCCCTTAAGATGACTTGAGTGGAAGTGTCCCAGCTTCTGTAGTGGGTTTGCTTAGGTCTCAGAAGCCCCACTGCAGTAAAGACGCTTCTATGACAGGAATTCTGCGTATAAACAATACGAGGCTGAAAACATGGTAAGAGTTTACATGCAAAAATTCGATCCCTGGATGGTAAATCAGAAGAAAAAGAAGCGTTCACCGGGACAGGTTTATTACTAGCCTGATGCTTTGAATAGTTGTCTCGTTGACCCATCTTCAGAAAATGTATACTCTGGCTCACGGTCCTCGTCTTTATGCCGTCCCTTCTTGCGTGTGCCTGTTCGAACAACCATGTTTGAGACACTGTGTGTGTCTCTTGCCGCGTCTTCAGTCTCCTTGTCTGTCGGTCTCCTGTCTGTCGCCGTGTCGCTTACGTTGGTGTTGGCCCCCATGTGTTCGTTCCGTGGCCTTTTTTGGCAACACGACTGGTGCTACGAATAAGCATGCGTTGGGGTTGGCCTCCTGAGCGTTCAATACATCGTCCCCCCTCATACCCGGACTTGTTCCCGCACCCCGTTGTTCCATGCCAGGTCTGTCCCCAGAGAAGAATTTAGCGATCGCCGCCACATTAGAAAACACCTTGATGGCCTTACGACGACATAAATGGGTGAAAAGGGATGCAGACTTATCGATAAAATTCGGGGCACTGCAGACCGCACAATACCTGGAGACCGAGGAAACGTAAGTGCACAATCTTTAATCAAAACAACTAAGTGAGGTTGAAACTCAAGTCCTGCAACGAGGAGCCGGATTCAACTGGACGGACGTTGACCCGATCACTTTTATTGCAGCCCTCAAATCAATGCTGCGCCAAACTGGCGCTGCAGACGAAACCAAGAAGCTACTTCGACACCAGGTCACCTCCCTTGTTATTTCGCACCGTAAAAACGCACTCACTGCTAAAAGAGGAACAAAAAGAGTTCAAAACAGACGAGAAAATAGTCACTCTACCCGCCGACAAATGTCGATCAACGGTGGTACTAGGTAAAGCTGACTATCAAAACAAAATCCGAACGCTCCTCAGTGATCAAGAGTTTAACAGAGTCAGCAACGCCGCCGGCCCAAACCACTACTGGCATAGGTGAGTCGAACCCTAGGTCGACAAAGGAAAAGTGCATCACCATCAAGGACTGCTACATGGCGAAGCGTACCGAAGTGGCTATGGCACGCTTCTACGGTCTCTCAAAAGGACACAATCCAGGCGTACCCTTATGGCCAATCGTCTCCCTCTGAGGCACGCCTACATATGGACTGACAAACTGGTTGTGCCAAAGACTCAAGTTTCTCACGACAGGTTTACGAACGACAGTCCACTCGATGGTAAATATCCTTGACAAAATAAAGGCAGTCACAGTGGAGCCAGATAAAAGAATGGTGTCATTTGATGTCATCTCGCCCTTCACGTCCATTCCACAGGCACTTGCTGTCAAAACCATCCGCGACCTCTTACGTCAGAAGTACGATGCGAGAAATGTTCAACCCACAGCTCAGGATGTAATAGAACTAAAGGAGCACTGCCTCAGGACCTATTTCACCTTCTAAGGGACCACGCAAGAGCAAACTAAGGGTACTCTAATGGGTCCCAAATCTCCGAGTTAATTGCTGAGATTGTACTTTAAAAACTCGATAGGCGTTTGTTTGAAGAATAAGCGTTTTGGGCACACTACGTTGACAATACTGTCGTTGTCATCAACCAGAGTCAAATTAACCACTCCGAGGAACGACAAAACTCAATTTTTTTCCGACCGACAGTTCACGATGGTATAGGAAATGGAAGGTCAACTTCTGTTCCTAGACGTTTTCGTGTGCCACCAAGCGGACAAAAAAATTGCGACTTCTATATACCGGTAACCAAAAAGCATGTCTCAAATTTGAGTTACAATAGTAATCATCCGCTACAACACAAGCGCAGTTGTCTACGCACGCTATACCGATGGGCAGAAACACACTGCAGCACGCCAGCTGCCAAACGGGACGAGACAAAGCTCCTCCGATAACTTTTCAGAACAAATGGCAATCAATGAGCGTTTGCTGAACGGGCTCGAATGCCACCCAAACAGCAAACCGAGAAACCTTACTTACCAAAGTCGTGGCGGAGCATCCCGTACGTGAAAGGCACTTCCAAAGTTGTGGGTAATCTCTCGCACCTCTTGGAATAGGGGTTGCCCACAGGCCTACCTGCACCATGCGACAACCAGAAATGCGGCCGAAAGACCCTACAACTAAACAGAATTCAGGCGTCGTATACCGATTTCAGTGCAACTGACGGATGTGCAATTATCTTGGAAAAAACCAACCGACAACTACAAACACAAATGCATGAGCATTAGCTTGCCGTGGGGAGGTTGGACCCAATGTCGGAGG
Organism: Ligula intestinalis; assembly: GCA_036362985.1. Lineage (NCBI taxonomy): Eukaryota > Metazoa > Platyhelminthes > Cestoda > Diphyllobothriidea > Diphyllobothriidae > Ligula > Ligula intestinalis. The sequence continues at coordinate 90,645,872 of JAYGXS010000001.1, forward strand.
TAGCAACCCATGCTGCAGCGATAGGGTACGACTTCAACTTTGACGCGGTTGAAATTGTGGGCCGAGCTGATGACCACAGCAAGGCAGCTTAAAGAGGCCTGGATGTCAACCGACTGTTCAGTCCACTGCCACCAAAATTTACCGATCCACTATGTTGTTTTACGGAACTTCTGACTTGGGGACGGACGTGAAACGGAACAACGGGTTGCGGGAACAAGTCCAGGTATGACGGGGGACGATGGACTGAACGCTCAGGAGGCCAACACCAATGCACGCTAGATTAGCACACGGACAGCCAACACTGCGGCCAACATGCTTATTCTGAGCACCAGTCGTGGATCCAAAAAAGGCAACGGAACGAACACACGGGGACCGACACCAACGTAAGCGACACGGTGACAGACAGGAGACCGACAGATAAGGAGACTGTAGACGTGGTGTGAAACACACACAGTGGCTCAAACATGATTGGTAGGACAGGCACACACAAGAAAAGACTGCATAAAGACGAGGACCGTGAGCCAGAGTATACATTTTCTGAAGATGGGTCAACGAGACAACTATGCGAAACATCAGGCTTGTAATAAACCTCTCCAGGTGAATACTCCATTTTCTTCTGATGGTAAGAGTACTTAGGTTATCCGCCCAATAGCAAAAGTACCCCGCCCAATTTCCTTACAAAAAGCATGCTAATATAAGAAGTGAAAGGTGCGAAAAACCGCATTGAATCGTCAAGACTGTGCAATCTATAAATTATTTAGGACACTTGTCATGGTTTTACTTCAATAGACAAACGTGAAAACGTTGCTATTGGGAATGCCGCTATTCCCATTATGAGTCAGCACACACAAAAGCGTCGTGATCTACCAGGCTGCAGGCCAGCATATCTGCTCAGTTCCGGTTTGTTCATTATCCCGGATTGTATTTCTCTCTATCCTTAAATACCTCCAGCCTTTCTGTGAGAACGACTTGCGCTCACGTTTTTTCGTGCATACATGCTGTCTCTTGACCTGTCTTCTCTCGTACCGGGTTTGGGGAACTGGGGTCGGCTAACTCAGCGTTCGAGCTAATAAAAATTCCAAGTTTCAGAACGAACAAAAAGATCAAGAAAAATAGAAAAGCAACTGCTTTTCCCATTAGGTGGCCATATGAGGAACTCTCACCGAAAATAACACCTGGCGAACAAGGCTAAATCCATACAGTAACCCCGAGGCCAGTGGCAATACCGTCGTGCATCTGGACACTTCTTGAGCGATTGTGGCGAGGTTCCGGGTCTGTACCAGAGCCTGGTTCAAGCCAAAGTACCACGTTATTTGGTCATTATCTGCATTACGACTTTTAGCACCGTGCTCGAAATTCATAGGCTAGTAAAATATCAATTATCAGTAGCCAAGAGAGGAGAATATACGAGTTCCAGGCAACAGTTCCGAAGAAGAAGATGCGATCGCTGGAACAAGGACTTTATTTTCCTGACGTTTCGGATTCCGTCGGGAATCCTTAGTCATAGGTAATCGTAAACAGGTCTG